>OY787669.1:605000-1134943 GCA_963678985.1 Spisula subtruncata
CAAACAGTGCTTTGAACATCATTCGTCTTCATTTGTCGTTGTAAATAGCGTAGCTTTACTTTTTTCCAATAGCCAAACCTGGTTGCTGAAACCTCAAGGAATTAAGGCAGATTAGAGTGCGATATTGTAATCTAGCGATTTCACCATCTCTGTCTCAATACTCGATAATGCGGATCATTATCAAATAAAATGCAACATTCTAATAAATAACAATGATTGCTATGGTAGTTTAATAATATTTAATTCAGAGTAATTTCATGGTTTTGCACAATAGGAACATTTTGATTTACTGTTGCACAATGATTCCTTGGTGGTTTTGTGTGAGCTATAGGGACTGCGCAATGATTGTTTATAAGACCAAATATTGATATAAGAATATTCCGATTTTATTAGTTTTAAGTCTGAATTCAAATTTTATATCGTAAATTTGATTAACCGTATATAATTGAAAGAGCTATAACAATTGAACAATATAACAATTGTCACTTCTTTATAATTGACCGCTGAGATTAAAGCACTTCGTGCTATTACAAATTTTACATTAATTATCAGAGAAACTTGGTCACGTGTCTTAACCGAATGAATCGTCGTGTTTGGTCTCACGTTTATACAATTAGTGAATGAGAAACTGTTAAATCTCGGATGAGGAATTGAATCTGTTTGATGAAACTATACAGCAACATTTCGTCCGGTTTGTGAGGTCTCATTAGTCAATACCGACCCACTTACCCGCATTTCGTTCGACCACTCTACAGTTATTCATTTTGTACCGTAAATAATTAGAGTTGCAGAAAGGCTACACAAATGGCACCAAAACAAAATTCGTAAATGTATAATTATGACAAGTGTAACCTTTTGCTACAGGACTGAAATTGTTCAATATTTAAACATTGCATTGTGCATCGTTTTATAATAGTGCTAGAGCAATCATTCGAGCTACTCTACATAGTATGAAATATTGGTTTTGCAATGGGATTACAATTGTCCTCTGAGAGTTCAGCACATTTTGCTCTAATGTACAATGTAGCATGCTGTTATATGGCCTCCGGGATTCTGCCTACGCATTTTGTCAACGTTCGCATTAAAGTTAAATGTTATAGTAAATAATCGAAATGTCGCAGTGTGCATTATTATACCATTTGTGGTATCCATACATTTAATCATTACGCTAACGGCTGCTACAACTTCATTATAATGAACTATATCAGCATCAGTTTGTGACATACGCATACTTTTGTCTGTCTCTATTCCTTTTCTATGTGCCGTTTTTGCTTAGTTGCACAAGGACTTAAGGTACATGTAGCAGATGCACACACATTATATTTGCTCTGAGTTATCGATGCTATTAAATTCCCTTGGTAGCCACATGGCTCTGATATTTAGTTGGTAATGATTACCGCAGTTTTCACGAACACATAGTTTATATCGAGTATTTAACTGTCCCGATTAACCCTTCAAATCACGAAACTAGTAATTTGTTTGAAATTTTAAAAGTTGAACACTTTGAAAATTGCCGTTTGTATGTTGCCTTTCGTCTTTACTGACACCGTTGCAATTATCTTGGGTCATATCTATACTCCATTTGACACAGTGTTCCTCGGAAACAACCATGGAGTTGTTGAAAGAATTATTCGTAAGTTCACTGCATGCAATAACACTTGGATCGTTAGTGTTTTAAATGACAACGACTGGACAGTTAATTGTTGATTCAATCGTCATCAAGTACAATACTCAACCAATCAAGTCCATAAACAGACCAGCTGATGTACATTTTGTACATAACAATGAACAATCAACACAGTTTACGGTAAATTCGAATCTAAGTTGAAAATACGAAACTACCACGGTAAGAAAATACGTCTTGATATTGACGTCAAAGAGCAGAACAATTATTTAAGATATGATACTTTCAATATGCAATAAAGTCTCAAAACTCAAAAAGATTCATAATACTATATTTTCACTGATGACTATTTACTTGACAAATAGAATTCTAGAAAGCGGAAAAACATACTAACATGTTTGCTCTTCTCTTTAACGTAATGTGATCAATATAATTATGTCACCATGGGAAATAATGACCCCTTCCAGAATAGTGAGCTATGATTGGCTACAATTAACACACCGTACTGCAATGGAAACATATATTTGTAAATACCATTATACCTTCCAGTATATGACTGTAATGAAGTAGTCGAATTGTAAATAATGAAAATACAAAAAATACAAAAAATGTACGAGTGAATTCACTAAATGTGCAGAACGCAAAAACAATCTGATGTACATGATACACTGCTTACAAGTGTCAATAGTAACCATGACAACACGTGCGTTGGAGGTGATTTATATTATATTTGCTTTAAGTTTTCCTGGAATCCGATTACATAGCTTTCTCATTTGCACTTTATATATCTCCGGCTAGAGAAACAGAAGTCATAACGAAGTCGTAAATTATTACATTTCAGTAAATCCTCTGAAAACTTGTCAAAAAGCAAGAAATGGTTTTTTAATTTGTAAACTGATACTTGTTTCTATTTTGTTCGTTTGAATGCCCAACCATACACGATGTCCGATGCATTTCTATTGACAAGACTTTTATGTCACTTTGTCTCAGAAGGTTTTGACCAATTAAATCTCATTATGCTTGATTAAGTGTTACATGTAGTATTGTGGGTTAAATGTTATTGCCCTAACAATCATTGCTTTATAGTGGACCTAAAGTATAGACATTTTTTATTTAGCTAAACTGCATCGCCTTAGAACACATAAGCACTATTTCTTCATAAGGGTTTAGGACATGTGGTAATGGTACTTGACGTTATCCTTGCCCTTGTTGAGGTTCACTTTCAGTTAATACCCCTACATATAATCAAATCGTTGTACACCACTTTTTTATTGTAGCAAAGTATTTCTTTATACCATGTCTCCTACGTTTTATGTTGCATTTCGTTTCGGCAATATGATATTGATGGGAGATTAAATAGCTTTGATAAAAAATTGTATATTTTATGTACATTATATATTGTTTTAACCATGTATTAGTCAGGACTGTACAGCACTTTTGAACGTGTGTTTACATGAAAAAGGGCTATATAAATATGGTATAATAGAAAAATAATATTAATTTACCATTACACATTTGCTAATGAGTGGGCTTCCCTATTATGTATAATGTTATCAGTGGCGGAATACATGTTCACGTCGCTTGGCAGTTTTTCAATCCGATGGTATGGTTTCTTATTATACCTAACACACATGTATAAAAACAGTATAGCATGATTATTGTTTACTTTTAATCGGTGTTGAACAGTAAAGTATAGTGCTCACAGGATAACAAGAAATGTATGAACTTTTGGAATACGCGGAATAAGTGGAAAAATCAAGCGTGCGCGATTTATCAGTTTTTTTTAGTAGTTGACCAAATTCGCAACAGTTTACCAATCCGGTGAATGTTATTAAACATTACACTATCCTGGGCGTACTTATATTCGACCTTAAAATACTTTATTTTGTTATTTAACGACCGGTTAATACCTATCGAGGAAAGTATTGCAAACAGTGCTTTGAACATCATTCGTCTTCCTTTGTCGATGTAAATTGCGTAGCTTTATTATATCCAAAAGCAAAACCTGGTTGCTGAAACCTCAAGGCATTAGGGCAGATTAAAGTGCGATATTGTAATCTAGCGATTTCACCCTCTCTGTCTCAATACTCGATAATACGGATCATTATCAAATTAAATGCAACATTCTAATAAATAACAATGGTTGTTGTGACTGCTTAATAATGTTTAATTCAGAGCAATTTCATTGTTTTGCACTATAGGGACATTATAATTTACTATTGCAAATCGGTGCTTGGTGGTTTGTGTCAGCAATAGGGCATGTGCAGTGTTTGTTTATAAGACCATAAGATTGATGTTAGAATATTTCGAACTTATTAGTTTTAAGTCTGAATTCAAATTTTAGATGTCGTAAATCTCATTTACCGTACATAATTGAACGAGCTATAGCAATTGAACAATTATAACAATTGTCACTTCTTTATAATGGAACTCTGAGATCAATGTTTTGCATGCTAATGGACATTTCACATTAATTAGAGGAAACTTGGTCAGGTTTCTTAACCTAATGAATCGTAGTGTTTGGTCCCACGTTTATACTGAAAGTAAATGAGAAAATGTTAAATCTTTCAGTAGGAATTGGATCTGTTTGATGAAACTATACAGCCACATTTCGTCCGTGTTTGTAAAGTCCCATTAGTCAATACAGACGCTGTGACACACATTTCGTCCGACCACTCAGCATTTTTCCTTTGCCCCCTTTCAAGTTAACGCAAAATTTAGAGTTGCAGAAAGACCACACAATGACACCAAGACACTTCGTAGAAACATGACGGTGACTAATGTTACTGTTATACAGGATTAAATTGCACAATATATAAAAATTTCATTATGCATCTACTCAGTAATATTGTTAAAGCTATCTCACGAGACACTCTACATTGTATGAAATATTGGTTTAATGGGATAACAAATGTCTCTTAGAGTTCCACACATGATACTCTAAAGCAGCATGCTGTTATATGGCCTCCGGGATTTTGCCTACGCATTCTGTCAACGTTCGCACGTACGCATTAAAATTAAATGATATAGTAAATAATCGAACATGTCGCAGTGTACATTATTATACCATTGGCTATCATAATATATTTAATCATAATACAACATGTAAGGGCTGTTGCGACTTCATTAAAATGAACTATGTTATATTTAGCCACATCAGTATGTGACATGCGCATACTTTTGTCTGTCTTTATGCCTTTTCTATGTGCCATTTTCGCTTAGTTGTGCAAGGACATAAGGTAACAGATGCACGCAAAATACATTTTCTCTTAGTTATCGATGATATTAAATTCCCTTGGTAGCCACATGGCTCTGATATTCAGTTTGCAATGATTACCGTATATCTCGAGTATTTTATTGTCTCGATTAATCCTTCAAATCACGAAACTATTAATTTGTTTGAAATTTTAAAAGTTGCACACTTTGAAAATTGCCGTTCGTTTGTTGCCTTTCGTCTCTACTGACACCGTTGCAATTATCTTTGGTCATATCTATATTCCATTTGACGCAGTGTTGCTCGGAAAGAAGCATTTGTTGAAAGAATTATTCATATGTTCACTGCATGCAATAACACTTGAATGGGTCGCTAGTGCATTAAATGACAATGACTGGACAGTTGATTGCTGATTCAATCGTCATCAAGTACAATATTTATCCAAAACATAGCAAGCACATAAATAGACCAGCTGATGTACATAATATTGAACAATCAACACAGTTTACGGTAAATTCGAATCCAAGTTGAAAATACGAAACTATCACGGTAAGAAAATACGTCTTGATATTGACGTCAGAGAGCAGAACAATTATATTAGATATACAGTACTTCTTTCAATATGCCATAAAGTTTCAAAACTCAAAAAGATTCCTACTGCAGTATTTTCACTGATGGCTTTTTACTTGACAAATAGAATTCTAGAAAGCGGAAAAAACATACTAGTATGTTTGCTCTCCTTTTTAACGTAATGTGTTCAATATAATTATGTTACCATGGGAAATAATGACCCCTTCCAGAATCGTGAGCTATGCTTGGCTACAATTAACACTGCGTACTGCAATGGAAACATATATTTGTCAATACTGACACACCTTCCAGCACATGACTGTAATGAAGAAGTCGAATTGTAAATAATGAAAATACAAAAAATACGAAAAATGTACGAGTGATGTAAATGTATTTATAAATGAATAAAATTGAAAGGACAAAAACAAATATTGCACACTCAAGACTCGTTCAGTATAATAGGCAAACACTTGGAATTCTTCTATTTTTGTATATCGATACAATTTTGACGATGAATATAATCAGGAATTGTTTGTCGAAAATGATTGAAATGAATTGCAAAAAATTGCCTCGCAATCAACTTAAAATAAATGAGTGCATGCATAATCTAAAATAAATGTACGAGTGAATCCACTAAATGTGCAGAACGCAAAAACAATCTGATGTACATGATACACTGCTTACAAGTGTCAATAGTAACCATGACAACATGTGCGTTGGAGTTGATTTATATTATATTTGCTTTAAGTTTTCCTGGAATCCGATTACATAACTTTCTCATTTTACACTTTATATATCTCCGGCTAGTGAAACAGAAGTCATAACGAAGTCGTAAAGTATTACATTTCAGTAAATCCTCAAAAATTGTCAAAATCCAAGAAATGGTTCTTCAATTTGTAAAATGTTACTTGTTTCTATTTTGTTCGTTTGAATGCCCAACCATACACGGTATCTGATACATTTCTATTGACATCACTTTTATGTCACTTTGTCTCAGATGGTCACGTAAGAAGGTTTCGACCAATAAAATCTCAGTATGCTTGATTAAGTGTTACATGTAGTATTGTGGGTTAAATGTCATTGCACTAACAATCATTGCTTTACAGTGGACCTAAAGTAAAGTCATTTTTGATTTGGCTAAACTGCATCGCCTTAGAACACATAAGCACTATTTCTTTATAAGGGTTTAGGACATGTTGTAATGGTACTTGACGTTATCCTTGTCCTCGTTGAGGTTTACTTTCAGTTAATACCCCTACATATAATCAAATCTTTGTTCACCACTATTTTATTGTAGCAAATTATTTTTTATACCATGTCTCCTACGTTGTATCTTGCGTTTCGTTTCGGCAATATGATATTGATGGGAGATTAAAAAGCTTTGATAAAAATTGTATACTTTATGTACATTATATACTGTTTTAACCATGTATTAGTCAGGACTGTACAGCACTTTTGAATGTGTGTATACATGAAAAAAGGGCTATATAAATATGGTATAATAAAAAAATAATATAAATTTACCATTACACATTTTCTAATGAGTGGCCTTCCTTATTATGTATAATGTTATCAGTGGCGGAATACATGTTCACGTCGCTTGGCAGTTTTTCAGTCCGATGGAATGGTTTCTTATCATACCTAACATACATGTATAAAAACAGTAAAGCATGATTATTGTTTACTTTAAATCGGTGTTGAACAGTAAAGTATAGTGCTCACAGGATAACAAGAAATGTACGAACTTTTGGTATACGCGGAATAAGTGGTAAAATCAAGCGTGTTTTTAGTATTTGACCAAATTTGCAACAGTATACCAATCCGGTCAATGTTATTAAACATTACACTATCCTGGGCGCACTTATATTCGACCTTAAAATACTTTATTTTATTATTTAACGACCGATTAATACCTATCGAGGACAGTATTGCAAACAGTGTTTCATCATTCGTATCCCTTGGTCGTTGCAAATTGCGTTGTTTATGTTTTCTAATAGCAAATCCTGGTTGCTGAAACCTCAAGGAATTAAGGCAGATTAAAGTGCGATATTGTAATCTAGCGATTTCACCCTCTCTGTCTCAATACACGACAATGCGGATCATTATCAAATAAAATGCAACATTCTTATAAATAACAATGATTGCTATGGTTGTTTAATAATGTTTAATTTAGAGTAATTTCATAGTTTTGCACAGTAGGGACATTTTAATTTTCAATATTGCAAATTGGTGCTTAATGGTTTTGTGTGAGCTATAGGGCATGTGCAGTGTTTGTTTATAAGACCATAAGATTGATTATTAGTTTTAAGTCTGAATTCAAATTTTAAATGTCGTAAATCACCTTTACCGTACATAATTGAAAGAGCTATAGCAATTGAACAATTGTTATTATTTCTTTATAATGGAACTCTGAGATTAATGCACTTCATGTTATTGCAAATTTAACATTAATTATCAAAGGGACTGTGTCACGTGTCTAATCCTAATGAATCGTCGTGTTTGGTCTCACGTTTACAAAATTAGTGAATGAGAAACTGTTAAATCTTATAGGCGGAATGAATGGGATCTGTTTGCTGAAACTATAAAGCAACATTTCGTCCGTTGTTGTGAAGTCTCATTAGTCAATACTGAAACACTTACCCGCATTTGTTCGACAATGCTTCAGTTATCATTTGATACCTTTCGAGCTTGCACATAAATTAGAGTTGCAGAAAGGCTACACAAATGGCACCAAATACAAAATTCGTAGATATATAATTATGACAAGTGTAACCTTTTGATATAGGACTGAAATTGTTCAATATTGTGCATCGTTTTATAATAGTGCTAGAGCATTTATTCGAGCTACTCTACATAGTATGAAATATTGGTTTTACAATGGGATAACAATTGTCCTCTGAAAGTTCAGCACATATTGCTCTAAAGTACATTGTACAATGCTGTTATATGGCCTCCGGGATTCTGCCTACGCATTCTCTCAACGCACGCATTAAAGTTAAATGATATAGTAAATCATCGAACATGTCACAGTGTGCATTATTATACCTTTGGTGGTGTCTATACATTAAATTATAATGCTAACGGCTGTTGTGACTTCATTTTAATGAACTATGTTATATTAAGCCGCATCAGTATGTAACATGCACAAACTTTCCTCTGTCTATATGCCTTTTCTATGTACAGTTTTTGCTTAGTTAATCAGGGACATAAGGTAGCAGATACACACACACATTACATTAGCTATGAGTTATCGATGATATAAAATTGCCACATGGCTCCGGTATACATTTTTGCAATAAGTGAAACATATCGGCAGCTGTACAGGATTGAACAAGTATTTGCAGTTGTTTACTGACTATGTACATATTAACTATCTGGTCTGCATTTGGGAATACATTCTTATTACATAATTAATTAGTGAGCATATCTCTGGACCACCTGCGATCCTTGATCAATAATGAATCAACGTAATCATTTAAGGTAAAACATCGGTCCATTGAAATGTCCATACGGTGAATAAGGTACACTGTTTGAACATTTTACATTTTTCAATGTAAATTACATGTACGAATATTATTCTATATTTCTACGGCATGTTTTCTGTTTTGTGACATGCTCAAGAAACGGGAATCAAGCCGGAAGTAACATCGGCAAACGGTAATATAGTTACAGATACTATCATTTGTCGCGTGTAATACAACTGTAGTTTGTGAATACGAAATCACCATATTAAGACAACACGCCTTGACAATGACTTCATTATGGACAGGAGTACCACTATTATGTGCAACACGATACTTATAAAAGCTGTATCATTCACTTTGCAATTCAGTCTCATGGACTAAAAACAGAAGGTTTGTTCAAAATATTGATTGTTTCACGAGTCTTAGCTAAGCTAGTTTACTGTTTTGTTTTGGCAAATACATTTAAAAACAAAACTAAGTTTGAAGTAATCGTTGAATAAATATATCAAAATTCATCAGTACTGATACACTTACATTATGGAAAAATAGACGTTCATTCGTCAATACTGACCATTTCTGTCATTGGCCAGTACAGACACACCTTCAAGTATTGCGAGCATTCATTGGTCAAAATTGATAATAAGGATAATTCCGGCAGCGATAGGTCGAGTTATAACTAATAAAAGTTAAAGTTAATCGAACAAATATGAAAATATCGAAAACAAATCGATGAACATTATACATTGCTTACAAGTGATCATTGTACCTATGACAACATGTACGGTTGACGTGATTTTTTTTCATATTTGCTTTAAGTTTTCCTGGAATCAGATTACATAACCTTCTCGTTTGTACACTCTATGTGTCACCAGCTGGAGAAACTGGAGTCATACAATAAATTGTGTCATTTCAGCAGTTTTCCTCGTTAAAATAAATACCGTACATGAACGCAATGGCCTTCTTATTGATAATCAAAATACTAAAGAACTGACAGGCTGGCGAACTGCTAAGGGACAACAGCTTTTTAAGTAATATAACATCAAGTGGTTTTCTAAGTCGAAAGAGAGGTAAGTGCTGGACGAAAAATATTTTTTTTAAAAATATAAAAATTTTGGAGCCGCCGTGATTCGATCGCTGGACTTTAGCATCAGAAAATTACTAAGCGAGTTGCTTAACCACTCGGTCACGATCTCGTTAGAAATTATTGAACTAAATAATTTAACATAATAATATCATTGATGCACGTGCTATATCATGTTCGTAACGCGTAGTTATAATTATCAACGCCTTTAAACACCTTTCTTTTAATTTCATACAATTTCCTTCCATTACAAGAAGAAACTAATATATGACAATCAAACTGATTAACGAGGAGGAACTATTTTCATTGTTTGTATAGTATCTGTGTTGTCAGTTTCGGGAGTAAATTCATCTTAGTGGAATTCCTTTTTTGGCATTGTAAAAGGTCTGGCGACATCGCTAGCCTAAAAACTGTTTAATTTTGAAAAGTTTGAATGCGTTGTGAAATCATGTTCTCACCACATATGGATTTTTAAATTTTGCGAAAAATATCCACAATTGAAACAACCTTTCCATCTACATTATTTAGAAAGGAAGGATTCACTCTATTTTTAAATCAATTTCGAACAATAAATAAGTGTACGATAAACCTAGGCTATTTGTTTTTTTTTAATGTTTGTTACAGAACTACGCACACGCAAACACAAACAATATTGTAAACAGTGAAGCAGCATTCGTCTCCCTTTTGTAATAGAATAGTGCGAAGCTTCATTATTACTTGATCTACACTCGGTTGCAGAAAGCTCGAGGGAGTACAACAGATAACGTGTAATATTCTAATCTAGCGTTTTCGCCCTTTGTCTTGATACTCGATAATGCCGAACATGATTAAAGAGACATTCCCTATAATTAGCATATTTTCCTTACTATCCCATTAAATGAGCTAAATGTACAAAGTACTATCAATTATCAGAATTTGTCAGAAGAAAGTGTGCGCAAATATATCTCTATAATGTCAAAAATACATTTAAATCATCAATAATAATTTATCGCTTCCAGCGATTTATTATCATGTGATCAAAGGGAAACAACTCGTGACTATTTTGACTCGATACGGAAATATGTTTTCTTTCTTTTCTCGATGATTAGTGAGAGCTACTTGTTGAAAATTTGAGGAGTTTAAGCAATAATGATTCTCATTTAGTGTTTGATATTCCTGAATCGATTTAAACGATCAAAGTTATAGGGAATGCCTCTTTAAATAAAACACGGAATTGTAATAAATTACCATGATTGTTATGGATGTTTCATTGTGTTAGGTTCAGAACAATTTCAATGTTTTGTACAATAGGGACGATGTAATTTACTTGTGAAAATTGTGGTACATTTGTTTTGTGTAATCCCTAGGTCGTATGTTTGGCTTTTGGATAGATGATTGAAATTCTAATCTAACAAATGTAAAAGATGGAAAATCTTAAGGCAAATTGTAGATATTATAAATGTCTTGCATAAAGCACAGGATGTAGTTTGGAGAACTTTGTCCCTTCGTTTAACCGGTTACAGATAAACATTCAACGAAAATATTAAAACGCATCGTTTTTATAATGGCAGAATAATGGCAAATATATATACATGTATATATAAGGAGTTTGGATGCGTATTAATCACGAGTGCGTACATTTTGTAGCTGCTGGTTTCGTTGTAAGAAACATTGAAGTATTTGTAGTCCAGAACCAACATGTACCTTGATCCACATTGCTGAGCATAAAACAAAGCAGAATAACCGACACAATCCTAACGATTTTGGTATGTCACGGCTTCTCGCACTCGGAGCAGGCACACTACAAATTGGCTGAAACTCAGACTTAGACATTAAATTGATAAACTTTATATGAGTGCATTTTTGCAATAAGTTTAAGCCATGTACTTCGCATATCTGAATGTTTGTTGTAACCCACTAAACATACCATTTATATACCCATTTAGTTCACAAGCGGTACATTTAGAGAAGCATATATAACATGTGATAATGTAAAGTCTACCTCTAAGTTTTAAACTTACAATGTTTGTGAATAAGGCCCCATGACATAAACGAATGCATTATACACAATAACCTGGTTCGACCTAGGTAGGGTCGTGAATTATATATTTTCCGTATTGTTTGACAATCATTCATTTCCCGTGGTATTTGAGTAGGACGTAAATTGAGTAATAATATTTCTTTTTTTATGACGATTAATCTTATTTACATGCCATTTTGATATATACAAGTATGTCGTTGATTTTCCCGGTGTAATGTGCTGATCAATTTTCTAGCAATATCCAGTATATTTCTCTGCGGTATGCAGTCACTTGTTCAATAGATGCTTTTGTGAGAGAAATATTAGACTGTATACACTGTCACTTAAACAGTACACGTTTTCAGCCTTATTTCGCCTTTTAGTCTACTAAATATCCACCGAGAAATATTCGAAAACGGTTGTCCGGAATTATTACCGGTAGTGTCATTGAACATAACACCGTAGTGCCCCTTAAAAGCCCCAATATTTTGCTGCTCACGTGACGTCTTTTTTTGGACACCTGTTTTAGCAAACGGATTGAACACAGATATTTGTAAATACTAACAATTGTTAGTAAACATCGATTTGTAACTCCAGTGGCAGCTTTTTAGACGATTTCTGTCCATCAATATCTCCTTTGCGAGTATAAGAAGTTTGAACTTAATACAACATTGAGCCGTTGTACCCTGGTGCTTGATTAAGCGTTTGTTTAGTTGGCTTTGACAAGACACATACATTTCTATTAGTGTTGTATGAATGTGTACGGATTTACGAAACTGTGGACACCAGGGAGTCTTTATGGTCTAGACAGGTCCTGTAAAACACGACAAATATATTGTTAATATACAACACTTTAGATACGTTCCCTTGAGGACAGGTCTGGTGTGAATGTTATGGAAATAGTGCGAAATGATTTCTTTCTCTACATACGAATTCATTTACCGAGAAATAAGAAATAATTTTTCTAATTAGAAACTAATTAATTACATTTGTATTAATTGATACGTGCTCACCAAGGAACCATACGAAAATAGTTCCAGAATGTTTCCAAAGTTATCTCAGTATGTTTTGGTGATTCAATGCGTACCAATTTTTACATATAGTGCGCCCGAGATAAGGTGATATTTACATACATGTAGATTGACTGGAATGGTCAACTATAGCGACTAACTAAGTAGTCTATGCCAAGCTTTCCCCGCCTTTTTCGATACCTTAGGCGCACTATACTATGCCGAAAGGCGTTTCATAATTATTCCAGGTTGACAGAGAGCAACATAACATTATATCAAACATCATTGACTGTAACTGAACATTGAGCTGCATGTAACATCGGAAATGCTTATTCATAGTTTGGTGCCAATGAGATAATTCATGTATTGTAATGAATCGTTTAGATTGATGCTGGTTCTTAAACTTTTTATGACGTTTTAGCTCCTCAAAAGGTATGAGGAAATCAGACACGGAATATAGCGCTCTACCCAACCAGCCGAGCACAGAAACCAGAAACACCAAACAACAAAACAAATAGGACTTGTACTTTAAAGTAGTATTGTGTCTTTTGAATTATCTTTTTGTACCCTGTTTGTGGTAGGCTATGTTTGGCATTGTAAGAGGGGTGTTGGAAAAGTAATTCAAATTGCCCTCTTACTTTTTATTGACTGAACCGATTTCAATGAAACTTACTGACAATCTACATCGAAATCTCCGCTTCAAGATGTACACAGATTGTATTATTAAATTCATGATTGAAATCGTGTTTCAGCGTCTGCAATAGGTACTACTTTCATGCACTGAAATACGTTTGATCACATAGGCTTCCTGGAAACGTATTTTCGCTATGCAGAGTGCGATCTAAGACCAAGAACTTAAAAATACTCGCATGGGACTAGATCTATAGAATATACTTGTTTTTCAGGTATATTTATACGACTTTCGTTCAAAAACTACTCTTAAGTAGATGTCTGGAGAAAGGGGTATTTTCATGTGAAAGGGACATAATGCTCAATTTCAGTAACAAATCGACGCTATATGAACTGTTTCTAAAGTTTTCCTTCAGAAACTATCTGTAGAACCTTTTAGCTACCAATTTACGCGTTGATTTGGGCAATTGAACAGTATGACCTTGGACAGTGGACACAATTCAAATGCATCACCTTCGTCACTGACTGTGTGTAATTTACAAATACGAGCTTCTTAGAATTTTAGGAATCAAATACATAACTTTTCTGGTTTAGACTTCGTAAATGATAGTAAGTCTGTGTTTCGCCATCTGTTACGCTTCGTAAAAAACATAGTTTGTACGTGTTATGGGTATAAATAAAATATTTGTTGACATTTAAAATAAGATGATAATTTAGACACCACGCAGTGAGCATGGTACTCATGGGGTACAAATGTTGTTAATTTCTAGAATTTTCTTCAAAATGATGTGAAAGTGGGAAAACATTGAGCATGTGCGATCAGCTAATTGCCCTACTACCAATACTGCAGGTTACAGACCAATATCTAACTTTTTATCAACATTTTATTTGCTTGCTGTTGTTGTCGACTGATCATTTTTGTTGTTGTCTTTCAGCGGCTATTGGTCTGTTTTGAAACATGTTGAATAAATAAAAAAAATGTTATAAGACTTCCTACCATGTCTGTTAATCTTAAAAAGTTCCTCATGTATCAATTTGTCACTTTATCTTAGTTAAGTCTATCCTTTGATATAAGGCATACTTTCAGTCAGTTTTGCCATACGTTTTTCCAACGCTTTTAAGCTTAGTGTACATTAGTAGGTGCATTTTAAACTTACATTATTGCACAACCGATGAATCGAAGTCAACCAAATTTTATCCAATTAAAAACGATAGTTACATAGTTAATCATGCCAAATTTAACGCCTTAAAATCCCGAAACTACAAAGATATGCATACATTTGCATTACTTTTCGAACACCCCTCGTACCGTGACCTTTTTATTTGCGTTTTTTCTGATTGTATGTTCCTTTTGAACATTTCGTGTAGGGCTGTTTTAGTTGAGTGCTATTTTTCCCTATTCAAAATTTAATGTTCCTTTTTTCTCACAACGTATCATATGGAGCGACACCCTTTAAATCACATCGTAATAATTGGTTTATTGCTGCAATGTTAAAGGACATACATGTAGATGAATCATGTTCGCTGCAATACGAAACAGCATGCATGTGCAAATAATGATTATAGCTGACACTAATTGCTCATAAATCAAAGTAATGAAGCATACTTTTAGAAAACGGGCATGAACATGCCACTTGAATTTGGTTTAGTAGAAAGTGGGAAGGGCGTATTGTTTAAAATATCATGCAATCGAACCGTAATTGACTTCATTTAATAGATAATTTGCTTATAACGAGGCATGTGGCGAACTTTTGTTAGGACAGTTTGATTTCACTGAAAGTTTAACGATTGCCAAGCTGCACTGTATAAGCGCACTGGTGTTTAATAAGGAGACGTCAATAAGTACTGTACTTGAATGGCCCTAGTCTGGAAATAATTGAGCAATATTCTAAAAGAGCATTTAGACTCTTGATATGTGCCACATTAATTTGGATAAGCCAAAGCAGAATATGTTTGTTGTTTGAAGTGTTCGTGTAATGAAGCGGTAACAACGAACATCAATTGCTCTCATTATCTCCATAAAGTGAATATAATGTGAATATAAATGGGCATTTGGCGAACATCTGAAGATCCTGATTGATTTGGCTTCACTGGTTAGCTGTTGGGATGCCTGTGTTGTACATAATTTATGTATAGTTATATCATTGATATAAGGTCGGCATAGCATGTCGTTGACTATGATAAACTAAGTCATACTACATTATGTATCTTCTCAGCTGCTTGAAGTGAGTCTTTCGAAACACGTGCACACGTGCATCCACTACATACACACGTTCTCTGTTGTCGGTACGATATACTTTAGACAATGCACAATAAAACTACTTCTGAATGCTTTTAGATAAATGTTTAATCTTTCGGTGCGTATAATGAATTGTCTCACTCGAAACGAAGTATAAATTAGTATTTCTGATTAGTATTAATTAGCAATCTACCGTGCAGTTTATAGTTGTCGATGTTTGATATCCTTTCCACCGGCTCCCTGTCAAGCAGAAACAATCGTAACAATGCTGAAATTGGTTTACATTTGGTCACTACATGCAAACGTTCTTAAACTATCAACAGATGGTAGATTGTCTTAAACTATCATCAGATGGTAGATTGTCTTAAACTATCACCAGATGGTAGATTGTCTTAAACTATCACCAGATGGTAGATTGTCTTAAACTATCATCAGATGGTAGATTGTCTTAAACTATCATCAGATGGTAGATTGTCTTAAACTATCATCAGATGGTAGATTGTCTTAAACTATCATCAGATGGTAGATTGTCTTAAACTATCATCAGATGGTAGATTGTCTTAAACTATCATCAGATGGTAGATTGTCTTAAACTATCATCAGATGGTAGTTTGTCTTAAACTATCATCAGATGGCAGATTGGTGAACATGTTTTGAATATGTACTGACACGTTCAAGTTTGAAAATGCCGACTCACATTTCAGCAACACTAATGTAGAAGTATTGACACTCCTAGTGCTGCCATTGGTCATTATTTAAAAAAAACGTCCAAGTTGTGAGCCATCAATGGTCGATACTGATCCACCTTTCAGCAAAGTAATGAAACCCATGACCAATTGTCATCCAGAGTTTGGAAACATATACCGGGATACTGAGAACATTCAAAGTTGATATAATTGATACTTGATGCCAATATTATAACTGTTGATATCTGTTCAGGTGTACATGACTAGATCCAATAACTATTGTTAACTACTTTGTTACTTGGAAGTTGGGGATTAATGGCTAATCAGGTAGGGCCAAAACTTAATGATCAAGTGCTCACGACGCTCTTAACGGGTTGACAAAAGCTGTTCATTGCGTTTCAAAACTAACGAGTACATGTTCCAGACGTGTGATGCTACAGCGTAACGAGTAGAGGACATGTTCCAGACGTGTGATGCTACAGCGTAACGAGTAGAGGACATGTTCCAGACGTGTGATGCTACAGCGTAACGAGTAGAGGACATGTTCCAGACGTGTGATGCTACAGCGTAACGAGTAGAGGACATGTTCCAGTCGTGTGATGCTACAGCGTAACGAGTAGAGTACATTTTCCAGACGTGTGATGTTACAGCGTAACGAGTAGAGGACATGTTCCAGACGTGTGATGTTACAGCGTAACGAGTAGAGGACATGTTCCAGTCGTGTGATGCTACAGCGTAACGAGTAGAGGACATGTTCCAGACGTGTGATGTTACAGCGTAACGAGTAGAGGACATGTTCCAGTCGTGTGATGCTACAGCGTAACGAGTAGAGGACATGTTCCAGTCGTGTGATGCTACAGCGTAACGAGTAGAGGACATGTTCCAGACGTGTGATGTTACAGCGTAACGAGTAGAGGACATGTTCCAGACGTGTGATGTTACAGCGTAACGAGTAGAGGACATGTTCCAGTCGTGTGATGCTACAGCGTAACGAGTAGAGGACATGTTCCAGACGTGTGATGTTACAGCGTAACGAGTAGAGGACATGTTCCAGTCGTGTGATGTTACAGCGTAACGAGTAGAGGACATGTTCCAGACGTGTGATGTTACAGCGTAACGAGTAGAGGACATGTTCCAGACGTGTGATGCTGCAGCGTAACGAGTAGAGGACATGTTCCAGACGTGTGATGCTGCAGCGTAACGAGTAGAGGACATGTTCCAGTCGTGTGATGCTACAGCGTAACGAGTAGAGGACATGTTCCAGTCGTGTGATGTTACAGCGTAACGAGTAGAGGACATGTTCCAGACGTGTGATGTTACAGCGTAACGAGTAGAGGACATGTTCCAGACGTGTGATGTTACAGCGTAACGAGTAGAGGACATGTTCCAGACGTGTGATGTTACAGCGTAACGAGTAGAGGACATGTTCCAGACGTGTGATGTTACAGCGTAACGAGTAGAGGACATGTTCCAGACGTGTGATGTTACAGCGTAACGAGTAGAGGACATGTTCCAGACGTGTGATGCTGCAGCGTAACGAGTAGAGGACATGTTCCAGTCGTGTGATGCTACAGCGTAACGAGTAGAGTACATTTTCCAGACGTGTGATGTTACAGCGTAACGAGTAGAGGACATGTTCCAGACGTGTGATGTTACAGCGTAACGAGTAGAGGACATGTTCCAGTCGTGTGATGCTACAGCGTAACGAGTAGAGGACATGTTCCAGACGTGTGATACTACAGCGTAACGAGTAGAGGACATGTTCCAGACGTGCGGTGAAAGAAAATAAAGAATCAGAGTACATGTTCCAGACATGTGATGCAAGAACATAACGAATACGAGTACATGTTCCAGACATGTGATGCAAGAACATAACGAATACGAGTACATGTTTCAGACGTGTGATACAAGAACAAAAACGAATACGAGTACATGTTCCAAACATGTGATGCAAGAACATAACGAATACGAGTACATGTCCCAGACGTGTGACGCAAGAAAATAATGAATACGAGTACATATTACTGCAGTGTGATATAGGAATATTACTAAATTACCACGAGCAGCTGGAAACTGTGGAGAAAATAATTAAATGCATAAATAAATGAACACCAAGCACCAGTAATAGTACGGTACACATGATATTCTGACTCTGTGTAATTACAAGTCTGGAATTAATGACCGGAAGTTCTTTGCGTTGGATAATTTGAAGACTGACTTAGTACTTCGTTTGTCCTTGGATAAGTTTATAAATGCACTCTCCTAGACGAATGAAATTACTCACGTGAAATTGGCTCATTATCAGAGAAGATGCGGGTCGAATATATCTTCAAAATGCAACTTTAGCAATTCAATTACAGTTTGCCTTTCTCTGTCACTTATCACAGAGTTAGCATATGAGGGATAGTATAAAGAAACATCGATATAAACTGCATCTGTCTCGTCGTAATTGTAACATATTATCTTGTACTTTTAGAGATGACATTCATAATGGTCTCCAATTGTTCTATAATACAAAATCTCAACATTGGTGTTATGTAATTTATTGTAACAAGAGCAGGGTTTAATGCTTTACATTACTAAGTATATCAGAGGCTCGTAGGGAAGATTAGGCAAATGCCTACATATGTTGCCTCTATAAATAAAGTCTTTATTATTATTATTATTATTATTACTGTAATAGACGCATAACGCATTATTCATTGATCCATTCGGAAAGTCTCCAACTTATTATTTATAACCGGGGTTTTATATTTAAAACTAGGTCAGTTAGCTTTTTATATCTTTTATTGAACTTTTTTATATACCAAACTTGCTGTATTTAAGTATGCATTATTTATGAGATAATATGGGTCACGTAAATATTAAATTTCTCATTGGACGTGTTGATAATCAATATCAGAAAGTATGAATGATTGCAATCAAATCATTTTAAACTGCAAATTTTGTTACTCTTCAAAAACACTCCCATATGAACATCTACTATCGTTGGTGGAATGCTCAAGAGTGACATGCGAATTATGTTCTGACACAGTGACCTAGTATTGGTCAATTATGACACACCTTGTTACACAACTTTCAGTATTATCAGATTTCATTGGTCAATGTTGACACACCTTCCAGCAAAGTGAGATGTCATTGGTCAATGATGACACACCTTCCAGCAGAGGGAGATTTCATTGGTCAATAATTGACACGCCTCCCTGCAAAGTGAGATTTCATTGGTCAATGTTGACACACCATCCAACAGAGGGAGATTTCATTGGTCAATAACTGACACACCTTCCAGCAGATTGACACACCAGCAAAGTGAGATTTCATTGGTCTATAACTGACACACCTTCCAGCAGTTTGACACACCAGCAAAGTGAGATTTCATTGGTCAATAACTGACACACCTTCCAGCAGTTTGACACACCAGCAAAGTGAGATTTCATTGGTCTATAACTGACACGCCTTCCAGCAGATTGATACACCAGCAAAGTGAGATTTCATTGGTCTATAACTGACACACCTTCCAGCAGTTTGACACACCAGCAAAGTGAGATTTCATTGGTCAATAACTGACACACCTTCCAGCAGATTGACACACCAGCAAAGTGAGATTTCATTGGTCTATAACTGACACACCTTCCAGCAGTTTGACACACCAGCAAAGTGAGATTTTATTGGTCAATAACTGACACACCTTCCAGCAGATTGACACACCAGCAAAGTGAGATTTCATTGGTCAATAACTGACACACCTTCCAGCAGATTGACACACCAGCAAAGTGAGATTTCATTGGTCAATAACTGACACACCTTCCAGCTGATTGACACACCTTACAGCAAAGTGAGATTTCATTGGTCAATACTTATGACTATCCAGTATAGAGGAATATAATTCCGAAATGCCAAACGTAGATGACTTTGGAACCATAAAACATATCAATAAATGTTGCTATGCATTCTTAACAACATACCGGTAATAAAAGATGTATTTTATTTGCTCTGGTAATGCAATTGCTTTGTTAAGAAATTTAAAATTGGCATCATATTTATAAAAAAACAAATCAGAATGAATGTGCAGACATTATGAGTTCTTTAAGTAGAAATTAATTATGTTCTCAATCATTCCAGGTAATTAACATTTTATGGGATTCTCTGCATGATCGTTCAAAGGTGATTCATTTTATAAATTTTCTGCAGTCAGGTTTGCAATCCATGTGAGCAATACAAATGAACAGACTATCTCACTTGATTTTACCAGAACCTGGGAAATTCATGTTGTGCATATTGTCGGTCTTTCGTTTCAACGTATGAATATGATGTGTGTGCTCTGTCTCTGCTGTTGGTGGCCGATTTTCCTGTCAAGTTATTAGTGACCTCATTACAGCCAGCTACATGTATGAATGACGTCGTTTGTCTAGTATTTTTTTGTTAATGTCCGGATGTTTTATATACCGTAGCAGTTAAGGCAATCGAAATGTTTTTACCGACAATACACTTGTATTAATTTGGATAGTTTGTTGGTCAAAGATCACTGAATTACATGTAGGCATTGTAGATAACATTACGAATTATATAGAGGATATTTGTTGATTTTGATGTAAGGTGGAAGTTTATTTTACTCAAAGATCATAGAAAATCAACAGTTTCTCGAGTAGCTTTGCAAAAAGTGAGAATTTCATTATCTGTGGTCACTCAGTGAATGTAACTGAGCATGGGCCAAAACATCAACACTATCTTATTATTTGATTATATACCCTTAAAATGGTACCGTACAAAATGTAATTGGCTAAATTGAAAAAATCACGTTGAAATTAAAAGGTTGAATTAAAGTCCGGTGCCGCTGACGTTACGTGTCCTTTCCTTCATGATACTCACAACAAGCTTCTGAAACCGTGCAGTTATACAAAGTGTTACATTTGTGAAATTCACTGTTGATTTCCATTGTTGATTTAACTGACTATGTCATAATACATTCAATATGATCGAAGCAAAAACATGGCTTAAAAGCGGAATGAATTGTGGGTTTTTTTTGGTGTTGATAGCATGTAAACTACATGTAGGCTTATTAATTTAGTTTACGAAAGTACATATTTATTATGGAAACTGACTTTTCATGACTTTATTGCATTAAATGTATACGCTAAAGTATGGCGAGGTATAAAAAGGACAGTGACATAACGTTTATACGTCTTATAGAGGCATTTTGGGACTTGACCTTGTTAACAATAATGTGCAAAAAGAGGGAGAAAAATATGCTAAAAACGTTTATCATAGTGACTTATCAGCTCAGTGACCTAATTAAAAAGTATCTCATTCAGCATCTCCGCAAGATACAAATGATGAAAAGGGGGATGGTGGGCGTTGTACTTTAAAACAAATGGAAGAGGAAATTAACTTCCAAGGACAAGTGGAAACAAAATTACACCGACACACGACTATTGGAATTTGACATAAATCTCCTTATCTCTCTCCTCTAATACGGTACACTATGGTACGACTACAACAGCTGAGCTATTTGTTATGTCTTGCATATACGAGTAATTCCCCTTTGGTAGACTGTGGCTTGTCAAGTATGAGCATTGTGAATTTACGTTATAATTTGCGATCATTCGACCATAGGATTTTTTTATTTCGTTCACTTGCTTGTATACTTCGTAGAATATCAAATTCCTATTGCATTATTCGATATTTTAACGAGGCTGCAATAAAGAGCGAAAATGTTGAATAATGTATTTCAGTTATGTTTCTATTTAGCTGTTGTCCTTTGCCAAGCTGTTATAAACTGTAAATCAAAATAAAAAATATATGCAAACACCGGACAAGGTAGGCAACCCACTATATAACAGACCGAGCACAAAAACGCATTTTAACCATTACATAACATAAATATACGACACAGTTTCCACACATAACCGAACAAAAAATGATATGTCCAAGGTATAGCTGTCAAAAAGGTGAACAACTTTAATAGAGATACATTTATGTATGCCTAAAAAGGAACCTCAAGTGACCACAAAACGTAGTATAATGTATAATGATTTGACCAAATAAACTCAAAATTGAGGCCCACATGGAAGATCGGGAAACTGAATGTGTCAGCCTCGTTAAATAAAGACGTTACTTACTTACTTACTTACTTACTTACTAACTCATTCTTGATCATGAAGAACACAACGACCATGCTAAAGTACGAAATCCAGCAAAAACACTTTATACCCAAAGATGTGTTGCAAACAGACCCAAATTCGCTCGGTCTCCTAATTTGCCAGCGTCACGAATCGCACTGATGGACGCCATCAATAATGTATAATCACGTTTCTTTATATATTTTTATTATTTTGACTCTCATGGGAAATTTACTGAATTTAGGAGGTTGCCAAATCGTTTCCAGTTTATTTGTTTAATAATAATTCTTGAAATTGATATGATCCTTGATCTATTTGAAGACAAAATTTAGATCGTGAAGATGTTAAAACTAGATTAATTGATGATATCAAAACTTTGCAAATATATCTGTTTTTCTCCATATGGCTATTGACAGGTACTAAGTCCTATAAATTCGACTAAACTCAATTATACGAGTAGAATTGAAATGTAAATTTCTAATAAAAACCAAAATAAATCGTTATGAGTCTCCATTGCATACTTAAACCTTCAGCTAGATCACTTGTTCTGACAGTTCAATAATAATCAATTCAATCATAATATTTTGCATGATCGAAATCAAATTCAATAACATACGCACGTGCACTTCATCTTCATCGCCTGATTCGCCTACTGTCGATGCAGGGCCGTATGTAGGCATCACACAGTATCAATTAGCAGTGCAAACTTGTATAATTGCATATGTTTGAAGGTTTTTACTATATATTATATTATATTATATAATTTTATTCAACTAGTACATTTTTAGTTATCTTTCGTAGGTACGTTGTGAAACAAATACTTACGACTTGTACTAATCATGTACTCTTGACACCTCATTCCTAATGCTATCAATCACTAAGAGTGAATGAGAGTAGATATACCACGTGTTAACTTCATGAACATACTATGAAGCTGGCTGCCAATCCCAGTTTAGCTTACTGACTAAATTTCTGAATTTCCGCCATGCTGTGAAAAAACTCCTAAATTTCTGGATCACCCCAGGTACAGTCATTGATAGGTACCACATTATATAGATGTAAATTTCTAATAAGACCGATATAGATTGTTAAGAGTCTCCACTGCATAACTTAAACTTTTGCTAGCTCGCTATTTATGATAAGTAAGGAATTGCCAATTCGATCATGATGGTCTGAATGATCAAAATTTAATTCAATATCAAAGTTATGCATAATTCATCTTTTTCGCCCACTGATAATGAACACATTATAAACTATCAACTACATGAAGCAGGGCAAACTTGTTGTGCCTTGTTGATCGCCGTTTTGGCATGGATTTGCTTGGGCATTGCTCGGGGTAGTTGTTTTGTGGTGTTTCTGATTTCTGATTTCTGTGCTCGGCTGGTTAGGTTAAGTGATACCTTCCCTGACGGATTTTCTTATACCTTTTTTTCTATAATAACATTTGTTTGACGTTTTTAACTGTTAGTAGATTTCATCTTATCTTTCCTAGGTACGCTGTGATACAAATACTTATAAGTTACATCAATTACTCTCGACACCTCATTTCTGGTGTTATCAATCACCTGGAGGGTATACGACTAGGGAAGTCACATATAAATTATCTACACGTACTATGATGCTGTGCGCCAATCAGAGTTTAGCTTACTTGCTTATTTTCTGAATATTTGCGATGCTGTGAAAAAAGTCTCAGTATTTCTAGTTCACACCACGTAGAGTCATTGAATACCAGCGAACAACAACTATGTATGAATATTTAGTGACACGTTTGAATTCAGGAAGAAGAAGAAGTGAAGGTTAACTGAAACTTTATTTAGGTTGGCCTAGCTTTGCATTGCTGTGCTGTGCTAACTCTACATTTATCGGTTATGTGCACCTCTGTTAGGCTCTGCTCTGCACTGCTTCCATTACATCCTCAGCAAAAGTGATTCTTTTAAGATGAATCATAAAATTCTATACTAAATGATTAAATAAACAAACTGTTTCCTCGCATAAACCCAGATAGCATAACCACAAGCCAGCAATAAATCTCCGATAGTGACATGTTTCATTAAGCGTGAGCAATTAGCAGACTTGATATTATTACTCTATGGAGGATGGTCACTATACCTTATCAGAACATATGATCAATTAACCATATTGCTCTCGACTCTTACTGCAATATCATATAGTTTAGTGATTTCTATTTTTCGCGAATTTGTCATTCAAAAGTAGTTCACGTCGTACTATGTTCCCTGTTTTTTAATTTAAGAAAGAAAAGCTATATGTTATTACACGATTGGTTTTAATTGAACCATAATTAGCACCAGCTTACCAATTACGCTTCTATTGCGAAAATTAGTTTCACTTGAAAATTAATGGGTTTACAGTTGTATTGATAATTTCACTGATGGAAACAGATTACAGTTCTTAGGGCTATGCTATTAGAGTATGCTAGCATAACTAAAGCGACAGATGCTGTTATTAACAAGTTCAACACAACTTATTAATTGTAGTTCTCGCGAATTGTAAATTCTTGTTGATATGGTTCGCTATATATGGAAAGTAATTGTCATAAATTTTGTCACCGACATCATTATTGTATCGCTGTATGGTATCATAAACTAGTACAATAAACATATTACATTTCCTTGTATATGTAAGATCGATAAATGAATACAAGTACAGCAACAAAAACTACATCAGCGGCAAACAGCAACAAGGCTTCTGGCATTCACGTATAACATAGCACCGTTCTCATATAGAGGATCTATCACGAGGTGTCAATTGATATAATTTTATATTAAACGAGTTTTGGAAAATATATTAAGCGAGCCTCTAGCGAGCTTAATAATATTTCCTGAACGAGTTTAATATAAATGTTTTAATCATATGACACTTAAAACGCAATATACGCATTGATTTATTGGAAAAACTCAATAGCTTATACTAAACGTGGTACGTATAACATTATACGTACTGGCTATACTAACCTGGATACAAGGAAAGCCATATGATATCAAGTCGTACGCACTGGTTGTGGTTGTACAAAGGTTGCTGCTATTGAAAAGTAAACGTTCTTGTCAATATTCACTTAATTAAAACAATGATCTTGTCCTTAGAGAGCTCAATTTCAATTGCTTTTGTTTACTTTCTTTGTTAGTGGATACTTCGTCAATTTAGTACTGTACAAAGGCCTAATATTCTACATGTGCATATGTACGTCAACATGTACATTGGACTGAATGCATACGGAAAGAAACAATGTTGCAAATTCGACGCTAATCTACACTCACTGTCATTACGATAAACAACCCACCATGCAGAATCAAGTCGTCCATCACAATTAAACGAACCGATTAATCGATTCGGTTAATAGCTTTTGGATATATTGAAACAAGTTGCCTTGAATTGTATGGAGTTCCATTTGGGATATCTCCTTGGAATGTGTTTATCTGTAACGCTTAATACGAAAGCTTTTGGTTTCGTATTGCAGCGTTCGCGTTTTTGTCATCGTTTATTCGTTATTTCATTTTCTAGCGATTTCGCATTTTACACTTAATTATCTAAATGTATTCTTCACCTATTGTTCGTCATGTTACGTTTTCGTATCAATATATCACTGGCTTACAATGAGCACGTTTTTATAATAGTATCGATATTTGGAGAAAACAATTACTCTTCACTGTATGGTATAACAAGTTGTTTGAACTTAATTTAGATTATCCTAACAAGTTAAGATTTTCATGAAAATATGACACTATGCTCATAGGAAGCGCATTTTGACTATTATTTAAACTAAACGAAGTGATACGGGGCTTTGATTCGTTTTCAATCTCAATAGTGACGTCCTGCTCACCTTCATTCCCGCGTGGACGAGGAAGACCGAACGTAATCTTTCACCATTCGAACTACTTTAATATCTAAAGACAAGTGAATAGTCCAAAGAGCATTACAGTAGAATGTGAGCATCCCTTGATTTACTAATGATTTATAACGCCAATTAACAGTAACAGTACACTTACGTCATTCACAAGAAACTTGAAACTCCAATAAATCATCAGAGACTCTATGTATGTTGTTAATATTAGTACATCGCCATGAATTACCGTGGATGATTAGTCTACACACACGTATAGTACATGTAAGAAGAGCGTATGTTTTAACATTATTAATCCTTGGATTGAAGGTAATGTATTATGAAGCTTGGCTATATCCTTATTAGACTGCAATGGAATGTTAAAATATCTGGACGAGTCCCCAGAGCCATGTAGCTAATAAAACAATAGTTCTTTACGACTTTAAGGCGATACTTTGACACTGAGAATATGATATTGAATTGGAAGACACAACTCAACAGGAACAGCTGAACCCGAACTTCAGAGAAAAGGATCAAACGAACCAACAGAAGAAATATTTCCAACAAAATCGAATTTAGTAAAAACAAACAGCTGTTTCGCATAAAAAGGAAATTTCTTCTTTACGGAACATTTAACTTGAATAATTTCGAAAACCAACAAGCAAATGTCTGCCTTGTGTTGATGATAGTATGTGTGTCAGACAAGCAGACCAAGAACTTATATGTATAACAAAGTGTTTATTGTTGATCTGTTTTTAAAATACTTAAACCTATGTACTATTACTTCAGCATGGAAATATTCTATATCTTACAATAATTAAACCTATTTACCTTTAATCCGGCAGGGATTTATTCTTATCTTTGTTGATAAACACTCTCTTCACGTTGGCAAGTTGTATATCTCTGGCTGTTCTATATTTCAAACAATAATGTAATTTGTAGCTCGGGTAATTCACATGTCGATAATTAATACTGAAATGAAAATAACCGACAGCAGATGCCAATTTGGAGTACCTATAGTGACATAGAGGGTCTAGCATGGATCTAAATTAATACTAATGTATTTTTAAACTGAGCTTTTTTGTCATCTACGAGTTAAAATTATCCGTGCAATGCTCTTATAACTTTACACGCACATACATTGATAGGTACAACCACTGTTGTTTATATACTGACTCGATCACTACCGGCGAACTTCTACTGTGTATGCATATTTAGTAACGTGTTTCATTTATTGAACATCGGTCGACAATTCCAAGTACATTAATTTGCTCTCCAAATGAAAAGAAATTCTAACCATAAGGGTTAACCATAACCTTATAGGGTTAAGGACACGTGGTAATGGTACCCATCCTGAAACAAATGTTGCCGGAGATCATAACCACAAGCCAGCAATAAATCTCTGATAATGACATGTTTCACAAAGCGTGCTCAATTAGCAGTCTTGGTGTTTTCATTCTAATCACGATAGTCAATATACCTTATCAGTACATGAACACAATTACTCGAACCATGTTGCTCTCGAGTATTACTGCAATATCATATATTTTAGTGATGTCATAATTTTGCCAATTTGCCATTTAGAAGTTATTCGCGACATTAGGTATTCACCGTCATTAAATTTTAGAATGAACTGTTGTTTAGCCACTGTTGTTTTATTCGCAACAATTTATATCGCGAATGTACCGATATTACTTCTATCTTGACAATTATTTTACTCTCAAATGTATGAGTTTAACGCAGTATCGATAATGCCACCAATGGTATCTGCTAAAAGTTCTGAGGGTTATGATATTAGAATATGCTAGTGTATCTAAGCAACATATGCTGTCCGACTCAATTTGGTTATTGTTGTCCGCCACTTGTTAAGTTTTTGTTAATATGGTTAGCTATATAAGGAAAGTAATTATCAGAAATGATTATCGTGTTTCAAGGACTGGCCATCGGAACAATTATAGTATGGCTTGACTGTATCAAAAACTAGAACAATGTGCAACAAAAATTGAAGGATACGGTGGATTTCCTTGTATACTAATAGCAATTGTAGCACCAGCAACCAAATAATTTACCGGTATTCAGAGGTTTAGTCAAAGGTATGCTTCTAGCATACAACTATTACGTGCTATAACCATTACATTCCAATTGTAAACTTTAGCATAATGCTGAAAAACTCAATGAACAGACATGTTCTTCGAGACTATTTCAAACTACATTGTTCACGTAACAATTTCCGTAACATCCTGCATTACATTTGCCTGCGTATTCAAAACGAGTTTGTACAATTAGTTTGCATAATAACGCTACTAGTTTAAACCGATCGCTGATATAATACCAATTCAATATGCAGTTGCGAGTACTCAATCACAATTAAATAAAACAATTAATCGATTACGTAATTACGTTTAGAAATATTGAAACAGATGGCCTTGATGTGTACGGAATTCCATTAGGGGCATTGTATTTGAATGTGTTTACCTGTAACGTACAATACGCAAATTTGTGGCTTCGTAATGGAGCTTCGCGTTTTTTTAATCAGTGATTTCGGCATCATTTGTTTTCCTTTTTTTCTTTGGGAAAACCAAAAAGCGATTGTCTTAATGGAATTCCTTCATCAAGTAACGGCTTTACATTTTGTATCTTACACAAGTAAGATTGAGCCGTTCTGTGTTTTTACCAACAAACAATGATGAGACAATCTTACCATCATACAAACTGACTTTTGACGCACCTTAAGCAAATCGAATATTTGATACCAACAACATTTTGTATGTTTAAACAAAACAATATAATGTGTAAATCTTTTTTATTGATAATGACTGATTACACCGATGTATTGTAACAATATGCATGGTTATACTATAGTCCTTCACAAGAAATATAAGCCATCAGAGACTTCGGGTCTGTTCTCTTTTGTACAGCACCATGCATTTATTGTAACTGAAAAGTCTACGCTTTCTCCCAAGATACAAGTAAAGCATTGAGTAAGTACAGTGTGTGTTTCACCCTGTTAATCCGTAGCTTTAAGGTTCAGCAATGATGATGCATAAACATATGATAATAAGACGGCAATGGAATTTTGCATTATCTAGGAGAGTCCCCAGAGGACTTTTGTTATGTAGAACAATATTTATTTACGAAGAAATTTTGACTCTGGGAAGATAATTTCAAATCCGACAATGAAACTATCACTCAACTTAAACAGTAATGTATGAACATATCTCACATGAAAGAACTAAATAAGGACACAGTCATATTAAAACAACACGATGCAGTGTCCATAACACGTTTGAACAAGACAAAATGAAAACGACCAGCTGTTTTGCAGCGAACTACTTCGACTTGAAGGAAACTGCAAAACAGCTGTTCGTAAACCAGCAAGAACAACTCACTCTGCCTTGTGCTGTTGGTATTATTTATGCCAGTCTAGTAGACCAAGAACTGATATATAACAACGTGTTTATTGTTGAACTGTTATTAGAATACTTAAACCTATTTACCTTTAATTCAGCAGGGATCTATTCTTATTTTTGTTGATAAACACCCTTTTTACTCTCTTCAGTTGACAAGATGTTTTTATCTGGCTGTTTATTATTTCAGACATTAATGTTATTTGTTGTTCGTGTAATTCACATATCGATAATTCAAACTGAAATGAAAAATAACTGACAACACATGTAACAATATGATTTACTGGACGAGGAATAGAGGGTGTATCATGGAGTTTAACGTGGATGGTATGTTGGCTGGTTAAGTTGAGTACTGCCTTTCCTGTCCGATTTCCTAATCCTATTTTTATAAACGTTTAGCTCTCTATCAGGAACAAATATCTATACGAGGTTCGTATGCTGAGGTTTTTTTCAAAGAAATGCCAACATGATTACCGCAAGTGACTAAACAACGTATACCACTGTTTTTTCTCAGTGACCCTGTTCCCGATTATCTAGAAGACCATACTTAAACAGCGAAAACCTCAAAGGCCATCGAAAATGTGTTGCAAATGGAACCAATTTCACCTCCGCTTCCTGATTTGCGGAAGTCATGAACTGCATTGTATGAAACCTCCTACAATTTATTGTCACGTTGCGGATCTCCTGGGAAATTGACTAAAATATTTTGGAGAATGCCAAATCGTTTTCAGTCCATTTGTTTTTTTCTGTCTTAAACTGATATCAGCATTGATCGAGTGAAGACAAGATTCGGATTGTGAAGATGTTTAAGTTAAATTGATGGATTTTATCGTCACTAATTAATAATATATAACTATATTTCTAAATATGGCAATTCGAAGGTCCTACGTCCCATAAAATCGACGAAACTCAATTTTCTGAGTAGAATTTAGATTTAAAGATCTAATAAAGACCAATATAAATTGTTATGACTCTCAAATGCATACATTTAACTAAAATGTGTGCTAGTTCGCTAGTTCTGGCAAGTAGGGAATATCTAATCAAATTATAATTGTGCGCGTGATCGACATAAAATAAGTTAACTCATCACCTTATCTATGGTGTTATCAATCACCAGGGGGACATGAGAGAAGAAAGGTCACATATCTATTCCGTACGCATACTTCGATGCTGAGAACCAATCAGAGTTTGCCTTACTTACTAAATTTCTCAATTTCCGCGCTGCTAAGAATAAAGTTATATTATTTCTGGATCACACCACGTTGATATGTACAACGACTGTTGTGTTTATAAGTAATACACTGCCTCGGTCATTACATGTACACGCGAACATCAACTATGTATAAATATTTAGTTTTTAATACAATTTAATACAATTCTTTATTTAGTAATGGGTTTGATTTATTGTATACAATTCCTAGGAAATTATACTCCAACTGAACTGAAATTCTAACCATAAACTAGTAATAATTGAGTGTATGGTTTACATATTTGAAGTTTACAAAAAGTACTTCAAAAGTGTACTGCTGGGGAGGGATTAGAAGAATCCTAAACAGCCTTATTTACCGAATGTCGCAATGGTAGTTGGCTGTCTTATTATTTCTTATTTAGATATAACGTTTTGGATAATGCTATGTTTTGGTTGTATTCCTCTTATGTCTGCTCTGTTCCGTTTCATCATCCCGACAGCATAAACGTTAACACATTATCGAAATCCTAAGAAATAAAATAAACAACTGTTTCCTCGCACAAACCCAGATATCATAACCACAAACCAGCAATAAATCACTGATAATGACATGTTTCATAAAGCGTAAACAATTAGCAGACTGGATGTATCATTCGATAGCACAATGATCAATCAACCTTATCAGAACATGAACTCAATTCCTCGAACAATATTGTTACTCGAATGCAACTGTAACGGCATTTGTTACCGCGACGTCAAGATTTAGTAATATGTTTCCATTTTGATTTAGTTCGTGCAGTTAAATGTTTGTGAATTCAATAATTTAGACGGAATTTATTTCGTGTTATTTAACCACTGTTGTTAACGTTCGTGAACAATTGATATCAGAAATGAACTGATTTTGCTTCTATCGAGTTTATAGTAGTATTGGTAATTTCACTGATGGCTACAGTTGAACATTGTGGGGGCTGCAACATTTAAGAACGACGGTATATCTATACCTGCAGATGATGCTATTAACATGTTCGGCTCAACTTGATAATTGTAGTCCGTCACTTGTAAATTGCTGTTAAATCAGTAGACTATATCTGGAAAGTCATTGTCGAGTTTCGAAAACTCGTCATCGTGATAATAATAGTATCGCCGTATCATAAACTAGAACAGAAAACTAGGACATACTGCATTTCATTCAACGATGTAACATCGACCAATAACAGTGATTACAGTAGCAATAACAACACCAAGACGGCGGTAGCCACATCAACGGCAACAATAATAACAACACTTCTTACAGCATTTAAAATCCACAATAATCGTATTTGTTTTCTAGCATACTCGTTGAACACAGCATCTTATAATGGTTAGCACATTTGATTATTGTACATACATTGTTGCTATGGGGAGGTTAACTTTATGTTAACCAAAGAAACAATACAAGCATGACTGTTCCTTGCGAAAACAATATCATCTCCATTTTTGTGAAGGGATAATAACACAAGCTTTAGTTAACTTAGCAAAATGCATGGCGTTGGCCTGTGTAATAAGAACAACAGCAACGTTTACAATTAACGACCATGTTTATGATCACTCAGAAGGCCAAGCAAAAACTGCGAACTCCACCCATCGTCAAAATCAGACACTCAAGGATGTTCTTCGAATGGAACCTCACCCCGCCTGACCACTTGTCAGAGTCAAGAATCGCACTGTATTGACGCCTTCAGTATTGACTAATCGGGTTTCTTTATTTTGACTCTCAAGGGAAATTTACTGAATATAGGAGGATGCGAAGTCGTTTCCGGTTCATTTGCTTAATCGCAATTCTTGAAATTGATATCATCCTTGATCGATTTGAAGATAGCATTCGGATAGCGAGAATGCTAAAACAAAATTTATAAATGTTTTAAACAATTTTTGGATATAACTGTTTTTTTTTAATATGGCAATTCGCAGGTCCTAAGTCGTCCTATAAAATGGAAGAAACTCAATTATGAGAGTAGAATTAAACTGTTAATGTGTAATAAAGACCATTATAAATTGCTATGACTCTCAATTGTATAACTTAAACTGTCCCTGGTCGCTAAAGTGCTGAAAATAAAACACGGCTAATTCAATCATATTAGTTCGCGTGATCGACATTACATTGAACATCAAACCCACATACACTTCATCTTTTGTACAAACTATGTATGCAGGACCACACCAAGGTATCATGCCCGTTCATCTAGCAGGTCAGGCTTCAATAAAAAAATGTGTTGTAAATTGTTTTTACTACTAATATATTTTCTACTAATCTTACGCGTGGAAACAAACGCTTACAACTTATACTAATCACGTTTGATACCCCATGCTTGATGATATTAAATCACCAGACAATAAGAGAAGAAAAATCACATTTCCTGCGCATAGAATGATGCTTGGCGCCAATCCGAAAATAGCTTTCATTGCACTTATTTAATTTCTGCGGTGCTGTGAAAAAGGTTCAGGATCACTCCACGTTCAGACATTGATAGGTACAACCACTGTTGTTTATATACTGAATCGATCATTAGTAGCCAACTTCTACTGCGTATGAATATTTAGTAACGTGTTTCAATTATTGAACATCGGTCGACAATTCCATGAACATTAATTTGCTCTCCAAAAGAAAAAAAACATTCTAACCATAAGCCAGTAATTATTCAGTCGACACTACTAAAATAAGAACACAGTTTAGACTATTAAATACATGTATGATACTTCTTTGAAAATGTATCTGTTGTGATACAATTAAAATCACTAGCAAGATTATCTTTTAAGTGAAGGTATAGTTAAGCTTTTATTTATGTTGACCGAGCTTTGCTTTGATGTGTTCATCTCTACTTTTCTGCATTGTTCTGTATTGATCTGATCTGATCAGTTCATCTCTGCTCTGCACTACTTCCATTCTATCCTCTGCAAAAGTAATACTTTCAAAACAATCCTGAAATCCTATTGTTAAAATAAACAAATGTTGCCGGAGATCATAACCACAAGCTAGCAATAAATCTCTGATAATGACATGTTTGACAAAGCGTGATCAATTAGCAGTCTTGGTGTTTTCATTCTAATCACGATAGTCAATTATATACCTTATCAGTACATGAACACAATTACTCGAACCATGTTGCTCTCGAGTCTTACTGCAATATCATATATTTTAGTGATGTCATAATTTTGCAAATTTGCCATTTAGAAGTTATTCGCGACATAAGATATTCACCGTCATTAAATTATAGAATGAACCATTTTCTGTTGTTTAGCCACTTTCGTTTTATTCGCAACAATATATATCGCGAATGTACCGATATTGCTTTTATTTCGACAATTAATTATTCTCTCAAATGTATGAGTTTACCGTAGTATCGATAATGCCACCAATGGTATCTGCTAAAAGTTCTGAGGGTTATGATATTAGAATATGCTAGTGTATCTAAGCAACAGATGCTGTCCGACTCAATATGGTTATTGTAGTAAACCACTTGTTAAGTTTTTGATAATACGGTTCGCTATATAAGGAAAGTAATTATCAGAAGTACTTATCGTGTTTCAAAGACTGGCCATCGGAACATCTATAGTATGGCTTAACAGTATCAAAAACTAGAACAATGAACAACAAAAAATGAAGGACACGATGAATTTCCTTGTATACGAATAGCAATTGTAACAACAACAACCAAATCATTTACCGGTATTCAGAGGTAAAGTCAAAGGTATGCTTCTAGCATACAACCATTACGTACTATAACCATTACGTTCCAATTGATTTGGAAATGTAAACTTTAGCATAATGCTGAAAAACTCAATGATCAGACATGTTCTTCGAGACAACAATTTCAAACTACATTGTTCACGTAACAATTTCAGTAACAGCCTGCATTACATTTGCCTGCATATTTAAAACGGGTTTGTACAATTAGTTTTCAAAATAACGCTACTTGTCTTAACCGACAGCTGATATAATACCAATTCAATATGCAGTTGCAAGTACTCAATCACAATAAAATAAAACAATTAATCGATTACGTAATTACGTTTAGAAATGTTGAAACAGATGGCCTTGATGTGTACGGAATTCCATCAGGGGCATCGTATTTGAATGTGTTTATCTGTTACTTGCAATATGCAAATTTGTGGCTTCGTAATGGAGCCTTCGCGTTTTTAATTAATGATTTCGGCATCATTTTTTGCTTTTTATCTTTGGGCATACCAAAAAAGCCATTGTCTTAATGGAATTCCTTCATCAAGTATCGACTTTACCTTACAAAAGTAAGCATTGGGCCGTTCTTAGTTTTTACCAATAAACAGTGATGAGACAATTTTACCATCATGCAAACTGACTTTTGACGCACATTAAGCAAATCGAATATTTAATGTCAACTATGTGTCAACAAAACAATAGAATGTGTTAATCATTTTTATTGATAACGATAATGACTGATTACACAATTGTAACAATATAGTTTACTGTTCCAATATGCATGGTAATACTATAGTCCTTCACAAGAAATATAAGCCATCAGAGACTTCGGGTCTGTTCTCTTTTGTACAGCACCATGCATTTATTGTAACTGCTAAGTCTACGCTTTCTCCCAAGATACGAGGGGTGATCAATATATTCGAGGACTTTCCTTCTCAATTTTGAAATATTGGAACTAGATTTATGAAATTATACGCTGATGTAGATCAATTAATTATCTCGCGATTTGTCTAATTTTCTTTATGATAACGCCATTAATTACTTGATGACATCACTTTTTGTAACCATGGTGAAGCAACTACCGTCGAGTATCGTTATTTCTGAGAAACGACATGCTATGAAAATTAACGCAAAACTTGTTAATTCCTCGCGATACCTCCAAAATGACTTGACTAAATTGTACATGGATTATGTGCGCTCCCAATTAGCGATTTTCATATGATTCCGTTGTTTATGTGATTGTAGGGGCTCTGCCAAACGATTGAGTCAATAAAATAAGGATAAACAGCAAAAATAACACTGCGTCAGGGACACGTTCCGTTAAATTCTGTGAAATAAGCCGCACAGATTTCAATCAAATGTAACTGGCAAAAACGAAGACTAGTATAGGCTACAACACATAAAAGTCAAAGGGTTATTTCGATATTGCGTCCTAAACCTGATAGGTCATGTTTCAGTCTTAGAAATAATCTAATGTTTTAAAGACAACCGCCCTTTTCCGAGTTTTGTTTCCAATAACGCATCGATACTCTTTTTATTCCACCTCACATTCAAGAATCGACTTTTAACTACTTATTCCAGTAGTAAAAGACAACCAGTCTCATACATGGAACCGGGTATCAGTCCAGTAAGGAGCTATGTGATGCTCCGACGGTGACGCTTGGAATGACGTCGCGTGACGTCCAACGTCACGCGCCCCTTGTATGAATCAAATGATTTTATAAGTGCATTCGGTCGGAGACATCTTACTGCGAATGATGTTAAATGGCTTTGAGCCTTGCTGCCAATATGAACTTGCTAGATGAAAAGTCCTCGAATATATTGATCACCCCTCGTACAAGTAGAGCATTGAGTAAGTACAGTGTATGTTTTCGCCCTGTTAATCCGTAGCTTTAAGGTTCAGCAATTATGATGCATAAACATATGATAATAAGACGGCAATGGAATTTTGCATTATCTAGGAGAGTCCCCAGAGGACTTTTGTTATGTAGAACAATATTTATTTACGAAGATACTTTGACTCTGGGAAGAAAATTTCAAATCCGACAATGAAACCAGCACTCAACAGAAACAGTAATGTATGAACATAACTTACAAGAAAGAACTAAAAAAGGACACAGTCATATTAAAAAGACACGACGCAGCGTCCATAACACGTTTGAACAAGACAAAATGAAAACGACAAGCTGTTTTGCAGCGAACAACTTCTACCTGAAGGAAACTGCAACTTCAACAGTTTAGAAAACCAGCAGAAGCATGTCTGCTTTGATACATTTTTATTCTGTGTACCTGTACCATGCAATCAAACCAAGAACTTATATGTATAAAGATATTGTTTAGTCTGTTATTACAATACTATGACCTATTTACCTTTATTCAGCAGGGATCTATTATTATCTTTGTTGATAAACACTCTCTTCACTATCTTCAGTTAGTTGGCAAGATGTATATCTCTGGCTGTACTGTATTTCAAACAATAATGTAATTTGTTGCTCGGGTAATTCACATGTCGACAATAAAAACTGAAATGAAAAATAACCGACAACAGATGTGACACTATGGTGAACCGGGCTTGACATAGAGGGTCTATCACGGAGCTAAACGTGGATGGTATGTTCGGCTGGTTAAGTTGAGTGCTGCCTTTCCCATCCGATTTCCTAATTTCTTTTTTTATATTATCGTTGAGCTATCTACAAATATCCGTACGTTGTCCGTTTCTCGAAAAATTGATTGTCAATTAGATAGAGAATGTGTAATTTTGGAGTTAATATGTTCAGCTGTAGCCTAACGTTTCACGAATTTATGCCAAATGGGTTACCGGAAGTGACCAAACAACGTATAACCTGAATGTTTTATCTCAGTGACCACGTCCCCGATTATCCAGAAGACTTAAACGGCGAAATCCTTTTATACCTTAAATGTGTTGCAAATGGAAAAAACTTTGCCTCCGCCTCCTTATTAACCGATGTCAGGAACCGCATTTATGAAGCCTCCTACAATGAATAATCATGTTTCTTTATTTTGACTCTCATGGGAAATTTACTGAATTAGGGAGGATGCCAAATCCTTTCCAGTTTATTTGTTTAATCATAATTCTTGAAATTGATATCATCCTTGATCGATTATAAGACGAGATTTGGATTAGAAAGATGTTACAACAAAATACATTGATGTTATCAACACTTTGCAGAACTTACTGTATGTCTAAAGTCCTATAAATTCGACGAAACTTAATTATCAGAGTAGAATACAGCAGAATACATGTACGTCTAAATATAAACACTATGAATTGTTATGACTATCCAATGCATAACTGAAACTTGTCCCTAATCGCTATTATAGTGCTTAGAAGTAAGGATTGGCTAATTCAATTAATATAGTTTGCTTGTTCGACATCAAATGCGATGTCAGACTCACGCACAGTTCAGCATTCCCTTACATTGACAATGTAGGGCCGCATGAAACAGCGTACTCTATTAATTAGCGGGGCAAGTTTCTAAAATAGTAGTAAATATGTTATAAAAACTTAGATTTTTTACGTACGCTGTGAAACACATACTTACAACCTATATAGATAACTCCCGACACCTCATTTCTGCTGTTATCAATCACCAGGAGGGTCTAATACGAGAAGTAAAGTCACATATAAATTCCCTACGCATACAATGATGCTGTGAGCCAATAATAGTTTAGCTTACTGGCTAAATGTCTCACTTTCCGCGATGCTGAGAAAAGACGTTATAGTATTTCTGGATCATACCACGTACACGGCCTCGATCACTACCAACGAACATCTACTGTGTATAAATATTTAGTAAGGTTTTTGATTTATTGAACAACATTCGACAATTCCTGGTACATTTATGCATTCAGTCTTATTATAAGTACATAGTTTGTTTTAACATTTAGGTCAGAGGCCACTAAAACCAGCACGGCTGTCGATTGGTTTAAAAAGTGTAGGGAAACCCGTAAGGATAGAATTGCATACAGTGTTATTGGATACAAATGCTTTGTTTACAATTTTAAATGGTTGTCAAAATTGAGGAATACAATGTTTGCTGTGCAGTTTGAAATATTTGACAAGTGCCTAGCTGTATAATTTACTTTTTGATGGCCTTTTTAGAAAATTTTGTGATTGGCAGTATTTTGGGTATTTTGGTCACTCATGGTGGGGTAAGGGATGTTTCAATGAAATTTGTAAAAAATCAAATTGGCTTTGCCTATATACTGGGGTAATATTTTGTCATTTATGGACTAATTAAATAAATGAATATTGATTTTTGTGCCAACACTCGATTTTAAGAACTGATTTGGGGACTTATGCTATAATGTAGGTCTATGGGAAATGCAATAGTGGTCTCTGACTTTGATATGATAATTATTTGATATCTGATGTGATCAAGTTAAGCTCACTAATAAGATGATCTTTTAGTAAAGAATAAGTGAAACTGTTATTTGGGTTGGCTGATCTTTGCTTCACTGCGTTATGATGTGCTCCACTCTACATTTCTTGGACCTGTGCACCACTGCCAAGCTCTGTTCGGCATTGTCCCGTGTCTGCTTATCTCACCATTTTACTGCTGCTTCCAATCCCTCCAATGCAAAATGAATCATTTAAAAATGTCAAGATAATCCATAGATAGTTCAAACTGTTGCCTCTCATGATCAGAGGTTATAACCACAAGCCAGCAATAAATCTCCAAACAATGACATGTTTCATAAAGTGTAAGCAATACATCTCCGATATTGACATGTTTCATAAAGCGTGAGCAATTAGCAGACTCGTTGTTATCATTCTACGCACGGTGGTCAATATACCTTATCAGCAAATAAGCTCAATTACTCAAACCATATTGTTCTCGAATGTCACGATAATGCATTGATGACGCGATGTCAATGTTTGCTATTTGTCACTATGGATTAGTTGCAACTTTACATTTTCGCTGTTCTTAAATTTAAGAAATATCAACTGCCTGTTTTAACCATTTTGTTTTAATTTCGCGAACAATAATAATCGCGGAATTACCGATTTCACTCCTATTCATGTATATGCGAACCTTAAGCTCGCGTTGAAACCCATGAGATTACAGTAGAATTGATAATGGCGCTGACGGCAATAGTTTATAGAAGTGAGGATCGTAACCATAGAGTACGCTAGCAACAGATGTTGTTATTAACAAGTTCAACTCAACTTGATAATTGTAGTCCACCACTTGTTAATTGTTGTTTATACGGCAGCTATATATGGAACGTTATTGCCATGAATTGTATGGAATTCAATTTGGGACATCTACTTTAAATGTCTTTATCAGTGTCGAGAAGTACGAAAGCGTTTTAATCATTGTTCTTGTATATTCGTAATTTCGTCATCGTTGTTTATATGGCATTTGCTCTTTGGGTTGTCTAAATGGAAGTCCGTATAATTAGGGAATACCAGTGCATTATATTTAACATAGACTTATATAAATGTACTATATACATATTCCTTGTCATGTTATTTATGTGTTCATGTATTCATACATATCAAATGGTAATTCGTACCAGTTTGACAGTCATACATACGTTAGTCTAACAGAGAAATGCGATGCTTAAAATGTGCCAATACAAGTTATATTATTACGTATCGTGTATTCTTTGATCTGATAAAACATGTTATGTTTCATGTACTACGGTGAATCCCTCACAGCTAGAGATATTAGGTGCTATTTATGGCCTATCAATTCAATCCCGAGAGTGTTTTTATTTTTTAAGTTTCGCAGTGGAGTACATAGCGGGTGAACTAGATCGCGAAACTTAAGTCTCCGCAAATATTTGACCTTTAAGATACGTAGCGATATAACATTCCTTAAATTATTTCGAAAACAATATAATAGTAGATAATTGTAACGAAAACTAATTTAAAAAAACATATTGAATTTCTTGCTTGAATAAACTCTTATTCCCTTCATAGTTGTAAGAATTGAGCTGTTCTGGTGACCTTGGTGTCAAAATAAACAAGGGATCAATTGTACCCTCGCACAAAGCAGACTATTAGACATGTACAGCCAAAGCGGAAAGTGCAAAAAAGAAAGTGGAAAACGGAGAAAAACTGTCGGGTTGGTTTCAAAAGTTTATTCATTCTAAATAAGGCCAAACAAAATAATAAATGAATCACTCAGTGTCGCTCAATGAGAATGAACCTCCAACTTCTCTGTTGCTGAGGCTCTATAGAATGCCTTTACATTTTGTCAGAAGTTGCTGTATATCATATATGTCACTCTCCCTCATGTTACTGATGACGAGAGTCCAGTTTCCAGAATTCGCTATGTATAGGCCCGTAAAAAACAGTGATTGCCATATCTGAAAACTTCACAAAATTCCATTTTCGAAGTACGTTATATATAGCACCAGCAATTGAAATGAAAAAAACAAATTGAGTTTCAACATTTTGTAACGGACGGACTGGTGCATTATTATACATGTATGTCTCAAGCATCAGCAGATGCCGGGACATAAAACATAATATTATATGGTATTGAATTATTATGATATTCATGTAACATATTTCCATGTATTCAATTGTTAAAAGTGCTTTTCAAAGATATGATAAAAAACAACAACATCATGTACAACTGTTTTACATGTAACACATTTAATTAAATGCATAAACTTTAATACGGTTGTGTATGCACTATTTAAGAGCGTAGTTCTAAACGATGATAAACAATTATTTAAAATGAATCTCGTAAACCAAGACAAAATGCGTTTAAGGTGATTCACCACTATTGAAATGGACAGTAGTTAAATCAAAGCGCCGATGGCACGGGAAGAACAGGGATTGTTCCTGTTGTCAGAAAAATATTTTTTCAGTCACAAAGCATGTGAGGGTATATGCCACCCCAACGCCATATGTATGTTCCAGCATCTAGTTAATACATTATTACCTCTACTGCCTATTGTAATATAGCATAGCCAGGCGAGAGTACAATACCATATATGGACAAACTGCGTCAAGGACATCATAGACTAATTATAACAAATTAAATACTGATATACTACAGATATACTTGACAAATGATGGATGAGCTAGTGCGGTTTTAGTGGAACTTTACGACTAAATATGTTGGGGCACAACAGCTCGTGATGAAGGCAAATTAATAATAGACAATGAGAGTTTAATTACAGTTTAATTAATACGTAAATATGACGCACGGGCAGTTTGGCTTAAAAGCTCTGAGATGAACAAGCCAAGTCGGATAGTCCAGTCCACTGACTAGCTTGTCACTCGGTGGATGCCGCAGTGTGGATATTATGTTACGAATACCACGGAGGTATATAAATAAATGGAGGTGAATGTTGATGAACTTCCCGATTATCCTCGCCTCGGGAGATCGAATCGTCGCCATTTTGTAATTTCTTAACGAAGCGGCCTGAAACATCGTTTTTACAAGTTAACACGTATTTACTAATTATATTTTGAGTTTTATTTTTAACAGAACATATTTGAGTAATTATTAAAGTTAAACCCGCACGAATTAGTCATGGTTAACGCGTCAAAACCAAAATAAAGTGCATTTTTAATTTCTTGATAAATCGGCCCGCCGCGAACAGAATTAAATGGCGGCAATTAGAATTTGTCATAATGTTGCAGTGCAAACTGTGAAGTGCTGGATGCAGTATTTAAATCAATTACCTGCTACATTTGTTCCTAATACATGTATCTTGGTCAGGGATGTGTTAATTTGTTTATTTTCGCTTGTTACTGTTCACAATTAATTGTAAAAAATAGAGTCGATGAAAATCGTTAATGGCGGCCGAAACCCTCAAAGTGAAGAGGTGATAAAATTTAAACGCATCTAGTGATGTTGAATGTGCATAATTTAGATTAATTACCCGCTGTATGTGTACTTAATAGATATATATTTGCAATGGATATGTTTTCTGTTCATTTTCTCAAGGTATCGTTCATTTTTAATGGTGTAATAAACAGTGTCGAAATTGACTCAAATAAGAGCATAATGGCATCCAATAAGGACAAATTGGTGTCAAATATTCCTTGATATAGAAATCTAGCTTTCTCTGGGATCAACCTCCATAAAGCAACAACCTGCTTCAAGCAATATTATCTAATATATAGACGAGAGTGTACAAAAAACGAAAGTTTTCTCATGCAAAACAGGTATTGCTCTAGAAATGTTGCAATGTAACTTTACATATTAATGGTTTACAATCCAAAATGAATGAACCAGCGCTTGGCAATAAAATGGTTTTTATTCATAAACAATACTTACACACACTATCACCATGAGAGAGAACTTCAGAGGATAGCAGTTTCATATATTTTAGTAGTCACGTGACCCCCTGGGTTTCAAATACAGATATTACACACCTTCCTATTTTCGATAATTATATTATTTCATAAATCCTGTATGTACATAATACACTTGCACGCAACGAGTTAGTTATGTAACATTATTGTGTTTGTAATTCACAATATTGCATCTTTTCATCTCATGTGCATTCACCATAGCAATCATAAATGCATGATCTTCTATATCTGATCTAATAAGTTTTCATAGTGTTTAATTGGCACAGCATGTGTTTATTGATTAATATCAAACAAATATTACAATAATCTACTGATCACAATCATAGCTACTGTATAAATGTGACAGATGGTGAGAGCATATACTGATTGGTTGTATATTGGTCCTTACTGGAACCCCACTGTGTAAACTGTTAGGGTTTAAACACCTATCAAATTCAATGTCAAGAATTAAGTACATGTAAACTCTTAATTAAATTCGTTCATATTGTTTTTTTACTAATGTACCACGTGAAAAGATCGGCATTTTTTAAAAAGAACGCGTGGAGTTATTATCGCATAATTAAAATTATGGACGATTAAATTTAAATTAAATTGTTAATTGCCTTAACAATTTGTACTGATCAATAGCTAATTATCATACAACACAGGGCTATCAATTAACGATTAACGTTCCAGAGGTACCAAACACAAGACAGTACTTAACACCTTTGCCAAATACCCCGGCACCTATAGGCGGGCCTATTAATGAATTTATTAAGCGCGGATACAGCCCTGGTAGATAATTTAATTGCTTAGAAGTAAACAAAAAAAAATGAAACAACAGAGAGAGGCTAGGCAGAATTAAACATTATTTATGACGAGCATATCATCGTATATATCTTAGATCTATCTGCAAAAATATGTTGGAGAAGAAAAAACGTAACTAGATCTATATTTATTTCGGCCAAAATTTCGGAAAGGTTTCATAAAAAGAATCATTTCAATAATCTATTATTAATCACCGCGCAATAAATAAACGCACGTAATAAAACACGTAGATCTACACATTAAATTAGCGATCGCATAAAAAGCTGTATAATGCCGTGAAAATCCTTTTCGCTCTTTTTATCTTTCCGCTTATTAGTGATTACGCTCATTAAATTCCTTGCGCCCCGTTGAGCATACTCTTATCAGTTTAAAAGCAGACGATATTTTCTACGGCGAGGATAATCTAATCTCGTCAGTGTACCGTATAGGGAGTTTCAAATCCTTATATGTAATTCCTTGCGAATACTAATGACACTTATGAACATATTGCTTAGAGAACTACTTTGAATGTTTCGTGAGAACTTACATGCTTTTGTGTTATAGCTATTTAGACTATTTATATTTGGTGATTTGGGAGTTAATAAAATACCTAGAACTTATACGAGTATTTGGACTTATATTTCATACCTTGAAATATGATAGACTTGTGTATGTTTATAACAGTACTACACTAAACTGTTGTAACACCAGTACAGCACAACACTACACTATACTACTCGCAGTATTCATACGTTGTGCGTTTGTCACTGACCGGATGGTAACCTAGCTTACGTAATATAATACAGTCGCTGTCTCGATATATTTACCAAGCTTACTGCAATAAGTGCTAAGTTATCATTCAACATTATAAACACTGTCTCGGCTAAAGATTAGGCGATAAAGTCCGAAGTCATCCCGCGGAATGCGCAATTGGACCTATTTTTAGCTTGCAATCATATCCAGTATATTTTTAACGCAATTACACTGACCAGGAAGCAAAGCTCCCTGTTCAAAAATCACAATTACTCGGCAATCGTATTGAGAACGTCTGCAAACCGAGATCAAATAGTGCAAAACAGATTATAGTTGACTTTCAAGCATCTTGGGGGAAGGGTTTTTGCATTTATTTCTGAAGAATATAAACAAGCTCAAACTGTAAGTATCTTTACTTATACACGCTTTAAAAATATCGCGAATTGTGTTACTTCCCCGGTTGGGGTTTTCCAAAACGATTGTCATAAATTTGTTCTTCATAAATATAACAGGTTTGATATACCTTGTACACAAAATCCAAGCACTAGCGAATCACCTTAAAATAGTGTACCTGTATTCTGCCCCATGCTTACCAAAACGCGGTTATCCGTGAACGCGGTTCGAGAATTTCGTGCAATGCATGATACACTTATTGACATCTCCTGTGCTATAAAACCAATATTTTAAGAGAGAATTTCTTTAACATAAGCGTACTATCGAGTTACACTTATACTTACGATTGAAATTAAAATATGGACCCTGAAAGAAGGAGACATATTATGATAGCAATAATTATGACACAGCCTCTCTGATTTTGTAGAATATCATAACTATGCATTTACTTAAAAGAAACTTATGTTACAGTGGCCACCGAACCAACTACTAGATATGCGCAACAGCCTACTGTTTGATTACGATATCAAAGGCTATACGGATAGGGGATACATACTGATGTCCCTTGCAAAATATCAAAGCTACATGCCTCATCGTTTTCTAAAAATATATTCAGTGGTTTAGAAGAATACCTTATTTTTAGAACATGCACAGCAAGTTGAACGCAGTTTACATTATTCTAATTTTATACAAGCTATTGGCCATTAATGAGAAAACCCCTGGTCGTTTCTCCACTTTCCACTCTCCGTTTTCCACTCTTCGCTTTGGTTGTACATGTCTATTGAAATTTGAATCGTATACTTTATTCCAAGTACATTCCCACAATACAATATAATTTGAATATCATTTTCATGGATAATGACTAGTTACAATTATGAAATGTAACACAATATTTTACTGTTATAATTCATTACAATACTCTAGTCCTTCACATTGAACTCCAATAAATCTTCAGATACTTCAGTTTTGTTGTTTAAAGTACATCACCATGAATTATTGTGAAATATTAGTCTCCGTTTTCTCCCAAGATACACGTATAGTAAGTACAGCGTATGTTTTAATATTTTTAATCTGTGACTTGAAAGTTAATGTGTTATGAAGCTTGACTCTATCTGAATAAGACTGCGATAGAATGTTAGAATATATATGTAAGCTCCCGGAGGACGGAAAATTATTGTATAGAACAAGAAGAAGTGAAAACGAACAGCTGCTTTGCATGAAAACTCTTGACTTTAAGGAAATTTCAACTTCAACAATTTAGAAAACCAGCAAAAGCATCTCTGCCTTGTATTTTTGATATTCTGTGCGCCAGGCAAGCAAATTTGTATTTCATCGTGTTTATTGTTGATCTGTTATAACAATACATAAACCTATTTACCTTTAATTTAATAGGGATCTTTTCTTAGCTTTGTTGATAAACACTCTCTTCGGGTTGGCAAGTTGTATATCTCGGGCTGTTCATTATTTCAAACGATAATGTAATTTGTTGCTCGGGTAATTCACATGTCGATAATTAATACTGAAATGAAAAATAATCGACAACAGATGTGACAACAGATGTGACACTACGGTGTACCTGACGTAACATAGAGGATCCATTACGAGTTGTCAATTGATATCAACATACATTCAAGTGTGTTTTTTTTAATTTTCAACGAGGATCCGAGTCTATTGCGAATTAAAAACAAATACGATGCCCGTGCGACTTAACTTTATGCATGCAGACAACATACGAGATTGCCCACACGAGCAGTCACCAGACGATGCCAATGTACAGTAACCGTTTGGATGACAATAATTTTGGACAAGTTTCAAATGCTGCACGTTATTCATAACAATTTATAAATAAATGCTTCGTAATGACTTCTTGAAATTATTAGAATATTTAGATAATTAAGTTAGTTTGTAACATCTTCGTTAAACAGCATATCACTATAAAGCTTACAGTGTCCAATGTCACGTCCAGTTCACCGTATTATGATATCGTATCGCCTATAATACTTGGTATGCTCTTCCTATAGCGGTATATCGATGTTGGATTCACAACAGAGATGTAAGCGACTCTGAGAGATGTGAGCCACTGTTGTTATTTATTCTTCTTCTTACCTTTGTGTTTCCTGTTTATTTCAGAATGCGTACTGCCACCTACAGATCTACACGTATTGGTTCGTGGGTATACAGCAATTATTAACTGGACTCAGCAAGGGGATGTTAGTGTTATTAAGAAATTCGAGTTAACATGTGAAATTCTAGGGAATAATTTAGGTACAGTGAAAGTTACCCATGGAATAAGTCATTTTCATCGGAGTTATAAACTTTGGGGATTATTACCATTACAAAGGTAGGCAGTCTTGAATTTAATTATTATTTTATTGTTAAAGATTAGGCCACTATAAAATACGTGTTGTATTAGTTAAATGTAATGATAACCACGTGTTGTGTTGTGTTGGGATCAATGTCTGTTTTCTTTGATTAAGCATTAACACATGCGCTATTGAGGGGTTAAGTTCTAGAATTGTGATAAGAATGCGCAATTGTAGTACAATATTGCAGTTACAGCACTTATTTTATCAGTGCATTATTTTATTTCAGTATTTGCACTCTTTATCAACATGTTATGATACTGTTGAATGGCGAACACTTGATGTATGGAACATTTGTACACAATGATAAACTTAGTTTTATTATGTTTACCGCTATATCCATGCCATGTTTTCCACCATATTTAAAGTGTATAGAGCTATATCTTGCGATATTTGTTTTAAAAAATCAAAAACTAAAAAACTACTATGCTTTCATATCCATTAGATCATTTTTCGCTTCAGTTTTAACAGAAACTCTCTCTGTGATTTATCGGACATGCAAATTGTCCATTTTCATACGAAAGTGTTCTAGAACACCCTATGAAATTATAAGAATAGTCTATGTTTTTGACCACTTAATCAAAGTACATGGAGCCCATCCAAAGTTTTAATTTGCAATTAAGGTAGTCTAGTATCATACTAAAAACGATGCAAGTAATTATTTTGACATTAAAAGACCGGTCAGATATAGCTATATACACTTTAATGAAGAAAGTTGGTTGTTCTAGTTCGTGTTAATTTGCTCTTCTGCAAACCCTTGTCTTCACTAATTTTGTACGCATTGTTAGTAAATCTCAAATGACAGGGTAACATAATTATCTAATTAGGTGTCTACCAGCAGATCTTCCGAAAAAGTTCACATTAACATGTTTTGTTGATAACAATTAGCCTAATGAAAAATTGTAAGATCGATTGACAATCGTATACATAATAGATAAGACATAAAACTAAAGGGAATGCATTTATGTTGAAGCGTTTATTTCTGTATTTGTTTTATAAATATCTTTTTTTTTATTTCTTTATGAAAATGTGCAAACAAAAAACATTCAATTTGGAATGTTTTCGAATTCATATGGTTTGAATGTTTTGCAAAGTAGTCACGTACTTGTACATAGTAGGTGTGTGTCCACACCAAAATTAATGAATGTGAATTATTTAAAGCATTAGCATGAAGAATTTGTTATTGTCTAAAAAGCTGCGATAATTAGACAGAAAACATTAAATAACTTTACACGTTGGGGGAATGTTCTTCTTCATTTTTGCATAATTCCTGGCACTTACTTTATTACTGATTCGAAATTTGAATACGTGTATACATATGGAAACATCTCCTTTAAAGCAATATTTCAACACTTCGCTATTACACATGTTGGTTCTTGCTTGACGTGTTAATTAAAATGTAATGAACGGGAGAGCTCACCACTACAGCAGATCTATTGATTTACAACACTAGGTATTAATTAATATATATTATTACATGGCGCCGTTTGTTTTGTAAAGTATTGAATGTAATACATTTGTAAATGTCGATAATCATAAAGACCACATAGGCACTCGGTTGTATTTGTACTTTTAATAAAAAATACTCAGATAATTTAAAGGGAATGTATGTTCACTAATCACAACAGTGCTACACAAATCGAACTAGTAGTTAACATATTTGGTCGTCCAAGATAAACTGTACCATATACAGTAAAACTTCTTTATGACGAGCAACGATAATTCGAGCACAAATCTATGTCGAGCAATGTTTAAAATTCCGGCAAACTTCCATCTATTTGATGAGCATCGATAATACGAGAACATGGTTTATATCGAGCATTGTACCTGTTCCGATGTCTCATCGAGATATCAAAGTTATACTGTATACTGTCCTTATTAATAGTCATGTATATGATCACCAATTCATCAAAGATTTAAGTCTGTTCAATTTTATTCAAAGTCTAATTGGGGATTATAATATTATAATAGATAATAGAACTATAAGAGAATTTATGGCATTCGAAATAGTTAAAAACATTTGTGGTCGCCCAAGACAAACTGTACCATATTATAGGGTACATTTATACATATATATACTGTCATTGTAAAATATGCATTACTATGTAAATCATCAATTCCTCAAAGCCTTAAGTATGTTAACTTTTATTCTAATTATAATGGGGGATTGAAATATATATAGATCGACATTTTACTATAAGAGAATTTATGGAAATAGAAATAGTGGTTTACATTTTTGGTGGCCCAAGACTAACTGTACCATATTATAGGGTACATATTTATATGTGCACTGTCATTGTAATGTATGCATGAATATGTAAATCATCAATTCCTGAAAGCCCCTAGTCTGTTAAATCATATTCAACGTATAATGGGGGATTGAAACATCATAATATATCGACATTCATCTATAAGTGCTTTTATGGAAATCGACATACGGAAATTGTTCACTTACAGGTGTTTATATTAACAGGTCTATGAGTTAGTAAAATTAATTAATTTATGCATTATGTATAAACAGAAAAACGACATTGAACAATTAACTCCCATATACGACAATATAACATTTCATAGAAAAGCCATAGTGACACGTTTGTAAACATGTCAAGTTTAGAAATCGTAACATTCATCCGCAGCGCCCAACTTGATTGAATTATACGTTTTGTATACATGTGTTGTTCTTCTGACAGAAAGCAACACATAAACTCATGGGCGGATCCAGGATTTCCAGTTAGGGGGGGGGGGGCGTAAGAAATTTGCTTGGGTCCAGGGCATAGTCCCGCATGGGCGTAGGAGCATCTTTAACATAACAACTCTTCATTCATGGAAGCGTTTTTTGGTTGTATCTATATACTGATATATAACAACTGAGTTTATGATTCTCTGGCAATTTTGTTATTACGTGGTAACTGGGAGTGGATCATTTGAAGTAGGGGGGGGGGGGGGGGCGTGGGCATGGTCCCCCGGGAAAATTTTCTAAACAATGGATTGATCTGATGCTATTAAATACAGAACAGTACTTAGATTTATCATTAATCCTAATGAAGTCTTTGAACAAATGCCCGATTTTGAGATATATGGCGTAGTATACTTAATGTGAAGACGTTTATGTTAATCTATAAGGGCTTTATATGTAATTGGTAACCTCTAAAAGTAATATAGGAGGTCGGAGTGTTTCTAAATATAAAAATATTTATGGAGTGTATTCGGTTCGCAAAGAACGTGTCTTGATACATTTTCATAGATTGAAGTTACTTTGCGAGCGAAGCGAGCAAACTTTTTTTCAGTAAAAAAGTAATATAAAAATGTTCACGTATGTTATATGCACTGAATCATAGTTTTACAAAAACTCACTTTACAAAATTAAGGATATTTAGAATCTAATTGCAAAAGTAGGGGGTCCGGGGAGGCATGCTCTGACGGGAAAATTTTCAAAACGAGGGATGAATCTGGTGCATTCTGGTGGTCTGAGATATCTTATTGGCTAGTAAATAGGACATGCCGACTAATTTAAGTCTTTTTAAAAAAGTATACAGTGTTTCATTCATTGCAGAGTGATCCACTATATAGGCGCACTTGTAGCATCATTTTTTGTGGATGCGGCCCTTCTTTTATATTGTAAAGTTAATTTTGCGAGCGTAGCGAGCAAGAAATTTTCATATTTTAATACTCTTTTATAAAGAATTGAAGACAAATTACATATAACTAGACTATTTCAGTCAAACAAAAATCGTTACTTTGGCGATTTTAGGGGGGGCGTACGCCGGGTCCGCCCCCCCCCCCCTTGGATCCGCCTATGTAAACTGGCATGTTTACAAGTTTTACAACTTTACAAGTTTACTAAAAATAAGTTCAACATATATAACTATAAGATTGTTTAAGTAAAAATGAAGGTTACAGTTTCACGAGTGACCTTAAGATCATTTCTAAGTGTAGCATCAAAATAACTGAACATGATAATGGTTGATATAAAACCCGACGTCCTTATTTACCAAACAATATTATATATACATGTAATATAAAACATAATATAAAAAATACATTTTATAGAGATGTGTAGCGGTTTTATTTTTGAATTTTTGAAGCATATCAAAACAGTGATTTACTTTTGATACATTACATAAATTATATACGAATTTTATTAATCATGTTTATATTTTGAAGTACTGAAGTAGTGTTCAAATGAGAAGGATACGAAGTATGCATTGTTAGCCATTTTTTTCAAGAGCTCAAAAGTATTGTAGAACTAATTTTGTGTTTGGTACATGATGACTAGTATTTTTTAAATTTCATACGCAAGTGGATAGATGCATTCTGAAATCAATATAGAATAAAACGCGTACTGCTTTAGTACTTACGGAAACAGTAAAATTACTTTTAAATTCAAATTAGTTCTGATTCTCTGAACGCAATATACGTATAAATCTGGGTAAAGGGCTGTTCAATAGTAATCACTATTCAATTAACGAACACCTTCCTATGAACTAAAAGTCCACTTTACGTAGGTTCTAAAGAATGATAAAATATCAAAATGCGTGTCTGAGTAAATTTGCATTTTCCGTGGCGTTGATAAAAACAGTGCTCTGGTGGACGAAATCATTAAATGTCGTTCGCACGAAATATCCTTGTGGCGGACGTGACACTGTCTTGCAAATGAGAAACAATTTTGTCAAGAACAGTATCAGTATCAAGAGTTATTGGATCTTCTAAATAATCATTATCTCGTTTAGTTGACGAGCGAACTAAGTGACACTGCAGCTGTGACGATATCCGTGCATAATTACCATGACTACCCTATACTCGTGAATGTGTTCCAAGGTTTATAGCATCGTAAAGAGGCACATATTGCACTGGTATTGAAATCTCTACCGTTCCTAAGGTGCGGCGAAAGCACTGCAAACAAACGACAATATTTTATCTTAGAGACCATCAAATCGATTGTATAAACACGTTCATGCTTATCTGATAGTGTGTTTGGATTAGGAGTGTATTGTCCGTGGCTTTAAAGGGTATAACTCGCGCACTGGTAGAGAGATTAAAAAAGCGCGTTGCATTACGTTGTCATGGCATCATTTTCACTGGAAATTATCATATAGATGTAGTGCTAAACTTATATCGATCACATTTGCTGACCGCATTGTAATTATTTTACCATTAATTGTTCTTAATATATAAACACCGAGGATGATCCAGACATAATTGGACTTAAGTCATAGCATATCCGTTAACCGGAACTTAGTGTACAAAAATGATAACGGGAAGCTGTATAAAAATCTGTCACCGATGAATATGTGCATAATTAAAGCAGTTAGTTAATAATCAAATATTTAGATCGTAGCCGTGTGCTCCAACACGTGACGTAAATGAAAGCACACAACATAGCAATGACATTATTTCACAATGTTTTCATTTAAGTTGATATTGACCGCCAATAGAAATAATAAAACAGTTTTTAGGGATGCAGTATGTTCCGTATTAGGTGTACTTCAATAAGCGTTTGTTCTGACTATTGCTCTAGCTTTGTGTGTTTTACTTACCAAGTAGACAAACTCTCGGGACGTGTTTATTATTACTGACCGTTGTTTCAAGCTTTGGTATTTCTGATAAGCGATTCCTTCCATGTCCGATTACAATAATATTAATAGTATTTTTCAAACCATTCGCAATATAATAAAGGAAAACAAATAGGTTATTTGAAGTCAGGAAACTGATATACTATGCAAAAATTCGTATGGAATTACATACAGACAGATGAGCTGGATATTGTTTTTTGGAGGGGGCGTGGTCGTCCTTTTGGTATGTCCTTGTCATCTTACTCTCTTTTTGGATATGAGTTGTGGACTCTGATACCAGGGTTGCTTCATGTCTGTTGTTTCTTTGACCAAACTTTACTTCCACTAACGCCACGGTATTATTCCAAGCTCATCAGTTTGTTTGAAGTCAGGAAAGTGATAACTCAATGTAAGTGATGTATTTCGAAATAAGTTTCATCCATTAATTTATGTCTTGTGTAAAAATAAAGCCATAATTCGTTCTTGGCTCGGTATGTATGGAACGCAATCCGTAAATCGCTTCATACATTGTTTCCGTATCGTAGAAGTTGTAGATTTTAAAGTAAACTGTTTATGTTCTAACGGAATGTCTTTATTCTTGGTTATTTGTTAGCTTAACGAATGTTATACAAATTCACGTCTGTTATTGTTATCATACAACCAATGGTTGATATGTTTGGTATGTTTTGTAGATTTGTGTATTATGGCGACATGTTTCCGTTGTGGTTAACCGTTACGTATTTTTAACCTATTACCCTCAGAAACTATATAATGATATGCCACAAAATACTCGAAACGTACTACAATGTGTACCTAGCCACAAATATGCAACCAATTCTGAATTATTTTAAAGTAAAAATGTTTCAGACTTTAAACAAATGATCAGAGGATAGATGTAAAATCTGTGATGACGTCAAGGATTGTGACCATAAAATACCCCCACAACAAAAATCTTCACAGTTCATTTCAGGGAGTGACAGTAAGACAGACAGACAGACAGACAGACGGATATTGTGATGTTTGTCCATTACATGCATCTGAAATAAAACTCAACCTATATATACACATTTATCGTATATGACCTTACTGTTAGTTAGGACTTAGTCTGTCTAACATACCCTATGTTTAAAAAGAAAACTCCTCAATCTAATCTATTTCCCTTTGAACCCTGAAAACTAGATAATCAAGCCCAAAATAAAATCTAGCGAAAATTGAAAAATGTTAATTTCACATGAATTCTCACGTTAATGTGGTGGTCACCAGACAGATCACGGAAGTAAAATAGATGAACTCCGCCCCATTCTATTTGATTGATAAAATATATTATCTAGTCGGGTGGCCAGACTAGTTAGTGCTATATTAATGTTTTCGAGCAATACGTCTATTTTTTCTATAGAATATAGATACAAGCTGACATTGAAGGAAGCCAATTTAATGACCAATTTAACAAGCAGTATTCATAAAGCTCGACAAGCGTGTCTCTGTCTCCTTGATCAGTTTAACATTCTGCTATCTTCTCGTCAATTCTCATTTATGGTATTTTTGTAAAATCTTGTCAATTATCGTATTCTTACATATTTGAGATCTTTTTTATTCTCATATACGGTATTCTCGTATTTTGTCGTCAATTTTCGAGCACGACAGTCTCTACAATTTCCAGAAATATACCAATACATTGTTTGTGATAGTAGCAAACAGGCATGATTGGGTTGGTAAATGTTTTGAAATAACAGACAACTTACAACCCATCATTTATCACAGTCATACAATACATGTATCTTTACCAACGGATACTATCAGACAGTTCTTAAGTAAAGTATATCATTTCCAAAAATCTCTTTACATCGCTCATTACGTACGTTTATCTACAATAAAAAGTTAAATATAGTGCATAATTATCTGATCTCTGATTTATGGAATTTGTTTGCATTGCATCGATTTAGTTGCAAATTCAAATTGGCGTTTTACATGATTGCTTGAAACGCAATAAATACCATATAGTCCAAGAGCCAAGGGCCGTTTATTTACAATTCTTGTCCAAATCTATAATTGGTATCAATTGAAAGCTTATTGCGTCCGGTTAAAGAAAAGTGATTTCTTAAAAAATTCTGCTTTCACAATGCTGAGATATTCAAGATGGCCGCCAAGATGGCCGCCAATTTTTCAAATATCACCGCAGTACTATATTAAGCGTACTGTAGGTACCACATGTGTCTTATAATATGTTTTATGCGGTTTTCTTATAGAAAACATGTTAAAAAATACAAATCATACAAAAAATAGGAAGGTTTTGCATATATTTTATAAAAATCTTGCTTTTATGACGAAAAAATGACGAAAAAACTGTGATTAATACAATATCGTTTATTATAATTCGTATAAATGAAGTACTTTTTGTCCAAAAATCATTCTAAACTGATGTTATGATAGTAATACACATTATATATTATGGTAGTGATATTTTGAAGCATAACTTGTATTGCGGTGGGTGTGGTAAATTGACTGCCATTTTTTTCAAATATAACAACTGTGCCACATTGAGCATACTGAAAGTACAACATGTGCCTTATATCATGTTTGATGCAGTTTTCTTACTATAAACATATTGAAAGATACAAATCATGCAAAAACATGAAGTTTTTACATACATTGTTTAAAAAAATGCTTTTATGACGAAAAAATGACGAAAAACGGTAAATTATACATTATCGTTTGTTATAATTCGTATGCATAAAGTATTTTTTATGCAAAAATTATTCTTAATTGTTCTTATGATAATAGAACACATCATTTAATATCAAAATCACTTTAATATGGTATGGTAATGAGATTTTGAAGCATAAGTTGTATTGAAGTGGGTGGGGTAAATTGACTCCCTAAAGTGAAATTCGTATTGACATTAAAACAAATGTTTTTCATGAATTATTTTACTTGAATAACATTCAACGGTAATATTTGTGTTATACTATATCCAAATGCATCTTAATTATTAGTTTAATGTATTCTTATAACTAAGTGAGCTAAATTCGACACGAATGTGGCGAACAAAATTGGCAAAATAGTATTTTTCAAATGTTTCTTGAATTGAATTTGTTTCATTCACAATAATTGCTTGTTTAAAACGAGGTCATACGTGCTGCTAACAACATTAAAAGAGTGATACTATCATACATATTGGAAACATGCATCGCACGGCGCTTCATATGGACGTTTGTCATAAAAATCGTAATTGATAGGCACATAACAAAGCCTTTGAGAAACAAACAGTAGCCCAATACAGCATTTTCTGACCCTACATGTTATTTAATTCCCATATTATTAAATTACATGTGAAAACAATTGCTCATTGCGGTACACAACACTGCTGAATAAAATCTTCTGAGGAACCCAACACTGGCTTATATCCCTGCCTAAAACACTTAATACATGTGTTTTGACCACTCTGATGATGACATTGAATATGTGAAAATTTTCGATACTCATGAACTGTATATATCCATTGTATTTGAAAATAAACTCATACTCATGTATTTGTATTTCTGGCTCTATGGTATACATAACACTTCTGAGTTATTCATGTTCTGGTTAAATGGTTAAAAAGAGTAGATATAACTGCCTAGTACACAAATACATGTAGCTTGTTTTCTGTGGTACCGGTACCAGATACCCTCGGTACTGCCATGTACAGTCAGATATTGCTCTCTGTGGTTCCTACCACATATAGATACAGAAATTTCAGACTTACGTGGTACGAACCACAGCCAAATACAGCAATATCTGGGTTTTGTATGTACCTACCCCAACCAGATACAACACTTTCTGTGTTTCTGAGGTGCTGGTCACAGCCAGATTTGACCAGTTCTGTGATATTGAGGTACCTACCACAGCTAGATAAAACGATTCCTCTGTCTCCAATGTACCCGCCAAAGTCAGATGCAGCCAATTCTTGGTTCTTAAGGTTTATGAGGTACCTGCCACAGCCAGATACAGCCATTTCTGTGTGTCAGAGGTACCTATCACAGCTGGATACAGCCATTTCTGTGTGTCAGAGGTACCTATCACAGCTGGATACAGCCATTTCTGTGTGTCAGAGGTACCTATCACAGCCGGATACTGCCATTTCTGGGTGTATGAGGTACCTATCACAGCTGGATACAGCCATTTCTGTGTGTCAGAGGTACCTATCACAGCTGGATACAGCCATTTCTGTGTGTCAGAGGTACCTATCACAGCTGGATACTGCCATTTCTGGGTGTATGAGGTACCTATCACAGCTGGATACTGCCATTTCTGGGTGTATGAGGTACCTATCACAGCTGGATACTGCCATTTCTGGGTGTCTGAGGTACCTATCACAGCTGGATACTGCCATTTCTGGGTGTATGAGGTACCTATCACAGCTGGATACTGCCATTTCTGGGTGTCTGAGGTACCTATCACAGCTGGATACTGCCATTTCTGGGTGTCTGAGGTACCTATCATATTCAGATATAGCAATTTATGGGTGTATGAGGTACCCATCACAGCTGGATACTGCCATTTCTGGGTGTATGAGGTACCTATCACAGTTAGATATTGTCATCTCTGGGTGTCTGAGCTACCTATCATATTCAGATACGGCCATTTCTGGATGTCTTAGATAACTATTACAGCCGGATACTGACATTTCTGGTTGTCTGAGGTACCTATCACAGCTGGATACTGCCATTTCTGGGTGTATGAGGTACCTATCACAGTTAGATATTGTCATCTCTGGGTGTCTGAGCTACCTATCATATTCAGATACGGCCATTTCTGGATGTCTGAGATAACTATTACAGCCGGATACTGACATTTCTGGTTGTCTGAGGTACCTATCACCGTTAGATACAGCCATTTCTGAGCATCTAAGGTACCTATCACAGGCAAATATTGCCATTTCTGGGTGTCTGAGGTACCTATCACAGCAATTTCTGGGTGTCTGAGGTACCCATTCTCATGAATCAGTGTATAGTCAAGTCCATGTATTACGGAGGAAAATCACGCTGGTTGAACGAGAATGGAGGTACCTATCACAGCCAATTCTGGGTGTGTGAGGTACCTATCACAGCCGGATACTGCCAATTCTGGGTGTCTGAGGTACCTATCACATTTCGATACAGCCATTTCTGGGTGTCTGAGGTACCTATCACAACTGAATATAGCTATTTCTGACTTTCTGGAGTCCGATACAACATTATATGGGTTTCTTAGGTAACTACCACAGCCAAACACAGCCAGACCTTGGATTTTGAAGTACTTATCGCAGCCTGAGATGGCCGTTTATATGTTTCTTAGGTACCTTCCACAACCAGACACAACCATTTTGGGGTTTCTGATGTACTTACATAGGCTAGACACAGCCATTTCTAGGTCTCGAGGTACATACTACAGTCAGACACAGCCAATCATTGGTTTCTAAGGTATTATTCCCCCTCAACATGCAGTCATTTCTTGATTTCTTAGGTACTTACCACATCCTGATACAGCCAAATTACAGCTGGATACAGCCAATATCAGGGTGTCTGTGGTACCTTTTCCAGCCAGACAAAGATCTCTTGATTTCAGAGGTACTTACCTCTATCATATACAGTCTTCGATATTTTTATGATGAACCTACCACTACCTGATGTAGCCTTTTCTGGCTCTGAAAGGTACCTTACACTGCAGAGTAAAGCCTTTTCGGGCTCTATGAAGTACCTTACTCTGACTAAAACACCTATTTCTTGTATCACCAATTAGCTGCCACTGCCGGAAAGTATCCTTTAAGTAAGGTCATGTTAAGAGACTAACCTAAAATGAGCTATCTTTGAAACTCAGAACAATGGCAGGATTTAAAGGGTGATATACTAGTATGCATGCACACAACTATATTGATATTATTGAAATTGTATAAATCAAAACTTATGAATTGTAACAAATATGAAACAAATGAGGTATAATTAATGAAACCGGTAAACATGTAGTTCAGCTCACTGATCACTTATTAGTATTAGCTTTCATATCATATATACACAAATGTACATATACATGTACATGTTTCATTGACACTTTCAAACATATTTATTGATTATTAATTTTACTCAACAGAAAATATTATGTTTACGTAGTCAAAATGTTTGTCAGCAGTGATTACCCCAAATCTATTTGGAAAATATATTTCAATACAGTATAACTGAAATAAAACATGCATACAGATACAATGATGTGTGTGTATAACAGTTAAAAAGGTTACTCCAATAAATTGTCTTGATCAAAATGAAACTTTTTAATTGACAAACGAAATTTCATTTTTGGTGTTAAATTATTACCCCACCCACTTTATAACAAATTATGCTTATAATCTCACCACCACAGCACATGAAATATTGTATGATCTATATTGCTATTTTTAGAACTATTTGGAATAATCATTTGGCCAAAATTACAACACGTATACTGAGTATGATAAAATACATGGCATATTTTACCTATTTTCGACACTTTTTCGTCATAAAACAAATAAATTTTAAATATTCAAAACCAAAATACAAAAATGTATCATGATTTAAGCTTGATTTGTATATTTTAACATGTTTTCTATCACAATAACACATACAACATGATATAAGACAGAATGGGTATTTATAGTATGAGTATTATGTCACAGAGGTGAACTTGTAAAAGATTGGCGGCAAATTTACCACACCCCCTTCAGTACAAAGTATGCTTCAAAATCTCATTAACATGCCATATTTAAGTGATTTTGATATTAAATGATGTGTTTTACTATCATAGCAACAGTTTAGAACGATTTTTAGATAAAAAGTTCTTCATGTATAAAAACTATAACAAACAATGATTTTGTAAAATTTGCCGTTTTTTCGTCATTTTTCCGTTATATAAGCAACGTTTTAAAAAAAAAATCCGTAAAATTTCATGTTTTTTGCATGCTTTGTACGTTTCAACATGTTTTTAACAAGAAAACTGCATAAAACATGTTATAAGGCACATTTGGTACTTACAATATACTCAATATGGCACAGTGGTGATATTTGAAAAATGGACGGTTAATTTACCCCACCCACTTTAATACAAATTATGCTTCAAAATCTCATTACCATACCATATTTAAGTCATTTTGATATTAAATGATGTGTATTATTATCATAAGAACAATTTAGAATGATTTTGGATAAAAAAATACTTCATGTATACGAATTGTAATAAACAATATTGTATACTTTACCATGTTTTCGTCATTTTTTTCGTCACAAAAGCAAGATATTAATAAAAGATATGCAAAACCTTCATGTTTTTTGTATGATTTGTATCTTTTAACATGTTTTCTATAAGAAAACCGCATAAAAAATGTTATAAGACACATGTGGTACTTACAGTACGCTAAATATAGCACAGTGGTGATATTTGAAAAATTGGCGGCCATCTTGGCGGCCATCTTGGATATCTCAGCGTTGTGAAAGCAGAATTTTTTAAGAAATCACTTTTCGTAAACCGGACACAATAAGCTTTCAATTGATACCAATTATAGATTTGGACAAGAATTGTAAATAAACGGCCCTTGGCTCTTGGACTAATAGGTCCAAGAGATCATTCTAATAAGTACCCAGCGTCTTGCGCTTACTAGATTCTACATGTAGTATGACATAGTTACTTGTAACAGAATGAATATTGTATAGTCAGTTAATGATCGGCTTTCAGCATGTGGTGAAGATAAATATAATGATATTCACTGTACCAATGATATGATTGAATTAGACGAATCTCGTTTTGACTTCAGATCTATCAAAATAAGATATATTGATAGATATAGTGTTAAACTGTTGATTGAAGGAAATCGTTGATGTTTACTATTCTTGCTTCTTTTAGTTGCTAGCAAATCATTACCAGGATAAAGGTTATATGAGCTTCAAATGATCTGCTCACAACGTGTGGTGAGGATAGGTATAATGAAATTCGTTTGTACAATGATATGATTGATCATGATGAAGCACGTAGCTTATTACCGATCTATTAAATCAGAAATATTTCTTTGATATTGTTAAATTGGTGATAGAAGAATAACGCTGACGAGGCAGGTATTAAAATCAGTCACCATCACTATAAATTACTGATTACTGATCTATCAAAATGAAATATATTGATATTTATAAACTGTTGATTAAAGGAAATCACTCAAAAAGGTTGGGTGATTTGATGATATAATATGTAGCGGTATATGTCGAATCAAAATTGTAACTTATGCACTCGACATGTGGTTGAAAATGAGTATATCTTTACGTTATGCCGTGTGTGTGTGGTTTGTGTTATTATCAGGAATATTTAACTAACCAATGTTTACAGCTTTAAGGAACACTGTTCCTAAAGTGATACTGTCCCATCTAACTCGGTCATCGAGAAATTACTACTTATATTATTTCTATCCCGGTGTTTTGTTATACATTATATGTCAAGCTAACTTTCTGAGATACATTTGTTCCAAAGACAATTAAATGATTATTTGCATGTTTGTTTATCTTAGTCAATTCCGAACAGAAAGTAAGTTCATTGTTTGTCACATTTAATGACATAAGCATTCGTCACTTGGACTATTTCTGGTCTGGAAAATCTATTTCTGATACTATTACATTTAAATTGAGTGAGGACAATATGTTCTGCGCCTCAATCTGGTAGAGTGTCTGGGGAAGAATAAAAGTCAACTATTTCATGGACGGTCACGCGTAGCATTCTGACATAATATTAATGGTTGAACCAAATGTATCATATCCGAAATGTAATATTTACCGAAAACAAATTGTACATTCATGTCACAATACATGTTAGATAAATACCAGATGCACAACGAAACAGAAGCTAGACTGGTTAAATGTATAAAACAACCAGTGTAACTTTCGATTGTGAAATCGTGTTTAATTCGAGGTGGATTACTTTTCGTTATATTATTAAGTTAGTAAGATTTGATGTCTGAAAAACCACCATGATCTGACTCATGTCTAACTTCCAACTAACTTTCACTTCATGCATACATGTTCGTTCGTAAGGTGAATATCCTACTGACGAGAGTACTTCACTAAATCACTGTTCTACAAATATAATAACAAACGTAATGCACATACATTTGTCTGTCTGACTCCAGAAACATCTGCTGTTTTCGTTATAACTGACCTACACGTCAATAAACAATGAATGACAGACATAGTGTAATGTAAGAATAAATTACTTTACCTGAGATATTTTCCTTACATATTGTAGGCAATTACAATTGTGCAGCTAAAAGGTGCATGTAACAATAATAGCTCGAATGGAATTGTAGGAATATCTTTATGTCTACTATTGCTGTTCATTTGTAGTATTGAAAACTTATACTTATTTTTACTGTAATTCTCTTATAAATATGCAGAATAAATCACCACTAAAATGTATAAATCTATAATTATTAATATTTCACATCATGTACAAATAAATTGTTGCGTTCATTGTACATTAAGGTATGCTAATCATATTTTTATGCAACCACACCATAGTCGATTTATTTCTTGCCGCGTTCGGGATACGAATCTATCAAGATAGAATCAAAACTTCGCTCAATCAGTGACATAAATCAAGCAAGGTACATTCATTTATAATGTTGTGTGTTTACGTTTACATACGCAGAGTTCACTAACGTCTTTTAAGGGTATATTCCACTATAATTGTGTTGTAAACAGCTACACTCTCATGAGTTGAGATGCTGATTGGTCTGCGGTTTGTGTTAAAATACCTCATTTGGTAACGTCAGTAACATATTTAGTCCCATTGTCCGTGTTACAACTGCCACTCCCAGACGTGGACGTGTCTAAAGCAACATCCGTATTACAAGGGATGTAGAAAACATTATCTCATAATTTGTCTGAATATTACTTAATTTCATTATATTTCAAATATCTGTTTGTCTGGAATATACTGGTATTACTATTTCTTCCATACTTCCCTTTCGTCTGGAAATTATATGATCGGCAAAGCAATGAACTCCGTCTATCAACTAAATAAGAATATGAACATTTCCTAGATTTCTCACCGTCATTGAATTGTCAATAGTCTGTTGGCTTAAAAAGGTCCACCTCTGAAAGAAGCATTGCCGCTTTAGTTCAAGATCAACTGAGTGACTGTTTCGCTGCCCTGCCAATTGTCATAGGACCTCTAAGATTGATGGAAGAGATTGGATTTGTGTGATACAAGGACATATCGGTACTGTTATATTTCGCTTGCATAGAGAATTGCTAAATGCCGTAAAATGCACAAATCAGTGAAAGTATCAAGATTTATTGGATCTTCTAAATAATCATTATCTCGTTAAGTTGACGAGCGAACTTAGTGACACTGCAATTGAGACGATATCCGTGCATAATTACCATGACTACTCTATACTCGTGAGTCTGTTTCAAGTCTTATAGCATCGTAAAGAGGCACATATTGCTCTGGTATTGAAATCCCTACCGTTCCTAAAGTGCGGGGATAGCTCTGCAAACAAACGACAATATTTCATCTTAAAGAGACTATTAAATCGATTGTATAAACACATTCGTGTTTACATGGTAGTTTGCTTGTATTAGGAGAGTATTGTCCGTGGCTTTAAATGGTACAACTCGTGGACTGGTAGAGATATGAAAATATTGCATTTCAATACGTTGTCATGGTATCATTTACACTGGAAATATCACATAAATGTAGTGCTAAATGTATATCGATCACATTTGCTGACCGCATTGTAATTATTTTACCATTAATTGTTCTTATATAAACACCGAGGATGATCCAGACATAATGAAACTTAAGTCATAGCATATCAGTTAACCGGAAATGAGTGTGCAAACATGTCTACGGGAATCTGTATAAAAAGCTGTCACCGATGAGTATATACATTGTTAAAGTAATGAGTTAATAATCAAATATTTAGATAAGCATTTAACGTTTTACTATGTATCGTCGGTAGATCGTAGCCGTGGTAGTATGCTTAAATTGCGCCAACACGTGACGCAAATGATAGTTTAGCACACAAAATAGCAATGTCACTTTATTGTTTCAATATGTTTTCAATTAAGTTGATATTACCGACCTTAGGCAATAAAAAACAGTTGTTTTGGAGTGTGTTAGATTTCTTATTAGTTGAACTACAATAAGCGTTTGTTCTGACGCTTGCTCCGGATGACGTGTTCGACTAACTTAGGCTACAGACTCTTGGAATGTGGTTTTGGGATTTGTTGCTGATCGTTGTTTCATGCTCTGCTATTTCTGGTGAGCGTTTCTGTCCATGTCCGATTACAAGCGTCTTTTGTCATTGTATATCAAACATTATAAAATAATATCAATTTCGAAACCATCCGCCATATAATACAGGAAAGCAAATTTGTTATTTGAAGTCAGGAAAGTGATATACTATCTGCTGGTGATGATCATGAGTTTTGAAATACATCGATGGCTTAGAACAAGAAGGTCGAAACTACCAAATCGATAAATTGAGAAAACACGGAATAACTGTCTGACATTTACTCTTTACTTATGGTAACTTTTACAACTTCATTTTGGCAACATGACAAGTTCAGATTTTCATGAAAATATGCTTATAAGAAGCGCCTTGTAATGCTTATTCTAAATATGTATGAATCTTAAAAGTTCGTAAGTGGCACTTACGACCTTCTAATTCTAAGCCATCGACATGTAGAAGCAAGAGCTGGAGATCGGTTGACGGTTTCGTTCATTGGTGTGTGTTGTCGTCCTTGTCACCTGGCTCTCCCTTTGGATAATAGTGGCTGACTCTGATACCAGGGTTGCTTCATGTATGTAGCTTTTTTGCCGAACGCGTTCTGAGGTCACGGTATAATCGCAAGCACACCAGTTTGTTTGAATTCAGGAAAGTGATATAATATGTGTAAGTGATGTATTTTTCAAAGGATTGCCATCCACTCATTTATGTGGTCTTCTCTCGGTATGTATGTAACGCCATCAGAAAATCGCTTCATACATTGTTTCCGTATCGTAGAAGTTGTAGATGAATAAAGTAAACTGTTTATGTTCTACCGGAATGTCTTTATTCTTGGTTATTTGTTAGCTTAACGAATGTTATACAAATTCACATCTGTTATTGTTATCATTAAACCAGTTGTTGATATGTTTGGTATGATTTGTCGATTTGTGTATTATGGCATTAGTCGACATGTTTCCGTTGTGGTTAACCGCTACGTATTTGTTACCTATTACCCTAAACAACGATGTAATAATAAACCACAAAATACACCGAACATTGAAAAACTACAATGTGTACCCAGCCAAAAATTTGCAACCAATTCTGCACTGTTCTAAAGTTAAAACATTTTAGACTTTAAACAAATGATCAGAGGATGGATGTAAAATCTGAGATGACGTCAAGGATTCTGTCCATGAAATACCCCTTCAACTAAAATCCTGACAGTTCATTTCAGGGAGTGACAGTAAGACGGACGGACGGACAAACGGAGCTTGTGATGTTTGTCCACAACATTCATCTGAAATAAAACTGAACCTATATATACACATTTATCGTATATGACCTTACTGTTAGTTAGGACTTAGTCTGTCTAACATACCCTATGTTTAAAAAGAAAACTCCTCAATCTAATCTTTTCTCATAAAATTATTTCCCTTTGAACCCTGAAAACTAGATAATCAAGCCCAAAATAAAATCTAGCGAAAATTGAAAAAATGTTAATTTCACATGAAATCTCACGTTAATGTGGTGGTCACCAGACAGATCACGGAAGTAAAATAGATGAACTCCGCCACATTCTATTTGATTGATAAAATATATTATCTAGTCGGGTGGTCAGACAAGTTAGGGCTATATTAATGTTTTCGAGCAATACGTCTATTTTTTTCTATAGAATATAGATAAAAGCTGAAATTGAAGGAAGTCAACTTAATGACCATTTTAACAAACGGTATTCATTAAAGCTCGACAAGCGGGTATCAATTACCTTTATCAGTGTAACATTCTGCTATCTTCTCGTCAATTCTCATTTATGGTATTTTTGTAAAATCGTGTCAATTATCGTATTCTTACATATTTGAGATCTTTTTTATTCTCATATACGGCATTCTCGTATATTTTCGTCAATTCTTGAGCACGACAGTCTCTACAATTTCCAGAAATATACCATTACATTGTTTGTCATAGTAGCAAACAGGCATGATTGGGTTGGTAAATGTTTTGAAATAACAGACAACTTACAACCCATCATTTATCACAGTCATACAATACATGTATCTTTACCAACGGATACTATCAGACAGTACTTATGGTAAAAAAAGCTTTTTCGACTCCAGTTTGGTCAACATGACTCATAACTTCCGATTTTCATGCAAATAGGCTGATTAAAAGTGGTGTAGATTACAAATATACATTAGTCTTATAAGGTCATTACGACCTTCTTATTCTAAGTAAGCGAAATATGCCAATACATTATTCGCGATAGTGACAAACTGGCTGGTCGTTAGTGCTTACAGAACTGTAGCAACTGTTTGTTTTCACCTACTGCGGGAAATTTATTGCCAGCATGATTTGACTGTTAAATGTGTTGTAATAAATGACAACTAACAACCATCATTTATCACTGTACAAAGTATGAATACTATATCAACTGATACCATCAGATACAACTCTAGTAAAGTACACAATTTCCAGACACTCTTTACATCGCTCATTTCGTACGTTTATCTACAATAAAAAGTTAAATATAGTGTATAATTAACTGATCTCTGATTTATGGAATTTGTTTGCATTGCATCGATTAAGTTGCAAATTCAAATTGGCGTTTTACATGTGTACATGACTGCTTGAAACGCAATAAATACCATAGGTCCAAGAGATCATTCTAATAAGTACCCAGCGTCTTGCGCTTACTAGATTCTACATGCAGTATGACATAGTTACTTGTAACAGAATGAATATTCTATAGTCGGTTAATGATCGGCTTTCAACATGTGGTGAAGATAAGGTATAATGATATTCACTGTACCAATAATATGATTGATTACAAAGAATCACAAAGCTTAATACCGATCTATTAAATGAGAAATATTTCTTTGATATTGTTAAATTGATGCTAGAAGAATAACGCTGACGAGGCAGGTATTAAGATCAGGCACCATGACTCTAAAATAGTTCCATGCTATAATGAAATTCACCGGTATGATTAAATAAGAAGAAACTCGTGTCAGATTACTGATCTATCAAAATCAAATGTATTGATATTTATACACTGTTGATTGAATAAAATCGGTCATAAAGGTTGGGTGTGAGCTCAGATGATTTGATGATGGAATGTATAGCGGTATATGTCGAATCAAAATTGTAACTTATGTACTCGACATGTGGTTGAAAATGAGTATCACTTTACGTTATGCCATGTGTGTGTGGTTTGTGTTATTATCAGGAATATTTAACTAATTTACGTTTACAGGATTAGGGAAAACCCCGGACAGATTCTGCTTCTGGTGTAATGCTGACCCGCCTTAACATCGGACATTGAGAAGTTACAACTTATATTATTTCTATCGCGGTGTTTTGTATACATAATATGTACATTGTATAAGTTACCGTTCTGAGATACATTTGTTCCAATGACAATCAATTGATTATTTGCATGTATGTTTATCTTAGTTAAATATACAGTATGTTTAACCAGCGATACCGACAGTTCTATAGTTTCAAAAAGATACCAGCGGACACCGAGATTTAGTACTCGCCCACGTATGTGAATAACTTCACGCTCGCGTGCACACGGTACTTGTCGAAAATAAGCTCGGCGAAACAAAACATCAGAATGAAAGGCCAGAATTATCCATATTGTGTTAGTCAACTTATTGTTGCACAGTAATCAATATTCATAAAAACATAATACATTCTCGATAAGTAACTCATTTTGGGCACAAAATATGACTGCTTTTGAGCGTTAATGGGACTTTAAAGCATTTAGTTGATAATCAAATTTTTCGATAATGTGCTCGAACACGTGACGTAAATGAAAGCACACACCATACATGTAGCAATGTCATTAATTCATAATGTTTTTGACCGCCAATAGAAAAAATAAAACAGTTTTTGGAGTGTAGTATGTATCGTTTTAGTTTTACTACAATAAGCGTTTGTTCTGACTCTTGCTCCGGTTGTCGTGTTTTACTAACATGTTTTCTGAATGAGTTTTGTGATTTTGTAGCAAATGGTTGTTTCATGCTCTGCTATCTCGGTAAGCGCTCTCTTCCGTGTCCGATTACAATAATCTTCTGACTAAACAATACTTAATTTTTTCGACAACATCCGCCATATCATAAAGGAAACACATTGGTTCAATGAAGTAGGGCAAGTGATACACTTCGTGCTTGTGATGGTCATAAATGAGTTTTTGAATTACACGTAGAAGCAAGAGCTGTATATTGTCTGGGTTTGTGGTAGTTCTTTTGGTTTGTCCTTGTCATCTAGCTCATTGGTTATAAGTTGCTGACTCAGATACAGTGTCAGTTTGGGTTGCTTTATTTTTGTAGCTGATAGGCCGAAAACTACTTGTTCTGACGTCATGGTATAATGGCAAGCATATCAGTTTGTTTGAAGTCAGGACAGTGATATACTGTGTGTTAGTGGTATATTTTTAAAGGATTGCCTTCCATTCATGTGTGCATTTCGTACATACCGACAGGAAGTTTGTTCCTCGGTCGGTATGTATATAATGCTATCAGTAAATCGTTTCATACATTGTTTCCGTATCGTAGAAGTTGTAGATGTTTAAAGTAAACTGTTTATGTTCGATCGGAATGTCTTTATTCTTGGTTATTTGTTTGCTTAACAAATGCTATACAAACTGACGTCTGTATATATCAACGTTAAGCTAATGGTTTTGGTTGTTAATGTTTTGCCGTTTTTATTTGTACCACGTCGTTTGTCGACATGTTTCCGTTTGGTTGTTAACTATCAACTTATTAGTAGCCCATGGATGTCACTAGCCAAGTGTAGTAACCAGTTAAACCTATTTTTACATCAGAAAACATAGTCAAACATTTGATTAGAGAAAATGGGTTACATCCGTGATGGAGTCCAAAATAATTGACATTAAATTAAGTACCAAAACATAATATATTCAATATTCACTTTATATAGTGACGGATGGACGGAATACGGATGTACATCCCAAAAATATGTTGATATCCATGGAGGCATCGAAGATTGCTGCTATTAAGCACAGGTAACCGTTTCATTGATAATGACAATTTGAAAATGAAAAACACCATTTAAAAGATACAGTTTCCTGTGTTACAAAAATGCCATACTGCTAAACTTTTTCAATGATGACGAAAGGAAATTGTTATGTGCGTACAGTACAAGCATCGGAAACATTATACTATATTAAACTTATCATATCGATGGCTTAGAATTAGAAGTTTGTAAGTGCCACTTACGACCTTTAAGATTCATACATATTAAGAATAAGCATCACAAGGCGCTTCTTATGAGTCCATTTTCATAAAAATCTGAACTTGTCATGTTGACCAAAATGAAGTTGTAAAATGTTGTTTTACCAAAAGTAAAGAGTAAATGTCAGACAGTTTTTCCGCGTTTTCTCAAAATATTGATTTGGTAGTTACGACCTTCTAATTCTAAGCCATCGATATGTCCATATCACCCCACTGCTCGTTAGGGCTGAATTGATATTTCTGAACAATGGGTCTCCATAAAGTTTGCGAACATAAAATAAACGATGACATTGAATTATGAAGCCGATTTAATGACCAATTTGACAAACAGAATTCCGGAAGATAGACAGGCGTATTTTTGTCTCATTCATCAATATGACATTCTCGTATCTTCTCGTGAATTACCGTGCATGTGTTATTCTTGTATCAGAATAGTTAAACTAACAAACCTGGCTGGACGATGGAAAATACGAAACAATGAATGATGCAAGTACATAGCAAGTATGCAATATAGAATGCAATTTTTATCTTTATATTATTGTGTACAAAATCAATAAATCACAGTGATTTTCAGAAAACAAAATACCAATATAATGTTTGTGCTTGAGGCAAAGAGTTACAATGTATGCTACATAGATACCAGAAACACAAAATCATTTGATGACGGCCTAATGAGGGAAACAGTGTCTCAGCATGATTTGATTGTTACGTTTGTGTGATAACAGACAACTTACAACCCATCATTTATCACTATACAATGTATGAATCTAGATCTACTGATAACGCCAGATATCACCAGAAACAATTTGGAGGAATGTGTTTCAAGATAAACTTACATCGTTCATTACGCACGCCTACTTGCAATCAAATATTTAATATATTTTATATTGTGTTCTCTGGTTTCTGTCCGTTGTATGAAATTTTCGAATTACAAATTGACTTGATTTGCAAAAACTTGGGTTCAAAATCAAAATGTCTCAACATAGAATGCCTATAAAGGAACTCAAATTAAGAGACTTGATTCAAGTGATTGTAATAATATTTCTCCCCAGGTTTGTTTTGAGTCAATTTTATGAATACCCTCTAGTTTTGCAAAGCCCTACAGAAGTATGTACAAAATGTGCAATGCTCCAAAGTATCACCTGCTTGTGCCTAATTCACCCGTATAACCTTCTACAATCTAAATGTTCGTCGTGCTAACTAGTTTCTAGTATGTATAATATGTATTCATAACATTGAGTTACCCGAAGTTGGCACTATATGATAAGATAAACTTTATCTAACGTCGACTATGTTTAACATAGGAAACATAAGCTATAATAAGCTTGTATTCGACATGACGTATGTTCTTGAGAAAATATATCATCTGCTCACAAAGTGTGTTCAGATAAGTATAATGCAATTCACTGTTACAATGATATGATTGGTTGAGAAGGATCACGTTTCTGATTACTGATCTATCAAAATGAGAAATAGATCATTGATATTGTTTAACTGCTGATTGCGGGAAATCGCTCAGAAAGATTGGGTTTTATTGGATGATTTGATGTTGGTAAAAGTTGCGAAACGAGTGTAATCGAAATTGTAACGTATGCACTTATGCGGTTGAAAATGAGTATCATTTTTATTTATGCTTTACATGTATGGTTACACGTTCATGTTTTGTCAAAGATATAAGTTTAACATTGCCTCACACACATGCTACTATTGTTATAAGCCTTGTCCTAGTTGAGGTTTACATTCAGTTAATACCCCTACATATAATCAAATCGTTGTACACCACTATCTTATTGTAGTATTTCTATATACCATGTCTCCTAAGTTTTATCTTGCATTTCGTTTCGGCAATATGATACTGATGGGAGACTAAATAGCGTTGATAAAAATGTTTTTGTATATTTTATGTACATTGTATATTGTTCTAACCATGTATTAGTCGGGACTGTACAGCACTTTTGAACGTGTGTATACATGAAAAAAGGGCTATATAAATATGGTATAATAATAATAAGCCTAAGTGAACAATGTAATTGAGCTAAAAAACGTATTAGAAAATCCGAAAGGGAAGGTAGCATTTAACGTAACCAGCCGAGCACAGAGATCATGTCACATGAGGGTTAATTATTTGAACATATTGTAAATGAACAAGATACAAATGACGAACTCTCACAACCCGAGTCACTTAGTGATTTTGCTATCACATACACATGCTGAGGAGGCAATAAAGAACAAGTTGTTCCTATATAGTTCAGTATGAACCTTGCAACATTAATTGACTGCCGTTTGCTCTTTGAGAAAATCAGAACAAATGTCAGAAGTTATGTGAAATACTTGAAGCAGTTTAGTTATATTTTCTAGTTCAGTAATACGTTTGGCATTGTGCCATGGGATTTTAGTATTTGGTTATTTCTGTACTCTGTGCCTGGCAGTGCAGCGCTTCTGTCCTGTCACATTATTGCATTATCGTTTATTTAAAGAAAGTGTCAGCGTAATACAATTTGGAAGCACTTTTGTCACGAGTTCAAAAGTTTGATGTACTATTCACTGTAACATGAACTATTTGAGAGTCCGTAGAGGAAATTAAACACTAGTACCGTTTGTGTCCGTGCCGTTCTTTGTGATTTAATACATGTTGAGAGTGTTAGTAGGCAGTCTGTAGAGAAAATACAATATCGTATTTGTGCGCTATGTGTCGTGGTGTAATACATGTTGACAGTGTTGAATTGTTAGTAGGCGGTTTGTTTATTATTTATACTGTATGTATGGATACAGTTTTGTAGCGTTATGTGTATTATGACAATTATAGATTTTATACGACTCGTTAAATATAATTGATTTGGTGTGTTGTTTTATACTTGATAAAACAAAAGTGTTTAAACTGACATTGATGACCTTCTTGTAGTGTGTGCACTTTGCGTTTTGGTAGGTCTCGTTTTTATCCCCGCCTACGTGCTTCAAATTACGGAAAACAATGTAATTTATCACGTTGCTACATACATGTTGGACATACACATATAAATAAAAACATGTTATATCTCTCGCATTAGTCTGTCTAACATACCCTATGTTAAGAAAGACAACTCCTAAATCTACTCTTTTCTCATGACATTATTTCCCTTTGCACCCTCAAACATAGGTAATCAAAACCAAAATAAAATCTAGCGAAAATCGAAAAAAGTTATGCTATTTGATTGATAAAATATATTATCTAGTCGGGTGGCTAGACTACTCACGCATATCCTCGTGGTGGTGGTGATAATAATGTATTAACGAATTACCTTGTAGCTTAGAGCATCACCGGTAGCATGTTAAACTAACTCGCGACCGATTCTGTCCGTAAGTGATGCGGACCCGCCTAACCATCGGACATCGATAAATTGCGACGTTTATTTTTCTTTCTATTGCTTGTTTGTTGTTATAAGCTATTTGTCATGTTAACTGGATAAAGTTCAGTTATTCAAATGAAAGTCAATAGAATATTTGCATGTGTATTTGTCTTAGTCTAGCACAAATAAAAAATACGTTAGTTGTAGGCATACTCAATGGACATCAGCATCCGGCCATAAATCACGTGTGCTATTTCTGGTCCTGATAATCTATTTTTGATACTATTTAGGGAATGAGGACAATAATATTATGTTTCGTGTCTTGTTGTTTTAGGATGTCTGGGGAAGAATAAAGTCGACTGTTACATTGACTGTCACGCGTAGCCTAGACAACGATTAACCCATATATATTGGAGGCAGATATAGCAGCTTATAATAATATCGTTTCTTCCGCAATGTAAATTGTGTATATTTATGTTTATTTTGTAAATGAGTACCGAAACAGGAGCTAACATTGTCATCTTTCATTGTTTGAAAATCGTGCTTTTCGATTAGTCCGTGAACCGGTAAATTAAATCATTACAGTTTAAAAAAGTAATATTCAGAAAATTGCGAATAAAATGGCGTTTTTACCAACAATCACGAAATGTTGTTAGTCTATGTAAATCATTATTCATAAATGTGTCTTATATTTATTCGGGATTGAATACATTTGTAATTTAAATACTGTACAATCGTAAAATAAACTTATTCTAGTTGCCAATTTTAATATTTCTTGGTTTATGAATAGGTAATATCTATCAGTTTAACGCTGTAGTACACATACTCTAAGTACTTTTATTCCTAATTTATAGGCCTACTTTCTCTCTCATCCATCATTCATTGTTTATTGTTTATTTGAGTGTAGGTCAGGTATAACACAAATGTTTCTGGAGTCAGTCAGTCAGGTTTGTTATTAGAAAGGTGATTTAGTGAAGTACCGACGTCTGTAAAATATTCCGATAATTTACCTGTTTATGTATTGAACGTCAGTTGCCAGTTAGACTGAACATAGCTTGCATTTTAGAAAAATGTATGTTTTAACATAGATTCTGTTTGTAATACATGTATAACCCACTCAATTGAAATTTTCACTGTATGTTTTTTATAACCAATGTATTATTTAGCACCAGAATCTAATTTATTCGTAATGATAAATCACACCGAATTAAACATTATTTTGCAACTGAAAGCAACAATTCTTGTTAGTGTTTCGGTGCGCATCTACCGTGTAAACATGAATGTACACAATTCTCTTTGCGACACATATAAAGCTGATATTTCTGACTCTAATACAACTAGGTTATGCGTTGGTTTTCTGTATAACGACTAAAAATAACAGTCTATGACATCACAGGTCAACTTTATGCCTCCACACACACACTATCACATCAAGACATGGAACGTATTTTAAACTGTATTGTGCCCTAACAACAAGACACGAAACATATTGTCCTCATTCAATTACAAGTATCAGAAATAGATTCAAGTGATGTATTGTCATTGACTATGTTCCTTGACTATGCTTACAATTAACGTACATTCTGTTCTGACTAGACTAAGAAAAACAGACAATGCAAATAATCAATTGTATGACATTAGAATAAATGTACTTCAGCAAGTCAACAATATCTCCATGTACTACACCACAACATTGCCGACGCACAAACGATATTGTATTATCTAGACTCCAGTTATAGTCCATGTTACTAGTTATAGTACATCAAACTTTTGAACTCATGACAATAGTGCTTTCATATTGAATATGCTGGCGCTTTGTTTGATAAAAGATATCTCAAAGACATCAAAAGTGAAACCATGTACATAGCATATTTGAAAACCTATTTGTATAGGCAGTTTCATCGGCAATGAGTGTGCTCTTTATTATATGACTAAATCTAGTTTCTAGAATGCAGGTTTTAAATTGAATGTTTTTAAGTGAATGTATGTATGTAATTGTGAAGCGCAATAGAATATGATTTTATATTTTTGCGCTATACAAATGACGTGTATTTGTATTTGTAATAAAATGATTTGACAGGAGATGAAACACAGAACAGCCAGGCACAGACAAATAAATTAGGATGTACTGCTTTCACCCGGCACAATGCTGAACGTACTACTGAACTAGAAAATGAAACTGAACTGTTTCAAGTGTTATGACCTAACTTCTGACATTTGTTTTCTCAATGAGCAAACGTCAGTCAATTAAGGTTGCAAAGTTCACACTGAAATGGGTAAAAACAACATGTTCTCCTTAATTGCCTCCTCAGCATGTACATATGATAGCAAAATAATCAGTGACTTATGCCATGATGTTACGCTATTCTTGGTTCTGTTTCTTTGCGTTGAAATAATTAACCGACATGTGAACTTTCAGCTGAATTTTATCGTTCACTTTGACTTCTAACAATAGAGGGAATATACGTCAAGAAATGTTAAACGTATAACACTGATACATCTTTTCTGTTATGCATGTGTTTCATCGACACTACATGAACTTGTGTCATACATGTAACATAAAAAGTGATATTCATGTTCAACAACATGTCGAGTCCATAAGTTACAATTTAGATTTGTCATCAACATCAACTCACCCGATCGTACAAACAACCCGTTAGAAATTTCCATTAATCAACCGTTTGACGATATGAATAGTGCTCATTTTGATAAATCAGTAATCAGAAACTAAACGAGAATTTTCTCAATCAATCCTATCATTGTACCATTTAATGTCATTATCTTCACCACACGTTGCAGATCATTTACTGCCTGTAGAATACTCAGCCTGTTTCAAGTAACGTAATGTAATACTACATGGAGACTCTAGTCAGTGCATTGAAGAAGGGTATTTAATAGGGTGAACTAGGTTTTTTTCTACAATAATTATTCCGCCTCGAGTAAACATGGGATGTAACGATATAATCGAATGAAATGTCTTAAAGTCATATTTAGCAATGGTGCGCCGTGCAGTACAGCCTTTGAGTTCTTTTACGTTCTTATATGTTTACTCTCATTCTTAACCGTTGTCTCTGATTTTCGGATTATCCAGACAAAGTCTTGTATTACAATGTAGTATAACTAAATGAAAGCACAATGTATCGCAACAATCACTATTTCGTTTGTATTTACAAACATTACCTGAATATTTACTTGATTTGAAGCATTTTGAAACAACGAAAAGGCATGAATGTGTGCGGAAGACTCATGCAAGTCATGTGTCGGATATGTTAAGTTACGACTGCGGCCAAACAACGATACACAGCACAACTGTTAAATGCTTATCTAATTGGTTATGAACCCATTGCTTTAATAATGCACACATTCATCTATGATATATGTTTATGTATTGTGCACCCAGGATGATGTGATGTTTATAAACATTAATCGGTTTAGCATAATGTTGTCAAATTGGTTGCTTAGATTAACACATATGGTCAATTTGGTACTAAAATAACACTGGTTAATCGTGCTCACTCGAGTAATCCAGCTATATGGATCATTCTATTTTTACCGCCTTTCAGATTATCCTGGGCGCACTATCGGTTCCCGGTGATATGTCTGCACAATAATGTCCGGTTTATGGGTTTAATACCTGTTATTTCAGGATAATCCCCCTTGTTTATATAACAACAAGTAACGGTAAAATAAGTAGAATCTGGCTAGGCAATGTGATCGATAATATATTCACACTAAATCTATATGATAATTTCCAGTGTGGATGATACCATGACAACTAACTGAAATGCGCTATTTTAATATTTCTGTCAGTCCACGAGTTATGCCGTTTAATGGCATGGACAATACATTCCTAATCTAAACAAACAACCAGGTAAACATGAACGTGTTTAAACAATCGAATCAATAGTCTCTTTAAGATAAAATATTGCCGGAAGGATCTTAATACAAGAGCAATATCAGCTGTTTATGATGCTTCAAAATATTGAAATCATGGACAGTGATAGGGTAGTCAAGGTAATAATGTCACAGATTCCGTTGCGTGTGCACTAAGTTCGCTCATCAACAAACATGATAATGATTATATAGAGAATCCAATAACTCTAGATAATGATAATGTTCTGTTCAAACATGTCTCGATACCTGTACTGGTATAATAGAACACATAGAGTGAGATTTGTGATTTAGTTGTTTATTAAAAACAACCGTCAATGAGTATAACTCTAACGCGGTATTGGGACCTGTACCGCCTAAAGTAAAGAGGTAAATCAGGTATAACAACATCAGGATATTGGAAACGGGATTATCTTTTCAATGTGAACCGTAATTTTAATTGAATCCGTGAATAGAAGTGAGCAGGTAAAAAAAAATTCTGCTCTCCCTAGATTGATGTAATGGTCAGCGATTTCTGTTTATATTGACATTGCAGAATATCGTGTTAGAGTTATACCTTAGTGTGACCTGTAAATACTTTCGTTATTTGAAAAAAAACAATCAATTGAATTCAGATTTTGGTCAATAAAGGAACATTTTACTCTGTACTGCGTTGTCATCAGTATTCCAGACGGTGTTTTTAAAATGATTAATTTGAAATTTAATATCTGCACAATATCTATACAAATTTAAAACTATTTCTACTTGATACATTTGTAAAATGTAGAAATACTATTGAAACAACTACCATTGACGCGTTTATGAATACGTAGTACACAATGATTGATCGCTCTAATATACAAAATCTCATATTTATTCTCCACTAGACCTCTCATTCTGTGTTTATTCTTTATTTGAGTGTTGGCAAGATTTAACACATACGACAGATGTTTCTGGAATCAGTCAGGTAGTCTTATGCTCGTTACGTTTGTTATGATTTAGTGAGGTATACCTCTAGCTATGTCTGTTAACCATTGTGATAACAAAATGAAAGTATTAAAAAATAGTTGGAACCTTAGACTGTGAACATGTGGTACATGTATTCAAGAAATCGAAATTTTACAAAGTTTCAAAAGTTAGGAACGGGACATTGAATCAAAGTGTAAGGCGCAATAAAATATGACTTGCCAGTGAAAAGGTTAAAATCACGGCTGCGAATTGTGTAAATGTGACAATACTGTAAATATCTTGTTTATAATTATGGTTTGGTCAGATAATTATGTACTGCACACTAACCACTGACACACAGCCGCGCTAAATGGGAAAATCAAACAAATTGCAATTGTATGTTAACGTCTAGACATATGTTTCATAAACGTCTTTAAGAGTATATTCCAACACTGTATGGTCATCAGATACCATTTTCATAATTTGAGACGAGGCTTAGTATGTGGTTTATGTTGAAATGTCTTATTGCATGACACCAGTGCGAAGGTTAGACCAATAGTCCGTGTGACAACTGTCTATTACAGACGTGGATTAGGTCTATGAACACAGCATGGTTATCCTTTATATAACAGCATTCAAACAGTTTCTCGACAACTATTTCAGTTGTATATTGCGGTCGAATCATCGAACACGTTTTGCTAATCGGACTACTAACTTACATAAAATGTAACCAGCCTACTCTTCACGTCTGGAGAAATTTGACCTTGTTGTAAAGTCAATTCAGCACACTAACAATTGGACTAGGGACATTGTAACTTTAAATACGAGCTCATGTCAGTCTGTTTGTTGTCCATAGATTCTGTCTCAATATAATGCGTGGTGCTGTCATATATAGGATCGAATGATTGAAGCGTTCTATGAGGCAGAATGATTTTCGATGTTGACATTATCTGTCTAAGGTTTATTTATTAATGTAACATGATATTCTTATGTCTCAATCAGCGGGGGTATCAATTTCATCACAGATCACAAATGAACGGCAAGTCGTGTTTGGTTTTAGTAAATGGAAACGATTAAATATTCTTCATCTACTTTACCGATCCATTAATCATGTTTGCGGTGTAATTGAATATTAATTATGTGCAATACGAGACTATCCATTACTCTTAATGAACGAAAATTAAATATAAACATATTAAACCAGTTATGCAGTCGGATATGTATTAAACATATGTCTTGACAACTTTGCTAAAATCGGCTACTCAGGTTCTTCATGATGACCGCCTTGTTTAAATTCACTTCTAACTTCACTTATATGACGTATTATGAAGAATGCTTTGTAAACGACATTTCCCTTATTAAAAATAAAAAGGCTGATGTTAAATCATACAGCCCACCTAATTCATTGTGATCGCCTCTAGGGTTTGGCATGATCAGCATCAAACTCTGAAAGTGATCTTATTTATTTAGTCGTTGTTCTATGCCTCCTTTTTATCTACTGTTACCCACTAGTCGTTTCTCTTATTTAAGCATCAACGAAGATGTATGCATATTATGTACATCATTTGTAATCAGTAATTGTCTGCGAGTATTGATTATGAATATATCTATTTAGTCTGCCTGTCCATGCATAAACACCCATAGCCTGTTGCCTAAAAACCAATCTGCATACAGGAAGTTCCATTCATGTGAGTCTGCACTTCTTCGGCTGGTAAATGACCTACTTTCAGGAATGGAAAACAAGAAAGTCACAGCACTTATCGCTATCGACTTAAGTGCTGCATTCGATACTGTCGACCACGGCATTCTGCTGGATGTTCTTAACAAACAATATGGTATTTGCGATACAGCACTTAAGTGGGTTGATTCCTACTTGAGGCCGCGAACTTGTAAAGTGAGTGTCAATTCTGCTGTATCAGCAGATCGTCAACTGGTATGCAGTGTACCTCAAGGAAGCTGTCTTGGTCCCTGGTTATACTTAACATACGCTGGGACCCTATTTGATGTTATTCCACAATCAATCTCAGTATATGGATTTGCTGATGACCACATTGCTAGTAAACAGTTTTGTCCAATATCTGATACGGCAGAGTTGGAAGCAATTGGCGATATTGAAAAATGTGCGTTAACTATAAATGACTGGATGAACCAAAATAAACTCAAAATGAACTCTTCTAAAACTGAATTTATTATATTCGGTAGCAAGTCACTATTGAAAAAGTGTTCAACAAAATCTGTGAACGTTGCTGTTGACAATATTAAACGTGAGCCTACTATCAGATACCTTGGTGCTTTCCTTGACGAATCATTGAACTTTAAAGAACATGTTAGGCGCAAATGCCGCACAGCCATGTTGAATTATTTGAGAATAAAGAATATCAGAAAATACTTAACTAGAGCTGCAACTGAGATACTAGTATTATCTTTGGTCATTTCTCACCTTGATTATTGCAATTTAATTTTATATGGGATAGCTGAAAGTGAAATTCAAAAGATGCAGCGTATTCAAAATATGTGTGCCAAACTTGTTCTCTTTTGGAATAAATATGACAGCTCTAAACATGCACTGTTTGAACTGCATTGGTTGCCGGTGAAAGCCAGGATTAAATTCAAAATATTATGCTTCATGTACAACTGTCATGTAGGGAACGCACCAGCGTATCTGTCAGAGCTTCTAAATCAACAAGTTCCAGGAAGGCAAGGGTTGAGATCGTCCGTTGTGTCTGACTGTAGTTATGCTATTCCTTTTAACAAATATAAGACTTTTAACGATAGAAGCTTTGGTACCATTGGTCCAAAATTGTGGAACATTTTACCTGTAGAAATTAGAAAATCTGAGTCCATTGCCCTGTTCAAGAAAAAGCTGAAAACTCACTTTTTTAGAGATTTTTATGAACTGTTTTAAGCATTTTATAAATATTGTACACTGATGCATGTAACTCGTTTATTACTGTGATAATATGCTTTTTAATTGAATCGCTTTTACATCATTATTTAATTCTGTCAAATGAATTGTATTTTATGATCAGCTTTATTTTAATTTTATTATTGTCAATAGTATTTATTTTAATACCTTTATATATATGTTATTGTTATAAAATGTTACATTATGTTGTACAACGCCATTGAATATATATTTATGTATAAAAATAGGCGTTATATCAAATAAAATAAACTTAAACTTAAACGTGTAAACAATTGTTGACATAGAGGTCATACATCATTTACAACATGTCCTGAGAAATAATATATAATCGCACGTCATATATTTCGAGAATTTGTGATTTTAAAGAAACCCTCGCCCGAAGGTTTATCGCCCGAATATGTTCACGATATGTATTGAGAAAACGAGTTCTAACAGCATTCATCCTATGAGTTTCTTTGATGTTCATCAACTGTTTTATTGAACCTATTGGTATAGTATGCTTGTATACGAAAGAACATTAGTACATTCTAAAAGGCCTATCATGCATTGTATTTTGTTTATTTGAGTGTAGGCCAGGTATAACTGAAACAGATGTTTCTGGAGTCAAACTTATGCACATTATGTTATAAGAAAGGTTATTTAGTGAAGTGCCGACGTCTGTAATACATTCCAACATCTTACCTATTTATGTATTGAAAGTTAGTTGGAACAACCTAAGGCTGTGCACATGTGGTATTCAAGAAATCGATTTTTACGTAGCTGCCAAAGTGTCGGATTCAAAAATGAATCTCCGTTCCAGGCTCATTTAAATATGTCTTATTCATGTCCAGACCGAATTCGTGACAGTGGATGGTGAAAAATATGATAGTAGTAATACTTGTGTATGTTTTTTTATGATAATGGTTCGGTTAATTGATACTTGTGGAGATGTATATTTGTAGTTGTGAAGATATATGATATTTTGTCACGAGAACTTACCATACATGTATAGCGCACTAACTACTGAATTACAGCTGAATTCGAAATTCATACAAATAACATTTGTAATTAACGTCTAGACGTGATTCACTAACGCCTTTAAGGGTATTTTACAACATGATTTGGTCATCAGATACTATGTTCATGATTTGAGATGATGGTATGTCTGTGGTTTGTGTTAAAATGCCTTATTGCATAACGCCAGTGAAATGTTAAGACAAGTATTTCGTGTGATAAACGTCACTACCAGGCATTGACGCGTCTGTGGGAACGAGGGTACTTCTAGAAATGTGGTACAAATTATCTGCACCTTTTGATTGAACGTTACGTATTTTCATTATATTTCAAATCTGCATATGTCTGGAATGATACAAATGTACCTGTATTATAAGACATACTTTGTCTACACGATATCCGATCGGAGTGGCAATGAACTCAGTCAAATTTTATTTATTCAGTAAATACATACGTCATCTGTGAATTAAATGAGGATTATATTGAATTGACACAAACATTTTAGCATCGGGTCATCACCATCAGTGAACTGTTTTTATGTAGTCTGTTAGTTGTGAGTCGTAAAACGTCTGTCTCGGAACTAAGCTTTCCTTTTTTGTTTCCTTTTGCGCTCGAATAAGACTGGCATTTTCCTTGGCCATTCGGACTTACTGTTGTCTTCTTAGTCAATAACCTCCTGCTTAGTTTAGCGAGAAGCCACAGAGATGTTTTGTAAATGGAAAAACGCCTCGGTAATCTTTTTTTACATGTAACTGTATCCATTGATGTCATGCGTACCTACATACTATGTCTCATAATGTATTTGACACAGTATGATAACAAGCCTATATACATTGCCAGAACCCTGTCAGTGTTTAATTTGGTGCCAGTTGTCTGTCAACGTGTCAACACTTTGTCTCATCTCTATGAGAAAGATAAAAACTATAAGTTTGGCATCTCAACATTACACCCACACATCCTTACACACGCCATATCGGACAAACTGTTTGACACAATATTTATAGACACTGCTGTATAAGCATTATGTGTCTAGCCTCTCTAAGTTAATTATTAACTGATATAAGTAATAACGACTTTTACTGTCGCGACTGGTAGCAAAGCGTGTTTATCATTGATATCGCATTATTCAAACTGTTTACGTGTTTAATTGTGTTGAACAAACTTAAATACACTCAATAGGTAACCAGCCTACAATCCACGTTTTAAGAAGTTCGACCTATTTGTCAAGTCGCTGACGGTGTGACGACCTGTTGCAACCTACCATCAAACTATTAGTGTTATACATTTAGCACACAATCACTGGATTACGGACATTTAAACTTACTTTACATACGCGTAAAATTCCATTTGTTCTTCAAAGATTCTGTGCCTATATCTCGCGTTTTATTGTCATATATTGGATCGAATGATTGAAGTATTGTATTAGGCGGAATGATTATGGATGTTGACATTATCTGTCTAAGGTTTATTACTTAATGTAACATTAGAGTATTATGTTTCAATCAGCGGGTGTATCAATTTCATCACAGATCACAAATGAATGACATGTTGTGTTTGGTTTTGGTAAATGGAAACGATTAAACATTATTCATCTACTTTACCGACCAATTAATCATGTTTGTCATGTAATTAAGTATTAATTATGTGTAATACGCGACTACCCATTAGTCTTAATGGAAGAACATTAAATAAAAACTGATCGAACCAGTTATGTAGTTGGATATTTCTAAAATACGTTGAGAATACCCCCTTGGTATAATCCGTGGATTCAGCTTGCCCCATCTTCTTTTTGGCTCTATTTTCTCGATGGCCGTTTTATTCATGTTTTCATACACTTCTTACTAGATTTACATGAAGTATTTTAAATTAGCCATTGTTAACGAAATTTCACTTATTTAAAACAGAAATCTCTGGTCAAATCATACAGCTAACATCATTCTTGGTGCTGACAATTGCCTCAAATTTTTGGCAATATTCAAATATTCAGGTTTGTAAAAAGAGTTCAACTGTGGAAGTGGTCTTTATTCATTTTGCCGTTGTTTTGTATCTCATTTCGATGTACTGTTACATAGTATAAGTCGTTTCTTGTATTTAAGCATACACGAAGCTGCAGGAATATTATCTATACATTAGTATTCTGTAATTGTCTGTAAGTATTGATTATGAATCTATCTATTTAGTCTGCCTGTCCACAGTCTTATTCTATGCATAAACAATTTGTGACATAGAGGTCATACATCATTTACAACATGTCCTGAGAAAGGAAACATATTCGCGCGTTGAAAATTTCGGGAATATATGATTTTAAAGAAACGCACACCTAGACATTTTAAAATGTTCACGATTTTTTAAGTAAGAAAAAAAGTTTTCTGACACTCTTATTCCCATGTGTATCTTTGATTTCCATCAGCTGTTTTTTAAAAATTATACATACTCGATTACATTACGCGTTATATTTGGGTGAGTGCATGATACAAAATGTATTATGTTTTACATATATTTTTGCGATTTTGTCTTTGAATAACTGAACCGTACAATGTAAGCGTCCTCCGTTTATTAATACAAACGTCATAATTCTAGCGATCAGGTACACTGAGAGACTTTAAAAACGATCCACTATATAAACTTTATTTTTTCTTAAACAAAATTACATGCATATTGTTGCCCATTTTCACGATACATGTACACATGTAATATACGATTGTTAACTAACTTTTTTCAATCATTTAAAAACTGTTGGGTTTTTAAAGTCTCTCACTGTATTTTCTCCTGGCATTCGTTTTGGCTAGTAATATAGGGACTAGTTACACTATCTATATAATGAACGCAATGCCCACTTTCACATAGATATATCCGACCCTAAATTAATTAACGCAGTTGTATGCAATGTCAAATAACATTAAGGAAAGGCAATACCATTACGTAACATGTGTTACTGATTACCCAAACTACGTGCTATAAGGACAAATGCGTGATAAAATAGGCGACAAATTAGTGTGTAATGTGTATTTATCACTTTGTACTTTCATTAGCATTGTTCACCTACATATTTCCTGCAGTACCAACACGTTGATGTTTGGTGCAATTATGAACATTGTCCAACTGTTTTTATGGAATAATTTGGGAACTTTAAGCTGTTACAATATGCAAACCGGTTGTCTTCACATTGGCTACATCTACATCGCTAGAATACGAAGGTCGACCTTATAAGACTAATTCATATTTGACGTCTACATTACTAGGCGCTTCTTCGGAGCATATTTTCATAAAAATCGGAACATGTCATGTTGACCAAACTGACGTCGATAGAGTTTTTTTTCAGAAATAAAAACAGGTTTTCAGACTTGTTTATTCTTGTTTCCTTTAAAAGTTGGTTTTGTACTTACGACCTTCTCATTCTAAGCCATTTGATATATACAATACGTTTCTTTTGATAAATCGTAACTAAACTAAACTAAACAATAAAAACAGTACACTGTCATTTCAAAACAGCTAACGTACCAGTATTAAATGTATCAATTATATTATTTACCTGTTCGTTAAGCATTTCTGAATGTAAATTTTACTTTTGAACTTGATCTTACAAAGTGTTTTACTTCAGGATGATAAATTCGCAATAATTCAACTTCATCAAATTCGGATGTACATGTACGCAATAAATTTGTCAAGGTCCGTAAACACATACATGGCTTACAGGATTGACTTGGTATACATGTTACAAGTCTATCGAAACAGACAGTATTTCTATTGCAGACAACACATACGCCTACGCTTTGTTAATGAAATTATTTCCTTTTCGTCCTCAAACCTAAACTCTAGATAAAAAGAAATACTGTTGCATGTACGGTGTTTTGGTAATGGTAATCAAATGTATTATCTAGTCGGATAATGTCTGTTCAGGAAATGTATCATCCCATACCATCTCACATGCCAGCACAAAAGAGCCACATCTCTGAAGAAATATTGCCTCGTGCTAAAGTTGCATGTCTTCACTTCAAGACATTAAAATAAAAAATACATTGAAGTGTTTATTGCCAATTTACGAAATTGATTTGAAACAATAGAAGAGATGCCACTGTCGGTTTCATTAGATTAAAATTTGTAAATGGATTTTAATTGGAATTCTAACGCCGCCGGAGCTAGCATGCACGCAATCTGTCACGTGCGATGACATGACGTTCATAATACAACGCAATTTCAAATAAATTGATTACAAAATGTCTCCCTTGCAGAACTGTTGCTGCAAGGTTTTGAAAAAAACACAAGCATTTGCAAATTCAAAAAAAGAAATAAATGACTTCAAGGTAAAGAAGATGATGTAAGGGGTTGCTAGATTGTGTAGCAATGAAAAACACAGGCGAATTTAAAATGTTATACTATACCGAGATGTTATATATTGACATTGAACACATACTCATTGATAAGTCATTGGCCAATTTCATTCCTCTAGCCACCTTTGTACAATATCATTGGTTACATTTCCAAAACGATGCTGCTTTGGCCAATATGGATACAAACAACTTTGGATAAAACCAATTTAAAACGACATACAAGATAGGCAAAGTTTATCATTCAAATTCTTACAAATAATCAAACAATAACCAATATGTGTAATGTTTCAGTTAATGAGCTCCTACAGGCCATATTACATTATGTATGTCTACAATTAACATTTGTTCAAGAATAAAGATTACAGTTTGAAGACATAATATTTCAGCTCTAGTTCAAAAGTTCGAACACTGTATTGGTAATACAGAACCGAGGATAAAATAGTCGAACCGTTTTAGGGGGAACACAGACTACATAGTAAAATTCACCATTGCCATTTTGCATATTTATGTATTCTCTCTTGCATCAGTGATAAACCATTCAAAAAGTATTGACAAACATTCAGGACACGCTCAGGAATTACCACATCTTGGCAAAACTTGACAGTGTTAATCTTCTAATATCCTAGATATAGCCAACCTGCGTTAATAAACCATTCAATCCGGCATATAACTGTCACATAATGTCGTGTTATCTATTGTGCTAATGACGTCACTAACAGTGATGAAAAACGATGAAAACATCAAAACATAATAAATCAAGTCACACACAAATCATAACAATACACCATGATAGCAACAATGGTGCACATACGTTTATATTGATTTTGCTATTAAAAACACAAAGAATACGGCTAAGTCTGCTGAATTCTGGTATTGTTAGTTTTGAATGTATACGGGAAGAACTTATTTATAATATTGTTGAAATTGTATTTGTTGCGTCTTTAGGGTACCCTGTGTTTCATGGTTGGTCTAATATATGTTTATATAGTTATAATTTTCTTGTCATGTTTTCGGTTGGGCATTGTATGTTGAGTTTGCTTGCTTGTCTGCTGTCTGGTATTTTATGTGTTGTTCCCTTTTGTGCATTCATAGTCGACTGTTTCTGTTAGATGCTGATTTCCCTGTCCAATTTGGGTTGATTTTGTCTTTACAATGTATAATGTGTCAGTCATTTTTTTTAATTCCCTTAGTCTGTCTATATAAACATTTAAACTAGAGAAATATCATGTAAGAAGACAGTGTTAAAAACTATTTATTTCTTTACCGAATTACATATATTTATATAGTGTAAGCTGACGTTTATCACACGGTGGGAGGACAATTGCACGTGTTAGTTCTAAGTGGAGATATTCATACTGACAATTGCATAATATTGTGGAAAGTACATTAAACCCAGTTTTGTATGAATCACAAGACTTCCATAGATATAACAATTAAATGTACGTGTTACTATGTACATGTACTAGTACTATGGAATGCCGACATCTTGAACTAGAAGCAAATAAGGACTAACTGTACTGAGATATCAGGCAAATCGAATGATACTTCCTTCAAGTATCCCTGACCTTCTTTCAGTATATCATTCAGCAAATGGTTCTGTAGACAAAATCAATGTCCACAATTATATTTTTGATGAGGTTACATAAAAATAAACAAATAACTCAGGCTGCGTACATGAACCACACTATTTTCGGATACAAACAATTCAGACTAATTAAGCACTGAAATGAACCAATCTTTAATAATTTTACAGGGATTTGTGAGCAGAGTTCAGATCTGGGTTCTATTCCCGATTGTGACTATTGAAATGTTCATCAACAGTTTGAGATGTTGTTAGTTCCTCGTTGAAGAGTAAACTATTAATTGTAAGATTCGTTTCACGAAATCTGGTCAGGTACTCCCCGTTGTGATCGGGAATCGATCCAACCAATAGCCTAGTGCTAAACCAGCAAACTTACCTCTGAATTAATTACATACATGGTAATTCAGTTAAGCGATTAAGACGAAGTACATTTGTATACGTTCGTCTAGACCTCGAATCCACTATCGCCTTTTAATGTACCTTACGTAACGTTAAGGTCATTAGATGAAATGTTTCTTGATTTAAAATGACGCTTTGTCTACGGCTTGTGTTAAAATGTCTTATGTGAAATGTTTCGACCAATCGTTCGTGTGACAACTGTCTCTCCCAGCCAGTGATGTGTCTATAGCAACGTCTGTATTACACAGGATGAAGTAAATTATTTACACAATTTGTCTGAAAGTAACGTAATTTAATTAGTTTTCAAATCAAATTCAATGTTTGTCTGTGTTATACTGGTTAAACTTCTATATCACGTCTTATCGGCAAGGCAGTGAACTCGTAACAATTTACAAGATGTCTCAGAACTGAATAAGAATATATTGGTATTTAATGCGTAAGTTTTTGTATTAATTCATCGCCGTCTGTAAACTTTCTTTAGTCACTTATCTTTTTCGGAACGAAGATTTTCCAACACATCCCAGTTTGCCTCGTTTGATTGGTTTTCGTTTAGCGTTCATTTTGGGGCAATCATAGTGCATGTCTGTTCAACATTGTTATCCTTTTTTCATGTATTTATATGACCTGTCGCGATTTGGAATCCAACCCAGAAAGCCTTGTTATAAACCCAGCACATTTAACGCTGTATCACGGCCATTTTCAACTTACTTTACATACTCGTTCCATTCTGTCTGTTCTCCAATTGTTATGTCCCAATATAGTGCGTTAATTTGCCATATATAGGATCGAATGATTGGCGTGTTCTATGAGGCGGAATGATTATCGATGTTGTTATTATCTGTCTAAGGTTTATTAATTAATGTAACATGATAGTATCATGTTTCAATCAGCGGGAGTATCAATATCATCACAGATCACAAATGTATGGCAAGTCATGTTGTTGTTGTTTGGTTTTAGTAAATGGAAACGATTAAATATTCTTCGTCTACTTTACCGATCTATTAATCATGTTTGTCATGTGATTAAGTATTAATTAGGTGTAATACGCGACTACCCATTAGTCGTAATTGAAGAAAATTAAATATAAAAGATTTGAACCGGTTATGCGGTTGGATATGTCTTAAACACTTTGAAAATACCCCTTGATATAATGCGTGTATTCAGCTTTCTTGACAACTTTGCTAAAATCGGCTACTCAGGCTCTTCGTGATGACCGATTGCTCCTTGTTTAATTTCACTTCTAACTTCACTTATATGACGTATTTTGAAGAATGCTTTGTAAACGAGATTTCCCTTATTAAAAATAAAAAAGCTGATGTTAAATCATAAAGCCCACCTAATTCCTTGAGATCGCCTCTAGACTTTGGCATGATCAGCATCAAACTCTGGAAGTGGTCTTATTTATTTACTCGTTGTTCTATGCCTCCTTTTCATCTTTTGCATGATCAGCGTCAAACTCTGGAAGTGGTCTTATTTATTTAGTCGTTGTTCTATGCCTCCTTTTCATCTTTGGCATGATCATCATCAAACTCTGGAAGTGGTCTTATTTATTTAGTCATTGTTCTATGCCTCCTTTTCATCTACAGTTACCCTCTAGTCGTTTCTCTTATTTAAGCATAAACGAAGATGTATGAATATTATGCATATTATTTGTAATCAGTAATTGTCTGCAAGTATTGATTATGAATATATCTATTTAGTCTGCCTGTCCATGCATAAACAATTGTTGACATAGAGGTCATACATCATTTACAACATGTCCTGAGAAATAATATATAATCGCACGTCATATACGAGGGACGTTTCAAAAGTTCCAGGAAAAGTACTCTAAAATGTTTATCGTATTTTCAAATTACTTCAAACTTTACATTTAAATAGAACAAATCATGATACATATTGTACCATAAATCAAATGCATGAGGGCGCGTCGTACACAATGGTACTGCTGCCATAGTAACGTCAGTAATGGCTACCCGGGGCAAATTTGACGTCAGGTCGTAGAAATCGTCAAACTAACCAACCCATACCCCCAATCAAACAGCTACCAATTAACTACGACCTAAAATTATTGCATGGTACATTTGCGAAGGACAGTATAACATCATTTAGGTCAATTGATGTCATAGTTTAAATATCCCCACTGTTGTGTTCTGGTGTATTTGTCGCCGTATTAGAATCGCCCGTCAAATGTCAGTAAATCATTGCAATTTGACCAGATTTTGTCTTTTGGCATGAAAATTAAGACTTGAACAAGTAGCATTTATAACCACTACTTGTTAAGAACGTTATATGGCACTGGGTAGGATGTATGAATAGTAATAATGCTTCCAGACTGTCAGTGGTACTGCAGCAGATGATCATAGGAAGGTACGGTCTGTTTATAATCAGACGCTAGACGTTGCGTTGGACGTTTTCTGCTTGACTTTGTGACACTTTCGAATGCTTTGCAAACGAACCGTGGAAGTGCATACATCGAAGTGAGGCATTTTTTATGAATATTAAGCATTGTTGTTATTGTAGCAGGTGTATATTGTGTGCTCTTTGACTGACAGAGCGGTATTTAGTCAGAATATGTTAATAACGTATGGTCAGAGATAAAGTTGCCCCGGGTAGCCATAACTGACGTTACTATGGCAACCGTGTCATATTGTACGGCACACTCTCATGCGTTCAATTCATTGTACACTATGTGTCATAAATTGATCTATTTAAATGCAAAGTTTAAAGTATAATGAGCATAAGATAAATATTATAGAGCACTTTTCCTGGAACTTTTGGAACGCCCTACGTATTTCGAGAATTTGTGATTTTAAAGAAACCCTCGCCCAAAGGTTTATCGCCCGAATATGTTCACGATATGTATTGAGAAAACGAGTTCTAACAGTATTCATCCTATGAGTTTCTTTGATGTTCATCAACTGCTTTATTGAACCTATTGGTATAGTATGCATCTATACGAAATAACATTAGTACATTCTAAAAGTCCTATCATGCATTGTATTTTGTTTATTTGAGTGTAGGCCAGGTCTAACTGAAACAGCAGATGTTTCTGGAGTCAAACTTATGCACATTATGTTATTAGAAAGGTTATTTAGTGAAGTGCCGACGTCTGTAATACATCCCGACAGCTTACATAATTATGTATTGAAAGTTAGTTGGAACAACCTAAGGCTGTGCACATGTGGTATTCAAGAAATCGATTTTTACGTAGCTGCCTAAGTGCCGGACTCAACATTGAATCTCAGTTCCAGACTCATTTAAAAATGTCTTGCTCATACATGTTTGTACACAGATCAAATTCGTGACAGCGGATGGTGAAAAATATGATAGTAGTAATACTTGGAAATGTTTTTTTCATGATAATGGTTCGGTTAATTGATACTTGTGGAGATGTATATTGGTAGTTGTGAAGATATATAATATCTTATCACGAAAACTGGTCTTATACGAATTGCGCATTATCTACTGAATCACAGACGCAAGAAATTTGAAAATCAAGCAAATTAGATTTGTATATTAATGTCTAGACGTGTTTTTCAATAACGCCAATAAGGGTATCATACAGCACTGTATGGTTTTCAGATACAATGTTCATGGTTGAAGATGATGCTATGTCTGTGGTTTGTGTTAAAATGTCTTATTGCATAACCGTGAAATGTTAAGACAAATATTTCGTGTAATAAATGTCTCTTCCAGGCATGGACGCGTCTATAGGAACGACGGTACTTCTAGAGAAGTGGTACAAATCGTCTTCAAATTTGATTGAACATTACGTAATTACATTATATTTCAAATCTGCATATGTCTGGAATAAACAAATGTACCTGTATTTACACGATATCGGATCGGAACGGCAATGAACTCAGGCAAATTTTATTTATTAAGTAAATACGTCATCTGTGAATTTAATGAGGATCATAAGGAATTGACACAATAATTTTAGCATCGGTTTTTCACCATCAGTAAACTAACTGCATGTAGCCTACTAGCTGTTAATAATATGCGGCTGTCTCCGAACTAAGCGTTCATTTTTGGTTTCCTTTTGCGCTTGACTGAGACTGGCATTTTCCTTGGCCATTCGGATATACTCTTGTCTCCTTAGTCAATAACCTCCTGCTTAGTTTAGCGAGAAGCCACAGAGAGTTTTTGTAAATGGAAAAACGCCTCGGTACTCATATTTTACATGAAACTGTATCCGTTGATGTCATGCGTACCTATATATCATGTCTCATAATGTATTTGACACAATATGATAACAAGCCTATATACAATGCCAGCACACTGTCAGTGTTTTATCTGGTGCCAGTAGTCTGTCAACGTGTCAACACTTTGTCTCATCTCTATCAGAAAGATAAAAAACTATACTTTTGGCATCTCACCATTACACCCACGCATCCTTACACACGCCATATCGGACAAACTGTTTGACACAATATCTATAGAAACTGCTGTATAAACATAATGTGTCTAGCCTCTCTAAGAAAGTTATTAAATGCTATAAATAATAGCGACTCTTTCTGTCGCGACTCGAAACAAAGCATGGTTGTCATTTATATCACATTATTCAAACAGTTTCCTTATTCGTTTTTGTTTCACGCATGTTATTTGTCGATAATTGTTTCAATTATATACGGCGGTCAAATCATCGAACACGTTTTGACACTCGGACTCATAACTTACTTACTTAATTACCGTCAACATTTAACCAGCATACTCTCAACGTTTGGAGAAATTTGTTCTTGTTGTCAAGTCAATACAGCACACTAACCATTGGACTACGGACATTTTTAACTAACTTGACGTACTCGTGCCATCACGTTTGTAATTCAGAGATTTCTCACAATATATTGTGCTGTGCTGTCATATATAAGATCGAATGATTGAAGTGTTCTAAGAGGCGGAATGATTTTCGATGTTGACATTATCTGTCTAAGGTTTATTTGTTAATGTAACATGATAGTCTTATGTTTCAATTAATATCATCACAGATCAAAGATGTATGACAAGTCGTGTTTGGTTTTAGTAAATGGAAACGATTGAATATTTTTTATGTACTTCACCGATCCATTAATCATGTTTGTGGTGTAATTAAATATTTATTATGTGTAATACGAGACTAACCATTACTCTAAATGGAAGAAAATTAAATAAAAACTGATCGAACCAGTTATGTAGTTGGATATTTCTAAAATACGTTGAGAATACCCCTTGATATAATCCATGGATTCAGCTTGCCCCATCGTCTTTTTGACTCTATTTTCTCGATGGCCGTTTTATTCATGTTTTAATACACTTCTTACTAGATTTACATGAAGTATTTAAATTAGCCTTTGTTAACGAAATTTCACTTATTTAAAACAGAAATCTCTGGTCAAATCATACAGCTAACATCATTCTTGGTGCTGACAATTGCCTCAAATTTTTGGCAATATTCAAATATTCAGGTTTCAAAAAAGAGTTCAACTGTGGAAGTGGTCTTTATTTATTTTGCCGTTTTTTTGTATCTCATTTCGATGTACTCTTACATATTAAAAGTCGTTTCTTGTATTTAAGCATAAACGAAGCTGCAGGAATGTAATCTTTATCATTTGTATTCAGTGATTGTCAGCACGTATTGATTATGAATCTATCTATTTAGCCTGCCTGTCCACAGTCTTGGTCCATGCATAAACAATTGGTGACATAGAGGTCATACATCATTTATAACATGTCCTGAGAAAGAAAACATATTCGAGCGTTAACTATTTCGGGAATATATGATTTTAAAGAAACGCACACCTCGACATTTTAAAATGTTCACGATTTTTTAAGTAAGATAAAAGTTTTCTGACACTCTTATTCCCATGTGTATCTTTGATTTCCATCAGCCGTTTTATTAAAAATTATACATGCACGATTACATTACTCCTTACATTGGGGTGAGTGCATGATACAAAATGTATTATGTTTTACATATATTTTTGCGATTTTGTCTTTGAATAAATGAACCGTACAATGTAAGCGTCCTCGGTTTATTAATAAAAAGGTCATAATTCTAGCGATCAGGTACACTGAGAGACTTTAAAAACTCTCCACTATATAAACTTTATTTTTTCTTAAACCAAATTAAATGCATATTGTTGCCCATTTTCACGATACATGTACAAATGTAATATACAAATGTTAACGAACTTTTTCAATCATTTAAAAACTGTTGGGTTTTTAAAGTATCTCACTGTATTTTCTCCTGGCATTCGTTTTGGCTGGTAATATAGGGACTAGTTACACTACCTATATAATGACCGCAATGCCCACTTTCACATAGATATATCCGACCCTAAATTAATTAACACAGTTGTTTGCAATGTCAAATAACATTAAGGAAAGGCAATACCATTACGTAACATGTGTTACTGATGACCAAAACTACGTGTTATAAGGACAAATGCGTGCTAAAATAGGCGACAAATTAGTGTAGTGTAATGTGTATTTATCCGTTTGTACTTTCGTAAGCAGTGGTCACCTAGATATTTGAGGCAGTACTAACACGGTGATGTTTAGTGCAATTATGAAAATTGTTAAACTTATAAGACCCAGTCATATTTGAAGTTTACATTACTAGGCGCTTCTTACTGTAGGAGCATATTTTCATAAAAATCGGAACTTTTCATGCTGACCAAACTGACGTCCAAAGAGTTGTTTTTTCCAGAAATAAAAACTGGTTTTCAGACTTGTTTTTTCTTGTTTCCTTTAATTGTTGGTTTTGTACTTACGACCTTTTCATTTTAAGCCATGTAATATATACAATACGTTTCTTTTGATGAATCGTCTCCGGAACATATTAACTAAGCGATATAAGCAGTACAATGTGATTTCAAAACATCTAACGTTGTTACACAATGTATCAATTATATCGTTTACATGTTCGTTAAGCATTTCTGAACGTAAATTTCACATTTTGAACTTGTTCTTAAAAAGTATTTTACTTCAGGATGATAAATTCGCAATATTTCAACTTCATCAAATTCTGATGTACATGTACGCAATGAATTTGTCAAGGTCTGTAAACACATACATAGCTTACTGGATTGACTCGGTATACATGTTACAAGTCTATCTAAACAGACAGTATTTCTATTGCAGACAACACATACGCCTACGCTTTGTAAATGAAATTATTTCCTTTTCGTCCTCAAACCCAAACTCTAGATAAAAAGAAATACTGTTGCATGTACGGTGTTTTGGTAATGGTAATTAAATGTATTATCTAGTCGGATAATTTCTGTTCAGGAAATGTATCATCCCATACCACCTCACATGCCAGCACAAAAGAGCCACATCTCTGAAGAAATATCGCCTCGTGCTAAGGTTGCATGTCTTCACTTCAAAAGATTAAAATAAAAAATACATTGAAGTGTTTATTGCCCTTTTACAAAATTGATTTGAAACAATAGAAGAGATGCCACTGTCGGTTTCATTAGATTAAAATTTGTAAATGGATTTTAATTGGAATTCTAACGCCGCCGGAGCTAGCATGCACGCAATCTGTCACGTGTGTTGACATGATGTTCATAATACAACGCAGTTGCAAATAAATTGATTACAAAATGTCTCCCTTGCAGAACTGTTGCTGCGTAGTTTTGAAAAAAAACACAAGAATTTGCAAATTAAAAAAAGAAATAAATGACTTCAAGGTTAAGACGATGATGTTAGGGGTTGCTAGATTGTGTAGCAATGAAAAACACAGGCGAATTCAAAATGTTATACTATACCGAGATGTTATATATTGACATTGAACACATACTCATTGATAAGTCATTGGCCAATTTCATTCCTTGCTACATTTGTACAATATTATTGGTTCCGTTTCCAAAACGATGATGTTTTGGCCAATGTGAACACAAACAACTTTGCCTTATACAAAATTAAAACGATGTACAAATAGGCAAAGTTTATCATTCAAATTCTTACAAATAACCAAACAATAACCAAATTTTGTAATGTTTCAGTTAATGAGCTCCTACGGGCCATATTATGTCTACAATTAACATTTGTTGAAGAATAAGGATTACAGTTTGAAGACATAATATTTCAGCTCTAGTTCAAAAGTTCGAACACTGTATTGGTAATACAGAACCGAGGATAAAATAGTCGAACTGTTTTAGGGGGAACACAGACTACATAGTAAAATTCATCATTGCCATTTTGCATATTTATGTATTCTCTCTTGCATCAGTGATAAATCATTCAAAAAGTATTCACACACATTCAGGACACGCTCAGGAATTACCACATCTTGGCAAAGCTTGACAGCGTTAATCTTCTAATATCCTAGATATAGCCAAACTGCGTTAATAAACCATTCAATCCAGCATATAACTGTCCAATAATGTCGTGTTATCTATTGTGCTAATGACGTCAATACATGAAAAACGATGAAAACATCAAAACATAATGAATCAAGTCACACACAAATCATAGCAAAACACCCCGATTGCAACAATGGTGCACGTACGTTTATATTGATTTTGCTATTAAAAACACAAAGAATAAGGCTAAGTCTGCTGAATACTGGTATTGTTAGTTTTGATGTGTACGGGACGAACTTATTTATAATATTGTTGAAATTGTATGTGTTGCATCTTTAGGGCAGCCTATGCTGCGTTTTGGTCTAGTATGTGTTTATATAGTTATACTTTTCGTGTCATGTTTTGGGTTGGGCATGACATCATGGGTTTGCTTGTTCGTCTGATTCGTGGTATTTTTGTGTGTAGCTCATTTCGTGTCTTCATGTTCGGCTGTTTCTGTTAGATGCTGATTTCCCTGTCCGATATTTTTGTCTTTATAATGTGTCAGTCGTTGTTTCAATTCACTTAGTCTGTCTACATGTTTAATACATTTAAACCAGAGAAATATCATTTAAGAAGATAGTGTTACAAGCTTGCTATTTATTTTTTACCGAATTAGAACTATTTATATAATGTCAGCCGACGTTTATCACACGGTGGGAGGACAATAGCACGTGTTAGTTCTAAGTGGTGATATTCATACCGACAGGTGCATACTATTGTGGAAAATACATTGTTTATCAAATACATCACATTCGTAGATATACCAATTAAATGTACGTGTTACTATATACATGTACTAGTAATATAGAATGCCGACCTTGAAGCAAATAAGGAATAACTGTATTGAGACATCAGGCAAATCGAATGATACTTCCATCAAGTATCCCTGACCTTCTTTCAGTATGTCATTCAGCAAATGGTTCTGCAGACAAAATCAATGTACATAATTATATGTCTGATGAGTTTACATAAAATAAACAAGTAACTCAGGCTTCGTACATGTACCACAATATTTTCGGATACAAACAAGTCAGACTAATTAAGCACTGAAATGAACCAATCTTTAATAATTTTACAGGGATTTGTAAACAGAGTTTAGATCTGGGTTCTATTCCCGGTTGATGCTATTGAAATATTCATCGACATTTTGAGATGTTGTTAGTTTCTCGATGAAGAGTAAGCTATTTATTGTAAGATTCATTTCACGAAATCTGGTCATGTATGCCCTGCTGCGATCGGGAATAGATCAAACCAATAGTCTAGTATTAAAGCAGCGCACTTACCACTGAATCACAGACATTGTACATGTAATTCTGTTGAACGATTAAAGCGAAGTATATTTGAATTCGTTCGTCTAGAACTCGGGTCCTCTATCGCCTTTTTATGTACCTTACGACACGTTAAGGTCAGTAGATGAAATGTTTCTTGATTTGAAATGACGCACTGTCTACGGCTTGTGTAAAACTGTCTTATGTGAAATGTTTCGACCAATCGTTCGTGTGAGAACTGTCTCCACCAGTCGGGGATGTGTCTATAGCAACGTCTGTATCACAAAGGATGAAGTAAATTATCAGCACAATTTGTCTGAAAGTTACGTAATTTAATTAGTTATCAAATTCAATGTTTGTCTGTAATGTACTGGTAAAACTTCTATATCAAGTCTTATCGGCAAGACATTGAACTCGTAACAATTTACAAGATGTCTCGAAACTGAATAAGAATATATTGGTATGTAGTACGTCAGTTTTTGTATTACTTCATCGCCGTCTTTAAACTTTCTATAGTCACTTATCTTTTTCGGAACGAAGAATTTCCAACACATCCCAGATTGCCTCGTTTGTTTGGTTTTCGTTTAGCGTTCATTTTGGGGCAATCATAGTGCATGTCTGTTCAACATTGTTATCACTTTTTCATGTATTTGTATGACCTGTCGCGATTTGGAATCCAACCCAGAAAGCCTTGTTATAAACCCAGCACAATTAACTCTGTATCACGGCCATTTTCATCTAACTTTACACACTCGTTCCATTTTGTCTGTTCTCCAATTATTATGTTCCAATATAGTGCGTTAATTTGCCATATATAGGATCGAATGATTGAAGTGTTCTATGAGGCGGAATGATTATCGATGTTGACATTATCTGTCTAAGGTTTATTTATTAATGTAACATGATAGTCTTATGTCTCAATCAGCGGGGGTATCAATTTCATCACAGATCACAAATGGCTGACAAGCCGTGTTTGGTTTTAGTAAATTGAAACGATGAGATATTCTTCATCTTCTTTAGCGATCCATTAATCATGTTTGTCATGTAATTAAGTATTTATTATGTGTAATTTGCGACTGCCCATTAGCATTAATGGACGACATTAAATACAAACTTATTAAAACGTTTATCTAGTTGGCTATGACTAAAATACTTTGAGATTTCCTCTTATTATAATCCGTGTATTCAGCTGTCTTGCCCCATAGCACCGCTAAATTCGACTACTTTGGCTTTATCTTCATAATGCCGGTTTATTCATGTTTCAATCCACTTCTAACTAAACTTACATGGCGTATTTTAAACGATGCTTTGACATTAAATTTCACTTATTTAAAACAAAAAGTTCTGGTCAAATAAATTTGCCAACCACCTCATGGCTGATGGTGACTATCGCCTCGAGTGTTTGGTTCTACTCAAACTTTCAGTTGATAAAATAGTTAAACTGTGGGAGTCGTTGTTTTATTTCTCATTTGTATGTACTGTAGTCGTTTCTCGTACATGTGTATTTAAGCATAAACGAAGCTGTATGAATATTTCCTATATCATTTGTATTCAGTAAAGCGATGGCTTAGAATTAGAAGGTCGTAAGTGCCACTTACGACCTTTTAAGATTCATACATATTTAGAATAAGCATCACAAGGCGCTTCTTATGAGCCTATTTTCATGAAAATCAGAAATTGTCATGTTGACCAAAATGAAATTTTAAAAACGTGTCTGTACGTATTGATTATGAATCCATCTATTAAGTCTGTTTGTCAACAGTCTTAATCCATGCATAAACAATTGGTGACATAGAGGTCATACATTATTTATAACATTTCCTACGAAATAAAACATATTCGCGCCTCAAACATTTCACGTATATGTGATTTTAAAGAAACACACAACCGAAGTTGTAAAATTTTCACGATTTTTTTACTTCAGATAAAAATGTTCTTACAACCTTCACCCCGTGACTTTCTTTGATTTTCATCAGCTGACTTATTGAACATATTGGTGTAGTACAAATTAGTCTTGATCTTGGAATATGCAAGAATGCATGACAAGTTGAATGTTTAATTTTTGAGTGAGTGAATGAAGACACGTTGTTATCTTCGATGTAACTATATACATGTATGCAACAGTTGAAAACTGAATGCTTGTACAAAATGTATACGAAATAATAATCGTACATTCTACAAGTCCTATCATTTATTGTATTTTGTTTATTTGAGTGTAGGCCAGGTAAAACTGAAACAGCAGATGTTTCTGGAGTCAAACTTATGCACATTATGTTATAAGAAAGGTAATTTAGTGAAGTGCCGACGTCTGTAACACATCCCGACAGCTTACATATGTATGTATTGAAAAAAAGTTGGAACAACCTAAGGCTGTGCACATGTGGTATTCAAGAAATCATACATAGCTTCCAAAGTGGGGAATGTGATATCGAATCAAAGTTTCGGGTTGATTGAAATATGACAAAGTCAAATTCTTGACTGTAGATTGTGAAAATGTGATAATACTTAGTTTCATGATTTTAATTCAGTTGATACATCCTTGCGGAAAAGAAAGTTTGGAGTTTTGAAGGTTCAGACTGAACTGTGGAAGTGTAGTTACCACTTATAATTACCTCCATATATGGCTAATTATGCACAATATTCGCAGTCCACAGTGTGTCATTCATTGCGGAGTGAGCATACAAGGCTCGCTTGAAGCATCCATTATTGGGGATGTGTCTGACTTTTGCGTGTCTGGATAGGCGTTACCGTCGTAGCGTTGTGGCTTTGGTTTTTTCCCTTCTTTTTATTCAAAGGCATTTAGTCGTTGTTTTATGTCAAAAGTAGTATTTGTTTGTCGTATGTAAACATAAACGAAGCTGTATGAATATTATCTATAGCATTCGTATTTAGTAAGTGTCTGCAAGAATTGATTATGAATTTATCTATTTAGTCTGCCTGTCCACACGGTTAGTCCATGCATAAACAATTGGTGACATAGAGGTCATACATCATTTACAACATGTCCTGTGTAATAATACATATTCGCGCATCACGTATTTCGCGAATATGTGATTTTAAAAAAACTCACACCTAAAGTTTTAAAATCGTCATGACCTTTTACATTAGAAAAAAAGTGTTCTGACAAACTTATTCCCATGCGTTTAGTTTAAACCTATTTATTGTTCGAAATATATAGCAGTGTACATACTATTTACAATTCAAAAGAACACAAGCATGAAGACAAAAAGGATTAGAATGAAATACACTTGGTCTTATTAAATTCCACCGCATGCATTTCTTGCATTTTCATCAACCGTTTTATTGCAAAATATCATGCACGAATACATGAACAGCTTAATTATCGGGAGATATTATGTTTTACATTTATTTTTGCGAGTTTGTCTCGGAATATATGAACCGTACAATTTTAGAGTCCTTAGTATTTTAAAATACTAACGCCATATTTCTTGCATTCAGGTATTTTCTTCTGGCATTATTTTTGACTGGTAATATATGGACTAGGTACACTACCTATTCAATGAACGCAATGCCCACTTTCACATAGATATATCCGACCCTAAATTAATTAACACAGTTGTATGCAATGTCAAAAAACATTAAGGATAGGCAATACCATTACGTTACATGTAACATGTGTTACTGATTACCAAAACTACGTGTTATAAGGACAACTGCGTGATAAAATAGGCGACAAATTAGTGTGTAATGTGTATTTATCCGTTTGTACTTTCGTAAGCAGTGTTCACCTAGATATTTGAAGCAGTACTAACACGGTGATGTTTAGTGCAATTATGAAAAATTTTCAACTGTTCTAATGGAATAATTTGGAAACTTTGAGTCAATGAAAGCTATTACAATATGCAAACCGGTTGTCTTCACATTGGCTACATCTACATCGCTAGAATACGAAGGTCGACCTTATAAGACCCATTCATATTTGAAGCTTACATTACTAGGCGCTTCTTACTGTAGGAGCATATTTTCATGAAAATCGGAACTTTTCGTGCTGACCAAACTGACGTCCAAAGAGTTGTTTTTTCCAGAAATAAAAACTAGTTTTCAGAATTGTTTTTTTCTTGTTACCTTTAAATTTTGGTTTTGTACTTACATGTACGACCTTCTCATTCTAAGCCATTTCATATATACAATACGTTTCGTTTGATGAATCATTTCCGGAACCACCTATTTACTAAACGATAAAAACAGTAAAATGTAATTTCAAAACAGCTAACGTTGGTATAAAAGTATCAATTATATCGTTTACCTGTTCGTTAAGCATTTCTGAATGTAATTTTACATTTTGAACTTGATCTTACAAAGTGTTTTACTTCAGGATGATAAATTCGCAATATTTCAACTTCATCAAATTCTGATGTACATGTACGCAATGAATTTGTCAAGGTCTGTAAACACATACATAGCTTACAGGATTGACTTGGTATACATGTTACAAGTCTATCTAAACAGACAGTATTTCTATTGCAGCAGACAACAGATACGCCTACGCTTTGTTAATGAAATTATTTACTTTTCGTCGTCAAACCCAAACTCTAGTTTAAAAGAAATAACTGTTGCATGTACGGTGTTTTGTTCATTAAATGTATTATCTTGTCGGATAATTTCTGTTCAGGAAATGTATCATCCCATACCATCTCACATGCCAGCACAAAAGAACCACATCTCTGTTAAAATATCGCCTTGTGCCAAGGTTGCATGTCTTGACTTCAAGAGATTAAAATAAAAAATACATTGAAGTGTTTATTGCCATTTTACAAAATTGATTTGAAACAATAGAAGAGATGCCACTGCCGGTTTCATTAAATTAAAATTTGTAAATGGATTTTAATTGGAATTCTAACGCCGCCGGAGCTGCACGCAATCTGTCACGTGCGCTGACATGACGTTTATAATACAAAGCAATTACAAATAAATTGATTACAAAATGTCTCCCTTGCAGAACTGTTGCTGCGTGGTTTTGAAGAAAAACACAAACATTTGCAAATTAAGAAAAGAAAAAATGACTTCAAGGTTTAGAAGATGATGTAAGGGCTTGCTAAAGTTTGTAGCAATGAAAAACACAGGCGAATTTAAAATGTTATACTATACCGAGATGTTATAGCTTGACATTTAACACATACTCATTGATAAGTCATTTTCAAATTATATTCGCCTGGCTACAATAGCATTGGTTCCGTTTCCAAAACGATGATGTTTTGGCCAATGTGGACACAGCAACCCTTAAATAAACCCAAATTAAACACAATGTACAGATAGGCAAAGTTTATCATTCAAATGCTCGGTTCAAAAAATCAAACAATAACCAATATTTGTAATGTTTCAGTTAATGAGTCATATAATGTCTACAATTAAGGAAGAATAAGGATTACAGTTTGAAGACATAATATTTCTGTTCTAGTTCAAAAGTTCGAACACTGAATTGGTAATACAGAACCGAGGTTAAAATAGTCTGTTTTAGGGGGAACACAGACTACATAGTAAAATTCATCATTGTCATTTTGCATATTTATGTATTCTCTCTTGCATCAGCGATAAACCATTCAAAAAATATTGAAACACATTCAGGACACGCTCAGGAATTACCACATCTTGGAAAAGCTTGACAGCGTTAATCTTCTAATATGCTAGATATAGCCGAACTGCGTTAATAAACCATTCAATCCGGCATATAACTGTCACATAATGCCGTGTTATCTATTGTGCTAATGACGTCACTAACGGTGATGAAAAACGATGAAAACATCAAAATATAATGAATCAAGTCACACACAAATCATAACAATACACCATGATAGCAACAATGGTGCACATACGTTTATATTGATTTTGCTATTAAAAACACAAAGAATACGGCTAAGTCTGCTGAATTCTGGTATTGTTAGTTTGAATGTGTACGGGAAGAACTTATTTATAATATTGTTGAAATTGTATTTGTATTTGTTGCGTCTTTAGGGCAGCCTATGTTTGTTTTTCGGTTAAGTATGTGTTTATATAGTTATACTTTTCGTGTCATGTTTTGGGTTGGACATTTTATGTTGAGTTTGCTTGCTTGTCTGCTGTCTGGTATTTTATGTATGGTTCCCTTTTGTGCATTCATGGTCGATCTATATAAACATTTAAACTAGAGAAATATCATGTAAGAAGACAGTGTTAAAAACTATTTATTTCTTTACCGAATTACATATATTTATATAATGTAAGCTGACGTTTATCACACGGTGGGAGGACAATTGCAAGTGTTAGTTCTAAGTGGAGATATTCATACTGACAGTTGGATAATATTGTGGAAAGTACATTGAACCCAGTTGTGTATGAATCACAAGACTTCCATAGAAATACCAATTAAATATACGTGTTACTATATACATGTACTATACATGTACTATACATGTACTAGTACTATAGAATGCCGACATCTTGAACTAGAAGCAAATAAGGACTAACTGTACTGAGATATCAGGCAAATCGAATGATACTTCCCTCAAGTATCCCTGACCTTCTTTCAGTATGTCATTCAGCAAATGGCTCTGCCGACAAAATCAATGTCCACAATTATATTTGTAATTGAATTTTTGATGAGCATACATAAAAATAAACAAATAACTCAGGCTGCGTACATGAACCACACTATTTTCGGATACAAACAATTCAGACTAATTAAGCACTGAAATGAACCAATCTTTAATAATTTTACAGGGATTTGTGAACAGAGTTTTTCAGATCTGAGTTCTATTCCCGGTTGCGGCTATTGAAATGCTCATCCACATTTTGAGATGTTGTTAGATCCTGGTTGAAGAGTAAGCGGGTAATGGTAAGATTCATTTCACGACAACTGGTCATGTATCCCCTGCTGCAATCGGGAATAGATCAAATCAATAGCCTAGTTCTTAACCAGCACACTTACAACTGATTTACATACATGCTCATTCTGTTGAGAAGAACATTTGTATGCGTTCGTTTAGACCTCGGGTCCACTTTCGCCTTTATATGTACCTTAGGACACGTCAAGATCATAAGCTGAAATATTTCTTGATTTGAATTGACGCTTTGTCTGCGGCTTGTGTTAAAATGTCTTATGCCATATTATCAGTGAGATGTTTAAACCAATCGTTCGTGTGACAACTGTCTATTCCAGACGTAGATGTATCCCTAGCAACGTCTGTATTACATATAATGTAGTAAATTATTTACACAATTTGTCTGAAAGTTACGTGATTTAATTAGTTTTCAAATCCAATTCAATGTTTGTCTGTGTTATACTGGTAAAATTTCTATATTACGTCTTATCGGCAAGGCAGTGAACTCGTGACAATAAACAAGATGTCTTGAAACTGAATAAGAATATATTAGTATTTAATGCGTAAGTTTTTATATTAATTCATCACCTTCTGTAAACTTTCTATAGTCACTTATCTTTTTCGGAACGAAGATTTTCCAACACATCCCAGATTGCCTCGTTTGTTTGGTTTTCGTTTAGCGTTCATTTTGGGGGCAATCATAGTGCATGTCTGTTCAACATGTTATCCCTTTTTCGTGTATTTGTATGACCTGTCGCGATTTGGAATCCAACCCAGAAAGCCTTGTTATAAACCCAGCACATTTAACTCTGTATCACTGCCATTTTCAACTTACTTTACATACTCGTTCCATTCTGTCTGTTCTCCAATTGTTATGTCCCAATATAGTGCGTTAATTTGCCATATATAAGATCGAATGATTGAAGTGTTCTATGAGGCGGAATGATAATCGATGTTGACATTATCTGTCTAAGGTTTATTAATTAATGTAACTTGAGAGTATTATGTCTCATCCAGCAGGGTGTATCAATTGCATCACAGGTCACAAATGAATGACATGTTGTGTTTGGTTTTGGTAAATGGAAACGATTAAACATTATTCATCTACTTTACCGACCAATTAATCATGTTTGTCATGTGATTAAGTATTAAATATGTGTAATACGCGACTACCCATTAGTCTTAATGGAAGAAAATTAAATAAAAACTGATCGAACCAGTTATGTAGTTGGATATTTCTAAAATACGTTGAGAATACCCCCTTGGTATAATCCGTGGATTCAGCTTGCCCGATCTTCTTTTTGGCTCTATTTTCTCGATGGCCGTTTTATTCATGTTTTCATACACTTCTTACTAGATTTACATGAAGTATTTTAAATTAGCCTTTGTTAACGAAATTTCACTTATTTGAAACAGAAATCTCTGGTCAAATCATACAGCTAACATCGTTCTTGGTGCTGACAATTGCCTCAAATTTTTGGCAATATTCAAATATTCAGGTTTGAAAAAAAGAGTTCAACTGTGGAAGTGGTCTTTATTCATTTTGCCGTTGTTTTGTATCTCATTTCGATGTACTGTTACATAGTATAAGTCGTTTCTTGTATTTAAGCATACACGAAGCTGCAGGAATATTATCTATACATTAGTATTCTGTAATTGTCTGTAAGTATTGATTATGAATCTATCTATTTAGTCTGCCTGTCCACAGTCTTATTCTATGCATAAACAATTTGTGACATAGAGGTCATACATCATTTACAACATGTCCTGAGAAAGGAAACATATTCGCGCGTTAAATATTTCGGGAATATATGATTTTAAAGAAACGCACACCTAGACATTTTAAAATGTTCACGATTTTTTAAGGAAGAAAAAAAGTTTCTAATTCTCTTATTCCCATGTGTATCTTTGATTTCCATCAGCCGTTTTATTAAAAATTATACATGCACAATTACATTACGCGTTAAATTTGGGTGAGTGCATGATACAAAATGTATTATGTATTACATATATTTTTGCGATTTTGTCTTTGAATAACTGAACCGTACAATGTAAGCGTCCTCCGTTTATTAATACAAACGTCATAATTCTAGCGATCAGGTACACTGGGAGACTTTAAAAACGATCCACTATATAAACTTTATTTTTTCTTAAACCAAATTACATGCATATTGTTGCCCATTTTCACGATACATGTACAAATGTAATATACGATTGTTAACTAACTTTTTCAATCATTTAAAAACTGTTGGGTTTTTAAAGTCTCTCACTGTATTTTCTCCTGACATTCGTTTTGGCTGGTAATATAGGGACTAGTTACACTATTTATATAATGAACGCAATGCCCACTTTCACATACATATATCCGACCCTAAATTAATTAACACAGTTGTATGCAATGTCAAATAACATTAAGGAAAGGCAATACCATCACGTAACATGTGTTACTGATTACCCTAACTACGTGTTATAAGGACAAATGCGTGATAAAATAGGCGACAAATTAGTGTGTAATGTGTATTTATCACTTTGTACTTTCATTAGCATTGTTCACCTACATATTTCCTGCAGTACCAACACGTTGATGTTTGGTGCAATTATGAATTTTATGGAATAATTTGGGAACTTTGAGCTGTTACAATATGCAAACAGGTTGTCTTCACATTGGCTACATCTACATCGCTAGAATACGAAGGTCGACCTTATACGACTCATTCATATTTGACGTCTACATTACTAGGCGCTTCTTCGGAGCATATTTTCATAAAAATCGGAACATGTCATGTTGACCAAACTGACGTCGAAAGAGTTTTTTTTCAGAAATAAAAACAGGTTTTCAGACTTGTTTTTTCTTGTTTCCTTTAAATGTTGGTTTTGTACTTACGACCTTCTCATTCTAAGCCATTTGATATATACAATACGTTTCTTTTGATAAATCGTAACTAAACTAAACAATAAAAACAGTACAATGTCATTTCAAAACAGCTAACGTACCAGTATTAAATGTATCAATTATATCATTTACCTGTTCGTTAAGCATTTCTGAATGTAAATTTTACTTTTGAACTTGATCTTACAAAGTGTTTTACTTCAGGATGATAAATTCGCAATATTTCAACTTCATCAAATTCTGATGTACATGTACGCAATGAATTTGTCAAGGTCCGTAAACACATACATGGCTTACAGGATTGACTTGGTATACATGTTACAAGTCTATCGAAACAGACAGTATTTCTATTGCAGACAACACATACGCCTACGCTTTGTTAATGAAATTATTTCCTTTTCGTCCTCAAACCCAAACTCTAGATAAAAAGAAATACTGTTGCATGTACGGTGTTTTGGTAATGGTAATCAAATGTATTATCTAGTCGGATAATTTCTGTTCAGGAAATGTATCATCCCATACCATCTCACATGCCAGCACAAAAGAGCCACATCTCTGAAGAAATATTGCCTCGTGCTAAAGTTGCATGTCTTCACTTCAAGACATTAAAATAAAAAATACATTGGAGTGTTTATTGCCATTTTACAAAATTGATTTGAAACAATAGAAGAGATGCCACTGTCGGTTTCATTAGATTAAAATTTGTAAATGGATTTTGATTGGAATTCTAACGCCGCCGGAGCTAGCATGCACGCACTCTGTCACGTGCGTTGACATGACGTTCATAATACAACGCAATTTCAAATAAATTGATTACAAAAGGTCTCCCTTGCAGAACTGTTGCTGCAAGGTTTTGAAAAAAATACAAGCATTTGCAAATTAAAAAAAGAAATAAATGACTTCAAGGTAAAGAAGATGATGTAAGGGGTTGCTAGATTGTGTAGCAATGAAAAACACAGGCGAATTTAAAATGTTATACTATACCGAGATGTTATATATTGACATTGAACACATACTCATTGATAAGTCGTTGGCCAATTTCATTCCCCTAGCTACCTTTGTACAATATCATTGGTTACATTTCCAAAACAATGCTGCTTTGGCCAATATGGATACAAACAACTTTGGATAAAACCAAATTAAAACGACATACAAGATAGGCAAAGTTTATTATTCAAATTCTTAGAAATAACCAAACAATAACCAATTTTTGTAATGTTTCAGTTAATGAGCTTCAACAAGCCATATTATGTCTACAATTAACATGTGTTGAAGAATAAGGATAACAATATGAAGACATAATATTTCAGTTCTAGTTCAAAAGTTCGAACACTGTATTGGTCATACAGAACCGAGGTTAAACTAGTCTAACTGTTTAGGGGGAACACAGACTACATAGTAAAATTTATCATTGTCATTTTGTATATTCATGTATTCTCTCTTGCATCAGCGATAAACCATTCAAAAAATATTGACACACATTCAGGACACGCTCAGGATTTACCACATCTTGGAAAAGCTTGACAGCGTTAATCTTCTAATATGCTAGATATAGCCGAACTGCGTTAATAAACCATTCAAAAAATATTGAAACACATTCAGGACACGCTCAGGAATTACCACATCTTGGCAAAGCATGACAACGTTAATCTTCTAATATCCTAGATATAGAAAACCTGCGTGAATAAACCATTCAATCCGGCATATAACTGTCACATAATGCCGTGTTATATATTGTGCTAATGACGTCACTACATGAAAAACGATGAAAACATCAAAACATAATGAATCAAGTCACACACAAATCATAACAATACACCACGATAGCAACAATGGTGCACATACGTTTATATTGATTTTGCTATTAAAAACACAAAGAATACGGCTAGGTCTGCTGAAGTCTGGTATTGTTAGTTTTGAATGTGTACGGGAAGAACTTATCTATAATATTGTTGAAATTGTATTTGTATTTGTTGCGTCTTTAGGGCAGCCTATGTTTGTTTCTCGGTTAAGTATGTGTTTATATAGTTATACTTTTCGTGTCATGTTTTGGGTTGGGCATGACATCATGGGTTTGCTGGTTCGTCTGATTCGTGGTATTTTATGTGTGGTTCCCTTTTGTGCATTCATAGTCGACTGTTTCTGTTAGATGCTGATTTCCCTGTCCAATTTGGGTTGATTTTGTCTTTACAATGTATAATGTGTCAGTCATTTTTTTCAATTCCCTTAGTCTGTGTATATAAACATTTAAACTAGAGAAATATCATGTAAGAAGACAGTGTTAAAAACTATTTATTTCTTTACCGAATTACATATATTTATATAATGAAAGCTGACGTTTATCACACGGTGTGAGGACAATTGCACGTGTTAGTTCTAAGTGGAGATATTCATACTGACAATTGCATAATATTGTGGAAAGTACATTTAACCAAGTTTTGTATAAATCACAAGACTTCCATAGATATAACAATTAAATGTACGTGTTACTATGTACATGTAATAGTACTATAGAATGCCGACATCTTGGACTAGAAGCAAATAAGGACTAACTGTACTGAGATATCAGGCAAATCGAATGATACTTCCCTCAAGTATCCCTGACCTTCTTTCAGTATATCATTCAGCAAATGGTTCTGCAGAAAATCAATGTCCACAAATAACTCAGGCTGCGTACATGAACCACACTATTTTCGGATACAAACAATTCAGACTAATTAAGCACTAAATTGAACCAATCTTTAATAATTTTACAGGGATTTGTGAGCAGAGTTCAGATCTGGGTTCTATTCCCGATTGCGGCTATTGAAATGCTCATCCACATTTTGAGATGTTGTTAGATCCTGGTTGAAGAGTAAGCGAGTAATGTTAAGATTCATTTCACGAAATCTGGTCATGTATCCCCTGCTGCGATCGGGAATCGATCCAACCAATAGCCTAGTACTAAACCAGCACACTTACAACTGATTTACATACATGTTAATTCGGTTAAGCGATTAAACGAAGTACATTTGTATGCGTTCGTTTAGACCTCGGATCCACTTTCGCCTTTATATGTACCTTAGGACACGTCAAGATCATAAGCTGAAATATTTCTTGATTTGAAATGACGCACTGTCTACGGCTTGTGTTAAAATGTCTTATGTGAAATGTTTCGACCAATCGTTCGTGTGACAACTGTCTCTACCAGCCAGTGATGTGTCTATAGCAACGTCTGTATTACACAGGATGAAGTAAATTTTCTGCACAATTTGTCTGAAAGTTACGTAATTTAGTTTTCAAATCCAATTCAATGTTTGTCGGTCATATACTGGTAAAACTTCTAGATCACGTCTTATCGGCAAGGCAGTGAACTCGTAACAATTTACAAGATGTCTCGAAAATGAATAAGAATATATTAGTATTTAATACGTAAGTTTTTGTATTAATTCTACACCGTCTGTAAACTTTCTATAGTCACTTATCTTTTTCGGAACGAAGTTTTACCAACACATCCCAGATTGCCTCGTTTGTTTGGTTTTCGTTTAGCGTTCATTTTGGGGCAATCATAGTGCATGTCTGTTCAACATTGTTATCCCTTTTTCATGTATTTGTATGACCTGTCGCGATTTGGAATCCAACCCAGAAAGCCTTGATATAAACCCAGCACATTTAACTCTGTATCACGGCCATTTTCAACTTACTTTACATACTCGTTCCATTCTGTCTGTTCTCCAATTGTTATGTCCCAATATAGTGCGTTAATTTGCCATATATAGGATCGAATGATTGAAGTGTTCTATGAGGCGGAATGATTATCGATGTTGACATTATCTGTCTCGGTTTATTTATTAATGTAACATGATAGTCTTATGTTTCATCAGCGGGTGTATCAATTACATTACAGATCACAGATGAATGGCAAGTCGTGTTTGCTTTTAGTAAATGGAAACGATTAAATATTCTTTATCTGCTTTACAGATTCATTAATCATGTTTGTCATGTGATTAAGTATTAATTGTGTGTAATACGCGACTACCCATTAGTCGTAATTGAAGAAAATTAAATATATAATTTTTGAACCGGTTATGCGGTTGGATGTGTCTAAAAAATTTTGAGAATACCTCTTGGTATAGTCCGATCATGCGGCTTGCCCCATGGTACCGCTAAAATAGGCTACTTTGGCTCTATCTTCATCTGTCTTCATGATGACCGGTTTATGCATGTTTCACTCTTCTTCTAACTATACCTACATGACGAATTTTCAAAAAGGTTTTGTATACTGGATTTCACTTATTCAGAACAAAAAGTTCTGGTTAAATTAACTTGCCAACCACCTATGGCTGATGGTGACTATCGCCTCGAGTATTTGGTTTTACTCAAATATCCAGTTTGATAAAAAATAGTTAAACTGTGGTAGTCGTTGTTTTAAGTCTTATTTCTATGTACTAAAGTCGTTTCTCGTACATGTGTATTGAAGCATAAACGAAACTGTATGAATATTATATATTTCATTTGTATTCAGTAACTGTCTGTAAGTATTGATTATGAATCTATCTATTTAGTCTGTCTGTCCAAACACTTAGTCCATGCATAAACAATTGGTGACATAGAGGTCATACACCGTTTACAAAATGTCCTGTGTAATAATTCATATTCACGCATCATATATTTCGCGAATATTTGATTTTAAAGAAACTCACACCCGAGGTTTAAACAATGTTTACCTTTTTTTTCTTTAAGTGTTCTGACAACGTTCATCCCATGAGTTTTCTTGATTTTCATCATCCATGTTATGGAAAAAAAGACATCCTGAACGAATATATGACAACCTTTATGCTTAATTCTTGGATAGGCCCATGCTATTACTTTTTACATATTCGCGAGTTTGTCTTGATGATAAGCATTTGTAATATATGAACCTTACAATTTTAGCGTCCTCAGTTTTTTGAAATACAAACGCCATAATTTTAGCGATCAAGTATTCGTTTTGACTGTTAGTACAGGGACTAGGTACACTACCTATATATTGAACGCAATACCCACTTTCAAATAGATATATCCGATCCTAAATTAATTAACACAGTTGTATACAATGTCAAATAACATTAAGGAAAGGCAATACAATTACGTAACATGTGTTACTGATTACCAGAATTACGTGTTATAAGGGCAAATGCGCGATAATATAGGCGACAAATTAGAGCGTTATGTGTATTTATCACTTTGTACTTTCGTTAGCAGTATTCACCTACATATTTGAAGCAGTACCAACACGGTGATGCTTGGTGCATTTATGAATATTTTCAACTGGTTTTATGGAATAATTTGGAAACTTTGAGTCAATGACAGATGTTACAATATGAAAACCGATTGTCTTCACATTGGCTACATCTACATCGCTAGAATACGAAGGTCGACCTTATAAGACCCATTCATATTTGAAGTCTACATTACTAGGCGCTTCTTAGGAGCATATTTTCAAAATCGGAACGTGTCATATTGACCAAACTGACGTCCGAAGAGTTGTTTTTTCCAGAAATAAAAACTGGTTTTCACATTTTTTTTCTTGTTTCCTTTAACTGTTGGTTTTGTACTTACGACCTTCTCATTCTAAACCATTTGATATAAACAATACGTTTCGTTTGATGATTCGTAACTAAACTAAACTAAACAATAAAAACAGAACAATGTAATTTCAAAACAGCTAACGTACCAGTATTAAATGTATCAATTATATCGATTACCTGTTGGTTTAGCATTTCTGAATGTAAATTTTACATTTTGAACTTGATCTTAAAAGGTGTTCTATTTCAGAATAATAAATTAGAAATGTTTCCACTTCAACAAAATCAGATGTACATGTACAGGTCTGCGAAAAACATACATGGGATCAGGCCCGGTGATTATAAACATTTTTCATTCTCATACTTAAACTAAATACTCCATGCTCAAACTTGAAAAACAGACTGTTTAGATTTTTTCATCAAAACAGACACCAACTTGTAGCAAATGATCTAACTAAGAAAATGAACCCCCATTTCATATGTTTCCATTCAGTAATAAAGAAGTTAAAGCAGTTTTTGTAACTAAGAAATAGTCCAATTGCAGTAAGGAGTATGAGTTGGAGTACGTTCTCCAATGTTTATAATCACCGGGCCTGAGCTTACAGGATTAACTTGTTTATAGACATGTTTGCAGTCTATCTAAACAGACAGTATTTCTATTGCAGACAACACATACGCCTACGCTTTGTTAATGACATTATTTCCTTTTCGTCCTCAAACCCAAACTCAAGCTGAAAAGAAATAACTGTTGCATGTACGGTGTTTTGTTCATTAAATGTATTATCTAGTCGGATAATTTCTGTTCAGGAAATGTATCATCCCATACCATGTCACATGCCAGCACAAAAGAGCCACATCTCTGAAGAAATATCGCCTCGTGCCAAGGTTGCATGTCTTCACTTCAAGAGATAAAAATAAAAAATACATTGAAGTGTTTATTGCCATTTTACAAAATTGATTTGAAACAATTGAAGAGATGCCACTGCCGGTTTCATTAGATTAAAATTTGTAACTGGATTTTAATTGGAATTCTAACGCCGCCGGAGCTGGCATGCACGCAATCTGTCACGTGCGTTGACATGACGTTCATAATACAACGCAATTACAAATAAATTGATTACAAAATGTCTCCCTTGCAGAACTGTTGCTGCGTGGTTTTGAAAAAACCCAACAAACATGTGCAAATTAAGGAAAGAAAAAAATGACTTCAAGGTTAAGAAAATGAGGTAAGGGCTAGCAATGAAAAACACAGGCGAATTTAAAATGTTATACTGTACCGGGATGTTATAGCTTGATATTGAACACATACTCATTGATAAGTCATTTGGCAATTTCATTCCCCTAGCTACATTTGTACAATAGCATTGGTTCCGTTTCCGAAACAAAGATGTTTTGGCTAATGTGGACACAAACAACTTTGGATTAAACAAAATTAAAACGATGTACAAATAGGCAAAGTTTATCAATCAAATTCTTACAAATACTCAAACAATAACCAATATTTGTAATGTTTCAGTTAACGAGCTTCTACAAGCCATATTATGTCTACAATTAAAGAAGAATAAGGATTACAGTTTGAAAACATTATATTTCAGTTCTAGTTCAAAAGTTCGAACACTGTATTGGTAATACAGAACCGAGGTTAAAATAGTCGAACTGTTTTAGGGGGAACACAGACTACATAGCAAAATTCATCATTGTCATTTTGTATATTTATGTATTCTCTCTTGCATCAGTGATAAAGCATTCAAAAAGTATTCACACACATTCAGGACACGCACAGGAATTACCACATCGTGGCAAAGCTTGACAGCGTTAATCTACAAATATCCTAGATATAGAAAACCTGCGTGAATAAACCATTCAATCCGGCATCGAACTGTCACATAATGGCGTGTTATCTATTGTGCTAATGACGTCACAAAAGATGACTAACGATGTTATTATACAAATCACGCACAACATAACAAAACACCATAGCAACAATGATACACGTACATTTATTTTTTTGTTTAATAAACACACCAAGAATGATGCTTATTCTGCTAAATAATGGTGTTGTTAAATTTAGGTTAGTATGCGTATGTAAAGAAATCATTTTTGATTATTGTTGACATTGACCGATATTTTTCCTTGACCGTATTTGTTGCGTCTTTACAGCACCCGACGTTTCTTTTTGGTCTAGAATGTGATTATTTAGTTATAATCGTCTTGTGATGTTTTGGGTTGGGCAGTTGTCTGATGCGTTTGCTTATTCGTCAGTTTGTGGCACTTTTGTGTGTGGCTCCTTTTGAGTCTTCGTGCTCGACTGGTCTGTTACGTGCTGCTTTCCTCTCCGATTTGCTTCTTTGTCTTTATAATGTGTCATTGTTTCAATACGCTTAGTCTGTTTATGATACATTTAATCCAGAGAAATAACATGTAAGTAGATACTTAACATTTGTATTCATTTGTTTACCGAATTATAACTATTTATATAATATAAGCCGACGTTTATCACACGGTGGGAGGACCAAAGCGTCAACACTTGTTAGTTGTAAGTGGAGATATTTATACTGACGCGTACATACACTCATTAAATGTTATAAGTACACCAACATAGTACATAGCAGTACGTGCAAATAGTACCTATAAAGTTTTTTCTAGCTTGAAAAATGACAACATTTAGAACTGTTATATTACGTCCATGACGTATTATGTTTAAACATCTTAAAATTTGTAAGTATTTAAGTTTTATGCCTTGTATAGATGTGTTGTTATGTACAGTGCATGCTTGCCGATCGGTCGGTCGACATGCCGAATGGTTTTCCAACAATAACTCCAAAATGGGTGGACCTAGGATTCTTAAATTTCAAGTGGAGATTATTCATCCTCCACAGACGGACCGACTCAATTTCAAGGTCATTTGGATCAAAGGTCAAACTCACCATGACCTTTGAATACACAACAATCACTGGTCCACACCATAAGAAATACAGGATATTAGATCGTAAAACTTTACAGTGAGGTTGTTAATAATCAGATGTAGGCTCCTATTAATTTTGAGGTCGATAGGTCAAAAGTCAAGGTCGTGGCGACCTTAGCTACACTAGGCTATTTACAGCCATAAGACATGTTTGTTTCACAAACCTCTCTTGTACGGTCTGTTATCGTAATTCTTCCGGTTTTGTGTTTTCCTTGTGTGGGTATTGATGGACAATGTGTATGAAACATTTTTGGACTTCGTGCGAGAAAGATCTGTTTTGCACGTGCATTTGGCATATTTTGAAAATTCACGGTTCACTGCTCGCAGCGGGCAAATTACAATTATCGAATTATCGGATATTGCTGCTATACTACTCACATTAAGACATGCAAAAAATGAACATGATATCATGTATAATAAAAAAGATATATGCATTGCATGTTGGTGTACTTATAACATTTAACAAGTGTAGTATTGTGCAAAGTACATTGCACTTTATTGTTTATGATAAGTAGGACTGTCATAGAGGTGCTCTAAGTTTATTCTCCCTGTATAATATTCCTAGGGTCAGAAACAAGCTTCAAAATTATACCCTATGTGTATTATATTTACCAACTTTAAAAATAGGATCTAATTTTTATTATCTTGTCTTACATTGCTGGTGTTGCAAGAATTATAGTAATTATACACAGTAATGACAATCTGGCAGGCTACCTTCCATGTGTTAAGGAGCTAGGAGCTGTGATTTTTCACCGAAAATAACATTAGTATAACTATTTTAGCAGTGTGGTGCGAGGGTCCAGTTGGAAACAATCTTGACTAAGAGATCCCTCGATGATATCGTTTTGTCATTTCTGAATCGACATGTCGATGTTTTCCAACCGAACAAAAGATAAAAAGTCGATATACTTAAATAAACAAACGCCGAATTTCTTAAATCACATAGAAGGGTTTGCTTCGTAGAAAAATTTCGTAGTGATTCGTTTAGGATAGATTAAATTTTGCATTATATGTTGTTATTTAGGAGTATGTAGCCAAATGTGAGTTTCTAGGTAGATGTGAAATAGCTTTAAGCAACCTTGTATTTCGGATATGTGCAACACCACTTGGACCACCCCATTTCTACCTTGCCCATTATTTTAACTAGGTTTAGTCGTAGTTGTGCCTCTTTAGGTCGCATAACGTTAGGTCACAGTCCTAAGTGTTTTAAACTAGGCCACGCCCCGGGGTTGTTGTGCCTCATTTGGTCGCCGTTTTGGCATGGGTTTGTGTGGGCAGTGATCAGGGTAGTTGTGTCGTGGTGTTTCTGATTTCTGTGCTCGGTTGGTTAGGTTGAGTGCTACCTTCCCTGTCGGATTTTCTCATACCTTGTTTGTAGTTGAGCGGCATAAATCGTCATTCAGTTTACTGACAAAGTTAATGGAACTATCCTGCTATTGTACGAAATGGATACTTGTCTCCTGACAAATAATACATTAGCCACTCCAATGAACTGAATGCATCGTCAATTCGATAAAGTCACCATACAAATCACATACTCTGAATGCATATTTGTATTAAATATCAGTATTTTACATCTTTACATTTATTACATATGACAAAGCAGTGACAGTTTAATCTAAGCTGGACCATAATTAAATTGCTCGGGGAAATCCAATATTACTTCAGGGAATAGTGATTTTATCATAGCGTGTCGGTGTTATCAGTCTTCCATTTGCATTGATAGTATTATATTGGGGAAAACAATAAATGTACTATGTTGTTTATTCGTTCTTCCTTGTCCAAGCGGTACTGTTGTTTGCTGGTGTTCTAAATATACAGTCGTTAACGCCTGTACAATGAGTGTTTACATTACATGCATTGGGACTATAATATACACAACGCTAGAGTTAAACCCAGTTCAATTTTGTCCAGACAGAGTGGTGCATAATTTCAATAGAAAAAATAAATACAATGATTATATTCCGTCAACTATGAAAATAACATTCATCAACCCATTTCCCCTCATAAATCAATCAACAATTCGAATTCACAGACATAAAGACCTAAAGTATATATCAGAATTATGCACCACCCTGTCTGTCGTTTTGATGGGCGTATATTTAATGCTTATATATTTTAAACTGACAAGCGGCAAAGATTTTGTAAATTTACAATTGACATATTTCTACAGTTTGTGGTGAACGTATAGTTTAGGCATCTATATTTTACACGGACAAGTATTTTGACATTTGACACCACCTGTATTTTGTGATCACATTTCGCCGCGTTGTTTTTCATCACACATCTTATATAATCATATGCATCACAACAATACTAAAATATCGTTCTAGGATAATTACATTAAAAGATTCAGGGGTTAGAATTCATTCTTTTAAACTAAAAATAAGGCTTTTGTTAGAGCCAAGTCTCACTTTTATCTGCGAACTCTACTAGACCAGTAATGATATACCCCTGAAAGAGAATCCTAGTTACATTTGTAGAAACATCACTATTTAAACTCAATATCGACATATTGGTCTTCTTTTAGTACAATTGACACTGTCAAGCTTTAAACTGTATTAAAGGATACAGAAATATTCAGGTGTTTTATACCTCCCGAGGAAGACCAATGGGTCTAAATATTGATTATAAAGGGTGATTTGTCTACTAATGCCTACTAAAGACGTTTACAGTTTATGATATTTAGCTAATAGTATAGTAGCAAACCGACTGAACATTTAAGAAAGAACACGACTCATACCCTGAGGGAAATTAATAATAAAACTCGTTTTAATATTTCTGTTGGCGAGGGCAAAATGGAATTCACAAGTCCACATGCATAATTAATCTCTTTTATGTGTGTATTATTTTTCCAAAATGAGAAATTAAAAAAAAATAACTAAAATACTTTTGGCTCTGCGATGATTTATTTCATTTGAAGATTTGTTATTTTAAGAGAACACATGGGTGTAAGGATTTACAAATATTATCGTTAATAAAAGAAGGTAGGCGCTTAATTTTTAATGCTCTTCAATTGAGAATAACTGCTATATACCGTCATGGGTTTTGTAAACGAAGGCTATGAACCTAATTGTAAAATTAAATGCGTCTTACGAATGAATAATACTGCTTTATATATCATAAAAAGTTAAAGCTTTGTTCGAATAGTTCAACTTAAACAGCCGAGTACCGAAAACAGAAAAACAGCAATGCGTCCGAATATTCTGCACCGCTTCCAACACATAGAAAGTACGAGTTACAACTTCTTAAAGTCGAACGTCCAAGTCCAAGCTATCAAGAGCTGAAAAGCCTATTGTAACCTATTGTCTATGATAAAAGGTTAATGACCTTATGTCAGCTGGGGTGGTATTCAAAAAGCATCTTAAGTCAAATCTTAAATATTTTGACTTAAGTAAATATATTGAGCTGAACATATTGCCCAAGAAATGAATGTCTTTGTGATTACTGTAGCTCTGTACACAATGTTTCTAAACAATGTAAATAATTGTTAATCTTGATTTTCCTGTTTTGCCGATACGCTTAAGGAAAAAATTGAGATTTTTTTCAGAAAATTGAAAGTTTTGACTTAAAATTCTTTTTGAATACCACCCCTGTACTGACAATCCTTCACACGATGAGACATTATAAGACAATGTACGGTTTGGTGCAATGCAATGCGTAGTTGTTTTATTTGCTATTGAATTGTGGGTAAAAAACGCTTTCCTCAGTTTGGTCTATAAGTAAAACATAAATATATGTTCGATAATATTGCGAAAAGCCACAATTCAGTCAGAAACATGCAAACTCGGCAAATCTATTCAATGACAAAATAGTAAAAACATCGTATTGAAAAGGAAACATTGATAATACCCAGGTGGCATGCAAGGTATTAATTGTATTACTTGAATATATCATTTTGTAGGGTTATTGTTTAGCATTTCTGCAGAGAAATATTGCAAATGTGTCCATAAATTATAAAATTAATGTTGTTCCGGGAATACTGCGACTGTAGGATGTGATTTTGACCTAACGTTGTCAATGTTACAAATACTAAGTAAATCTTATTTTTATAACATTTAATACGATAATATTGCAATACAAGAATTGAATTCGATGATTAACTATTTGTAGGAGGGGGGGCGTATGATTATATAGTATATGTATAGGATTTTATCAATAATAACATAGCTAAATTGTCATTTCTCGTAGCATGTATACTCTATCTTGAAATAAACTGTATATACGACCTACTGTTTTCAAAGCTACCTGCAAACAATTAGTAAAAATGTTTACTGTTATCTTAAACTATTCATTACTCAAAAGAAACATCTTTATCACAACAAGATATCTATTATATTATCTACCTTTCTTAAACTAACAAGTCAATCAAATAACGGCTTTATTGGCAGAAACATAATCACAGACGAATCAGTAGAGTATAACTTTTTTTTTATCACGTCTATTGTTTAAATTATGTTATTATTCTGGATTAAATTTCATCAGCAATTTCTTTCCGTGAGTATGAATTGCATGACACGCTACGAGAGTGTTATAGTTTCTGCAATGGCATTTATATTCGTGTAAATACAATTTCGCTGATTTCGCGGATGAGATATGTTCCAAAAATCAAATTCTCTCGAATATTTGATCTCATAAATAGTGAACTGTCTGATAATAGTAATAGTGTGATTCTCCCGAATTTCATAAAACAACCAATTACTTGTAACTTACAAAATGTATTATATTCATTGCTATCCCGAAAGCTGATAAAACTCGCGGAAATGAATGTTTGTAAAGCATTTTAGTACACAAGTGTAGGCAGATATTCAACATAGGTAGTTGTACTGTAGCTTGCAAATACTTCACGCCAAACTATTTTGGCGTTACATGCGTGAAATTGAAATCTGACGAAACGTTTATGGCGTGTAGTAATGTTGGATGTTTGCCGAATAGGTTAGTTGTTACATGTATTAGAAGAGTCAAGGTGTATATATAATCTTAAAAAAAATACGTTAATGCTACGAATAACGGAGTGTTTTCATTTATTTATATCTATGTCTTGATGTAATTGTAGTAAGATTGGCGCGTCACTGTTACGGTGACCTGTATTTGATGTGTGAGTCCTGCTACCTTTGACTTGTACCACTTTCATGTATGCCTGTCACTCTGTACAATGTAATGTTGGTGAATACATTTGCATTTGAACGCCGTCTAATCCTGTTATAGTTGCTATGATATTTGTATTAGGTACTTATGTTTGTATCGTATTCGGTTAGTCTCTGTCATATTTGTTTTCTTTCATACTCATACAATTTACATGTCGCTGGCTTAGAATGAGAAGGTCTTAACTACTACTTACGACCTTATAAGACTCATACATATTTGAAATCTGCTTCACAATGCGCTTCTTATGAGCCTATTTTCATGAAAATCGGAAATTGTCATGTTGACCAAAACAACAACTCTGTGTTCAGTTTCTTAGACATACGTCATGTATCTAAGCTAAAACCGGAGTATTAATACCGTTCAGGATGCTGTGAACGTTTTGCCACGCATGCATCACTTTTGGGATATAGCCTCTACGATCAATAAGTTTTTTTACAATACATGTAACTCGTTTAATTGGTATTGAATAATTAATTAGACTGTTTAATCCGGACTGCATGATGTGGCTGTATTGCAATACAAACGATCAATCGATAAATACAGCGTCTGTTTTATTGTAGAATAAATAGTTAATTACTGAAGGTTATTCTAATTGCGACAAACATTTGTGTACCGTCTTACCTCACATAAGACTACATTCACCTGTCCTTATTATATTGTTCTAGTTACTTCCCTGTGTACCTATAAAGGTCATACTATTCTTTTACAACGGAGATTGGGGTTTTAATTATTTTGTTTGGTTGTGTTCGGCTGGTTAAGTTGAATGCTACCTTCACTGTCCGATTGCCTCATATCATGTTTACAAAAATGAATCAGTATGGTTAACGTTGCCAAATTGGTGTAGTAAATATAAGTACGTATTATGCACGTTATGGTTCAGACAATCCCATTGCTAAACTAGGCAAATAGAATGTAGTAAGACTAGGTAAATGTGCTCAAGTAATGTATTAACTTAAAGTGAATAAGATACAAGGAGTATGTACTGTTTTTGGTATATAAGGGCTGAAACAAGATTTACAAGGGCTTGATTTATGGCAAGACGTACTATGTTAACATTTAATCTGTAAACAAAAACTAGTATAAAATACGAATCATTGAAACCTCTTTCGTGGCACTAATTCGCAAATGCCGGCAAAATTTGTCTACAAAGTCTCTCGAGTATTTCTTGCAAATTCAATTTAATAGAGAAACGGTTAACAGATAGAGTGTGACAAACGTGCTTGTAAGTTAGTGAAAATGCATGGGGACTTGACGAACTAGGTTACCGGGACTTGGTAATTATTTTTGAAAAAGTTCATTATATTTTACAGCGGTGACTTGGACTTTGTTTGTTAGATTATGTTTCGACCTTGCTCCGTGCTATTGTATTATGTCGCTGTTTTCTGTGGTTGAGCTGTCGGCTGGTTAAGTTGAGTGTTGCCTTCCTGACCGATTTTCTCATATTAAAATGTATATGGATATCTTTTAACCATCAGCCTTTCCGAGTAAATCTTATTTGAAGTACAGTAACGTTAGATTGAATAAGTTGCAAGTACAGTTACTGATAACTTACAAACGCCAACAGGAAGATTTGAAACTATTCAAATATAAGCATTGCCTACTGGTACATACAGTGTAGTTGTTTTGTTCTCGTTTGTATTATCGTAATAATTTATTTTCGTTTTGACTGTGGGCAATGTTCTGATTTAAAGTTCTAACTAACTTCTCCTAGTATGAGTACACATTGTACAAAACGTCATCTAATAACATAGTAACTAAATTAAGCAGATGTATCATGAGGAGTAATACCAAATGATGAATAAAAAAACAAAGTATTTCAATATAAATGCTTCACTAACAGGAGGTACCAAACAAGTTGTCTCACAGAAAAATTAGAATCTCATGATACGAAGAACGTCATTGCAGTAAATGGTATCATTTCTAGCTTGAAAGTATCGGATTTCACATAAAAATGTAGAACAATTAAGTGCTATACAATAGTTTAACAGTGGAAATGTTTGATTTAGAGCAACTGCTCGTAAGCTGTTTTATAATACATAGCGATGGCTTAGAATAAGAAGGTCAAAACAACAAAATCGATATATTTAGAAAACAAGAAAAACTGTCTGCAATTTACTCTTACCAATGGGAAAACAAGTTTTATAACTTCATGAAAAAAGGCTCATAAGAAGCTCCTTATGAAGCAGATTTCAAATATGTATGAGTCTTATAAGGCAGTTACGACCTTCTCTTTCTCAGCCAACGATAGAAACATTGTTGAGTTTATCCCATTTCTATATGAGTATGATAGATAGCGTGTAAAGCTGGGAATATTACATCTCTCAATTTGAGATTTCAATTTGTTGCCAAATATACGGATTATATAATATCAGATTTTTTCAGAATTCCTAACATTGAATTTCTTAAAAGTTTTATATTCGTTGCATGTTAATGGGAATACTAGTGAATGAATAACATGCTGCACTACGCCGAGAAGGACGACGCCTAAACAAACGTCAACGTATAGAATAATTTTGAAATTATTTTTTGTTAAACTGACGATTACGCTGCTCTTGTACAAATCATTGATATCTATATTTAGATGCAACTCAATGGTTTCTATTTTTTAATCTTATATGACGTTATTTTTTCTATATTTAGATGCAACTTAATGTTTTTTTATTTAGATATATGTACTACTCAATACGTTTCGTTGTAAAAAAAAAGGTAGAGAAAATCCGACAGGGAAGTTAGCACTTAACCCAACCAGCCGAGCACAGAAATCAGACCATGACACAACTACCCTGAGCAATGCCCACAGAAACCCATGCCAAAACGGCGACCAAATAAGGCACAACAACCCCGGGGCGTTACCTAGTTTAAAACACTAAGGACAGTGACCTTACATCTGATTTCGAAGATACAACACGATGGTTCCCATTTTTAGAATATGCTATAACGTCATGTTTTCTATTTGTAGATACAAGATCTACATGGTTACGATTACAGAGCTCGGAACGAGCAACACAAGCGAGGTAGTGGAATTTACTACAAATTTGACAGGTATGTACCGTTTAGACTTGTTCTACACTTTATATACAATAAGGACTTTCATTTAATACGTGATATTTACTTCCTCGTTCAAACTTTAGCATTTTGTGGCACATGTTAATTTGTATCCGTGATTTGTTTGTTGGACAAGTGGGCCTACGTTAGAGCATCGTTTTGTCGTGTTATTTTGATGTTTCTATGAAATGTAGAATTGTCTATTCAAAATATATTTTCTTTTAACACTTTCCCGTATGAGGTGAACGTTCCATGATTAAATTACATTTGTACTATACTTGATAACATCGTGCGTAAATCCATTGAGAATTCGATAATATATAAGTAGGCGTTATTACCAGGAACTGAGTTTCATATTACTTGCAGTTTTGTTCCCTGGTGTGAAATAATCAACATCGGTACTTTTTGAACCTGTACTGTTACGACGAACTGTTTGACTCCTAGAAAATAATTGTTTTTGTTGATTAGTTATCTCGCTTTTAGGGTGAATATTTTGAGTTCAATTATTAACTGTATGACAACAAATACATTGTGCCTGATCGAGAATATATCCTATAGGGAATATTCTGCTTTCATGTAATATCTACTGATTATCAATGATAACAAATAGATTGCGTCAACTAGCAAATGGTAAAAAGAGTGCATGTATTTAAAAACTAGATCACGGAGTAGTAGGAAAATGCATTATGAGTTCATACGCGTATATGTTTTAAACTATTGGTAGTTATATCGAGACAGTCATACTGTATTTTATCATAGTGTTTTGCCGTCTTGATAACATCGTAGCATTTAGTATGAATTAGTGACGTCATATCACCTGGATTGACTTGGTGATGACGTATCACCTGGTTTGACTTGGTGACGTCATATAACCTTGTGAGACTTGGTGACGTTATATAACCTGGTGAGATTTGGTGACGTCATATCACCTTGTTTGATTGGTGATGTCATAACACTTGGTGTATCGGTGACGTCATATCACATATTGTGACGTGGTGACTTCGCGTCTGTCATTATATCTGTCTTGTGTAATTGTTTAAAGAACAATCAAATATAGTCATAGAATATGCTGGACATCATATGTACGGCGTCATAGTAGACATCAAATTATAATGACGTCAAACAATTATGACCTAAGAAAATTGAAGAGCTACATGTATAGATATTCAATGCTGCAGAATAAAGGACATTACAGTTTTTTGGTAATATCATAGTGATGTCCTACTCACAGGCATGCGAGTCATTATCGGTATAAACAATTATTGTTTCCTCTATTTTAGATACGTTTGAGTATATCCACGTGCGGTCAAGAGGAATCCAAATAGAGGAAGCAGTTGTTGTGTTTGTGGTAGTAGGTCTCTGGGCATGCGCAATGATCTTATTCGTAAAGCAATGGGATAATATCCGGATACTGCAACCTCAGGAGCCTCGTTTTAAACATGCACCAAAAAACTTGGACACAATCACCATCGTCAAAAAGCCACAAGATAGTGTCATTTATAAAAGTTATAGTCGTAAAATGTCATTAACTATGGTGGAACGTGAAAAGAAATTACTGCGTATGAATACAGTGCCGATAATGGAAAACGTAGCCTCGTTACAACATTTGAACCCAATGAAAACATTGCCAACTATAGAAATGTTGGAGGAGTCGGCTATACAAGAAGAAACAGAACTGAATGGCACAAACGAAGCAAGCTCAATTGTATGACGTCATATGTGACTTCATGTGTGACGTCATGTGTGACGTCATTCGTTTTGTACATAGTTCATTATCACGTGATGTGAATGGTAACTGTGATATGTTTAATATGGTGGTCAAGTGTAAATACCGATAATTCGTTTAACTTGTGTCTATTTGCTGCCGTTTAGATTCCAACACTTACAGAGTACCTCTATGGTACAGTGTTTGTGATGGTTGCCTTGTTGCATGTACTCATCACTGGTGTCAATTTATATATGATTCCAACTCGATAGATACCGTATAGTCTCAGTATAAGAATATCTAGTAATGAGGCGTACTGTGACACGTACAGAACTCAATAAATTTGCATATAATATAAATTATACCGTATTATTTAATATAAGACGGTCTCGTTTATAAGACGTTCAACGACGGGTTGGGTTTTTGCATACACCCTTTGTATGAGAAAGTCTAGCCTTGTTAGCCGGTATTAAGGAAGTCAGTTACCGAAATATTGGGGGTGTCTACACCTTGTCTCTTAGGTGGATAACATGGTGAAAAACTACGGTTGTCTTACTGATCAATTCATGAAGATATTTCGCGAACAAACGGTTACCAAATTTCCTAGGGCTATTTTCAGCTGTTAAGCCCCTCACGTACCATTTGACATGTTCATTTAGTAAATTCATAATACTATTTCTATTTGATACTTGCCATAATTTCAATTTCACTTGAAGAACATGTATGTCATAGCCATGTGTATATTTTGTAAATGTGTAATGAAGTATTTTAGTGATTTCAACAGTCGTTCATGTGCAAGGGGATATGTGATGACTATAAAATGAATGTTATAATTATGTTTAAATTGATTTGCTCACGTATATATACAAGTGTGTTTTCGTAGCCTCACATGAATTCATTTTTCGGTTAATATTCATTGTTTTTTTAATGTAACGTCAGCATCCAACTAGGGATTGGTTATTGCAAAGTACGGACATGAAACATAATTTGAGCTCCATGTGCAAAAGTCGTTGATGCGTTACACTGATATATTTACTGTTTGTGTTCATTTCGTGTAAGGTACTTAGCTGTTTTCATAGACTAAATAATTTTGATGTTTTTTTTAATACGGATGTCCGTCGCCTAAGCAAACCGTTACCTAGCGCAATCCACGGGAGGTAATACATACGTTCTGTACTTAATTGAACGGGGCAACTGAATAAAAGTGCTCTGGTACGTTTAGCGTAGACATCGGACACAGGATCTTAAATGTATCCAAACAAAAATTATGAAAATACTTTGTGTAAATTGCCAAATCGAATATGAATGGTCAATGCGCGATTAACGACAAAATAAGAATTGCAATACGAGGGTTGTCAGCAAGATTGTAGCACACCATGTATTACCTTTTAAAACGTCTGCAGTAAGTATGGTACTGGGGTCAACCCTTCGATGGATTATTTTCATTCACTTTTACTTTATTGTTATACATTTTTAGCTATGTACAATAATACCAATGTTCAGAAAGAGGTACTGACAGGAAACTAGTTGATAAAATGATTGAATGAATGTAAACTGTAAAAATGTAATTGGTGAATCACAATCTAATTTAAATCAGGTCTATACAATGTACCGCTACTAAATAATGATATAGAATCTTTTCGATGTGAACTTTACATCAGCCAATCAAATCGCTTATTTCACAAATCAGAAAATGCAGAGAATCTTTTTACAGAGAGAAAGTTGTTTATACATGTGTACATATAGAGTGAAGGGTAGACTGACTTTAGTGCACGATTTATAAATACCGGTGAAAAGCCATAATACAACATGTACCAGAGAGGTTATTTGAACGTGACCTCTTATGAAGTGTAGTCAGTTCTAACTAGCAGCGTAAGCAATGGAGCAAATGTTAGGATCTGATTTTAATAAGATTGTCTATATCAATGTATAAATGTGTAATGATATCTATGTTGTCGCACGATCTACGATATTGAGCGACATTATTGACCAGAGATGATTCCCAAGGTCTTCGTTAATACTGACTGGTAGGTGAACTTACTTTACGGTGTTTCAGATATAATAGGACTTTTCTCATAACTTCTTACTGCACATTTACATTTTAATGAAATTTGTCTCGTATGCTTAGCAATGCTCTATATACTGGTAGCAACACAATTTCGTTGTTGCTGATGATGCTTGGACAACGCGTTGTCATGGAAACCATGTAACGCTAAGGCGGGTCACGCTATTATTTGTCATTACCATTCTCATTAAAATGTGTATAACTCAATAACCACTTGATAAATATTAACGAATGACTTTGACATGAGCATGCAAACTTTCGGAGAAATCGGTCCGTGTGTATTATCATTAGTCAATAAACATGGGTGTCGATCTAAGCGCGCCGTTGATGAAAATGACGTCAAAGCCAAATAACAGAAACCGCGCAATTGTCAAATCATGGTATACATTTGGAAAACCAACAGTGCTAACTAATCAAATGATGAAATGCATAAAATATAGTGACATTAAGCATTCACTCGTATTCTGTTGGCTCAAAATGTTAACAGATCGCGGACTTATTAACTTACAAATAAGCACAGGCGAGGTCATAGAAAATTAAGTTGACGTTAATAAATAAAGTTTCTAACATCATTGTAAGACATTTTTGTGAACAGGGTTAGGGAAACACATTTAAACAATCGGAAGAGTGTTCTTAGATCTGTTTAGAAAGTCAGGATGACGATAAACAAAACTATTAAATGTTTCTATATGTTAAAATACTGGGCTTGAAACGCGAAGTCATAATAACGTCATGGGCGACCCGCCTCTTTGATACATGTATTAGATACAGTACTAGTTTTCGTTCAAAAGTGTCTTCTTACAAGCGTTATTGTACAGTTTCGGAAGGACAAACAACATAATTGTCCGAGGCGAAGCCGAGGACAATTTGTTGTTCGTCCTTCCGAAACTGTACAATAACACTTTTAAGAAGACACTTTTAAGCGATAACAAGTTCTGTATCTGACTTATACTCTGACAAAAAGCAAAATGATCCCCAGAGAGACCATGGTTATCTTGCACAATCCATAAACAGAGCATCGTTCGCAGCATAGAAAATATAGTTCTAATGTAAAAATGTGCTTGGCCTATAATGTACCAAAGGGATTACGTTAACTGTCCAAAAATGTCCATTCATAGGTGTAATTAGCTTGTGATTAAAATTCACACAAGTGTCAATTTGTTTATACACCTTATAAGTGCTTATAATACACTTGCATCTAGTTTTCTTCATTCATTGATAAAGGACTTAGTGAACAAAGGTAGAAATTTATGCATCTTATTTTCACAATTGTCATATTTCTAATACACAACAAGGTTATATTCGTACTGCCCATGTTGACGCTCACAGTCATATTAATATATAGAATAAAGTTCACCTGATAGACAATTATAGTAACTATTTGTATTCTGTATATATTCAGGTTTCTTGTACATGTAATTTTAAATTGCACAATGAATTTTTACAGCTAAATCTTAAATTCGCTTAAATTGTTACAAATACTTTAAAAAATACTGTAAAAGCACTGCTTTTCTTGGGAATAATAAGAAAATAAATCTTGCTTGGTATGAATATTTCGTAACTTTGCTTCAATTGCTATAATTAATTTCTATTTTTCTTGGTCATTACAAGAATATAAATTTTGCTCCCCATTTTGCGGTTTACAAAACAATTAACAATTTCTCTAAAATTTGTTCTGACCTAAATAAATCAAGAATGTTGGAATTCATGATTTAATTATCTACACTGGTTGAAATCATCCACAAAATTAACGAAATTACATGGCCCTCTAATATTATTGATTTTACAGTATGTCATTTATTTAACTGTTCATGTAGTTATAAGCGGATTTGTCATGATTGACCAATTATTTTCTAAGTAAATGTTTTGTGCAAACAACTTTCTTACAAATCAAAAAGTGTACACTTACGAAAATAATGTACACTTTATCAATGGAGTCACAGGGCGTATCGGAGTATAAAGCATATTTAATGTTTAATAAATTCCTTATGTTACATCCGATGACATTGATATTTCGCATATTTGTCGGTGAAAGATAAAATATACAATTAGTTCGATTAATTTCTGGTTTGCCGTGCTGTTATGAAAAAAGTCCTATTAATTGTGGAGCACCCCACGTATTTACAGTCATTATGAGAAAGAAGGTACTAATATGTCGTGTGAAGACTGCAGAAGATCAGTTAATACCAGGTCAATTTTTTCTGGCAATCCCCTTTAATTTTAGGTATACATGAACGGAATTTTTCAAAACATTTGATGTCTGTGTGGGGCAATATTAAATAGAAGACCATAAACACCTGGCATTGCTTGAGTGACATATGGACACCAAAGGCCTCCATTCTATTACTCGCTCATGACAGCAATGTTTTGAAAATTTCTATAGACTTTAAATAAATATTCCTGTATAATATATAAATTGTATGTTTCATGTAAATATATCCTTGCATATTCGACTACTGCCTTAATAAAATGACATTTTTAATATATAACAATTTGTTCTGGGTTTTTTATGGTGGATTGTTGTTAAAGAAGTTCTTCCACTTATATAATTTATTTGTATCAATTCCAAGAGAGGATGTGGACAAGGAACATTACACTTTGATGTTTCTAAATGACGAGAACCAAAAAGGGATATAATTTCAAATTTGTGTTTATGTCTTTTGTACCTTTCGTTTCAATTCTCCACAGAAGACCATCACAGGAATTGTATACTTCAGTCAGAGTCTACCAACGAGAAACAACAAAACCGGAATATGATATACCCAAGAGGCACACCTGGTTCAGATATCCGCCAAGTCAATGTACAGATATCTTTTTTGGTGTTTTTTTTATCAATCGAGTCAACATTGCCTGAAAAACAGTCTGACCAGGACTAACCGAATTCGATACAACCAGTAGAGCACAAAGAAGTACCGCACAAAAAATCATAAAACAACTCGAATAGGGAGCACAGCGCTTAAATATGCACCAACACTATGAAGTGGTAGTGGTCATAGGTAGCAAGAATCACGGAACAAATAAAACAGGTCACAGAAACAGTGAAAATTCAATCTTTCTCAAATTGAAACTGGACAAAGATATAAATATTATTAAATGAAACAAATCAGCAAGTTATTGCATTGATACATATTTTCAGATTTTAGACTCTTCTACTACATGTAACAACTAACCTATTCGGCACACATCCAACATTACTACACGCCATAACCGTTTAATCAGATTTTAATTTCACGCATGTAATGCCACAATTATTTGGCGTTAAGTATTTTACATGGTACACGATTGCCAGCTACAGTATAACTACCAATGCTGAATATCTGCCTACACTTTTGTGCTAAATATTGTAAAAATCATTCATGTTCGCGGTTATTAAATACATTTAGGAGATTATTTTGTAGGTAATTTAATGGTTCTGAATTCCGGAGAGAGAACATATTATCATTATTAAAATTATAACTTTTGGGATCAATTTTTTGAGAGATTTAAAATTGCAGTATATTACATCCGCGAAATCAATTAAATTAACCAACCGCGAATATTATTAACATTACAGTGACTATAACACCCTCATCGCGTGTCATGTAACGCTTACACACGGAAAGAAATTGCCACTTATACTTAATCCGCACAAACAGGAAGTTACTGAAACGGCCTTGAAATTAGTGATTCAGTCTTAATGACAACAAAACTGTCCGTCATTTGCAAATTACTGTCATTTGACTTCTTGGTGTCGACAAGTATGTTGAGACATTGCCGGACTGAATTTGTCGGACGTAATTCAGTAGACATTAATTTACACAGTGCGCAATTGTGAGGAAATGAAATCAATATTTTAAAGCAAGTTCACAAATCAAGTGAAATGCTGGTAGAAGATGTTGTTATCATTAGAGAAACTGGTAAAAATGCACTAGTCTCATTGTTGGCGATGATTGATCATTATTGACCACTGAGAGTGCACAACATGTACATGTACCTAAGGAGGGGTGTAACCTGCCGAGCCTGTAACCTAATCCGAATACTGCAAACTCAGAGCTGAACTGAACAATGACTGCGGTACATTGACACCACAATGAAATCTAAGAAACTAGGTTTTACGAATTGCGTATTAAACAATAAGCACTGTTCAAACTAAAAAATACCTGGGCTCATTGACATCGCAAAATAATTTAAATTATATACATGTTTAGATAAGAACGTTATACTCAAATGATTCGACAATGATGATGTTTCTGACAATGGAATTACCATATGATTGTTTGTTTAAAGGAAGGTAAACACTGTAATCGATACCATTTAACGAGTGTACTAGGTAATTGTTTAAGGAAAGCATTGGAAACTATATTTCCTAGTAAAGAGGTTACGAGAAAAAAAGACAATCAGACCAATGTTCGAAACCGCAGACCGTTCGCTTAATTGGCGAATGTTCTACCTACTGAGTCAGCCGGCTGTCTACAGATTCCTCCTTAATAGTATAATACAATTCTATAAATATAGTTCGATTTCGAGCATTGAGCCGTGACTGCACTTTTAAAGTTTAATAAATTCGCCGATTAAGCTTGTTACGGCATTGCCTAACTGTGTTAAATTGCCAATTGATAAATTACACATATTAGTAAGTATCATATCATTAAACCATGATTATTGAAATCAATAAATCACGGGTTACCCGCCCAAATAGAATCGTCTTTAGAAAAGGTCATGGCTCAGGGTTCAAAATTGAACTATACTGTTACATACGTCCCCTCGTGCTAATAATTTATCATCGAATCAAAAATGCATATTTCTTGTAATTCGATAGTTTCGTATTCTGAAAAACAAAGCATTAATTTTATATGTTTTTAAAATAAGATTGAATGAAATATTTGTAAAATTGACTGCACAAAGTCTAAATCATCTCCTACATATTGCAGTATTCCCGGAATAAAATTTATAATTTATGGACACATTTATATTCACGCGCTGTAGAAAGTCTAACCGATACAAAATGTTATCTTCAAGTAATATAATAAACACCTTGCGGACCACCCGCGTATTATCAATATTTCCTTTTCAATGCGATGTTTTTACATTTTTTTCGTTGAACAGATTTGCCGAGTCTGCATGATTCAGACTGAATTGTGGTGCTTCGCAGTATTATTGAACATATCGCTGGCTTAGAACCAGAAGGTCGTAACTACTACTTACGACCTTATAAGACTCATACATATTTGAAATCTGCTTCGCAAGGCGCTTCTTATGAGTCTATTGTCATGAAAATCTGAAATTGTCATGTTGACCAAAATGAAGTTTTAAAAACTTGTTTTCCCATAGGTAAAGAGTAAATTACAGACAGTTTTCTCTTGTTTTCTCAATATACCCATTTTGTAGTTACGACCTTCTTGTTCTAAGTCAGCTATATGTTTTACTTATAGACCACAATGTGGAAAAAGTTTTTTCCTCACAATTCAATTAAAACAATGCAAGTGACGTAACACCAAACCTCATATTGTCTTAAAATGTTTCATTATTTGAAGGAATGTCAGTGCAGCTGACATAAGGTCAATTAGCTTTTGTCATAGACAATATATGACACTAGGCTGTACAGTATTTTGAAATAGGATCTCTCAACCTTTTTGGAAGCTGACAAGTGGTCGTTTGGCCTTTGGAGAACTGCAATATGTGCTTTATGTTTGCTTGAGAGCCGTGTAGGGTATGTGGGTTATGTGTTATTTTCATGCATTCAGTGCTCGATTGTTTAAGTTGAGAGTCGACTTCCCTGTGCGATCTTATTTCTAACAAAAGCTGTAGCAAAGCGTTGGAATACTAGCACATAAAGCAGCTTTTCATTAGTAAAGCGCATTTTTACAATTCAGCTTAAAGCCTCCTATTACATAACCTGTGGTCGTATGAAGAAGTCATTCATGAGATAAAGCGCATTTACAATTAAGCGCCTACCGGTATCCTCTGTTTATTATCGATTGATTATATTTGTTATCATTGCACCCACGCGATCTATTAAATCTAAAATCCTCAAACGAAACAAATCTCGCGGCGCCAGATACTTTTAGTTATTGTTTTACTTTCTCATTTTGGAGTATTAATACACTCATAACGTATTAATACTGCATTTGGATTCCATTTGGCCTTCGCCACTAGACAATATTATCAAAAGTTTATTTATTTCCCTCGAGGTATATGAAGTGATTTTCATACAATTGAAGACAATGGTTTACTTTTATAGCGAGAAATAGCATAATATACTGTAAAAGTCTCTAGTAGAAATTGTAGCTCAAATTGAGAATTGTATCTAACAAGAGTCTGAATAAGAGAAAAAACCGCAGTTGAACTCCTAAATCTTATTACCTTAGAACGATGGTTTAGTTGTGTTTTGAAAATTACATTTTACGTATGGAAAAACAAGATGTTTCAGTTTGGTCAAAATTACAAGATAAGATTTTCAAGAACATTGGCGCATAAGAAGCGCCTTGTGATGTTGATTCTAAATACATATATCAGTCTTATAATCTAGAGACGTGTCAGTGTAAAACATTGATGCATAAAATATACGTCCATCAGAAACGGTTGACAGAGTTGTGCATAATTTCAATAGAATAAATAAATACAATCATTATATTCTATCGACTATGGAAATAGCATTAATCAACCAATTTCCACTCATAAATCAATACACAATTTGTATACGCAGACTAAAAGATGTAAGGCTTATATCAGAACACTATGCACACCATTGTCAACAGTTCTGCAGTAGCAGAAGTCATAACATATAAACTACATACATGTTGTACTTTTCCAGGGTTAGTTTATTTTATAATAATCCATAAATTAAACATTTCGCAAGAATCTGTTGGTTCCATACTAAAATGTAGTAGTAAGTAAGGATAACACAACCCTATAGATGTTCATTCATGCCAACATTTGTTTTGCACAAAAAGGTATGAGGAAATCAGTCAAGTTAGCACTCAACTTAACCAGCCTAGCACAGAAAGCAGAAACACCTCATCACAACTACACTGAGCAATGCCCAGACATAAGCCATAGAAACACTTAAAAGTTCAAGTCCCCTCCGAAAAAAATGCAAGATGACCCAAATCCACAAAATAGCAGTTTTTGCCTGAGACAAGTCATGAATAAGTTTTAACATATGGGTAATTGGAGATTCGTTTTTCCCCATGCGAATCGACACTAGAAATAATACACATTTACGCATTTAAGCGCCACCCTCATTAACAATGATAACGATATTATGTAAATGTAATCAACTTTTCAGTATAATTAGTGTAAACGCAAATTTGTTTCCCTTCTTTATGCCGTTCAGCGTGTGACAAAATGGAATAATTGTCCAAGATAAAGCATTGACAGAAATGGAAGCGTCTGAACACTTTGTAAAAACGGCCGCATGATAACCATAAGTGTACGCTTTATGTTCAGACAATCAATACAATTATCTTACGCGCATCTTGATCGCCTGTGAAAAGTAGGCAAAATCTGGTCAATTCACTATCTCCGAACTGTCCGAATTCACCATTCCTTAAAACCATTTCCAAGCATAACCATTACCACCACTGTCAATACGCGTAAAGATCAAGCTGCATTTGGTCTAGACGCTGGCAAGTTAGATATGCAAGTCAAGCATCGGCATCACTTACAATAATGATCCTATAACCGTGTCTTTTGTCTAGAGTATTCTAAACCTCGTAGACTTTACGTAATGAATGTTTATTGCTGTATTTGGAAGCAGACACACAACGTAAACTTTATTCAAACGATTGTGTTTGCTAATGTTATTGTGAGCGACAGTCTGAATTGATTAGTGTTTGAGAGATATACGCAAGTTATGTGATATCGTTAGTCTGTATTTCCATAATTTGACGTACAGTAAATTTAAAACAGCTAAAGTTTTGTCAGTGACATTCTATCATGTATTAAGTGTGGCTTTGACGATCAACAATATAATACATTAAAATGTAGTTGTGTGTCAAAATTCACCAGGGAAGCATTGCTTAATTGAGAAATAACGACCTTGTTAGCCACAGTCTAAATTAATGTCCAATTAATAAGCAATTAGGTGTAGAGAATTCTGTGATATGGGGTCACTGTACACATATCCCAGGGAAGAATCGAGTATACTGGTTACATTATAATCAAATGTTGATCAGTTCCGTATATATTTGAATTTCGTTATCGGGATATAGCGCTACCAATTATACGACCACCGTTCCCAACATAACTTCGCCATATTGACTGGACTCGCCGAAACAACACTATTGTACGGAGTTACGATGTCATGTTTAACTGATAAAGTGGTTCAAGACAATGTCACAGTTTGGCACAACACCATAAGTTTCTGATCTAATTTTGGCAATTTCCTCTTTCAGATGTACATTAAGCATGTGTTCGACTATTTATCACTCAATGTTCGACATTTGCGGCACGACACACAAATGCATGTATACGTCTGTGTTTACAATAACAGTAAACATTACAGGAATATATTCACATTAACATCTTCATTACAACAACAACTGTCATAATTATATGACTGGTATAACGAGACAATATGGTTTTATTAGCAGCAGATTCCAATGCAGATTCTAGCATAAAAAACTGTTGCATTTATGTGTTAACGGTATAAGAACCGTGTGTACACAAAGCGATTCCCGAGTTATTATTACCCGCCTATGTTACAATTATGCTAATTAATATACAACTGTCAACAATAAACGATTTGCTTTGTTTATCGTAAATCCATCCAGTCATTTAAGAGCGTTGGCACCATCAGCGTAATATGTTTGGAGTTTTCAAATGTAATAAAACACGAAGCGCATTAAATTAGTATTTCAAAGAATTTCATTGACTGAAAATAACGCGTTTCTACTAAAAGTATCTCCATGTTGGCACTACTCTGAATATGTAGGTGAACACTGCTAACGAAAGTACAAAGTGATAAATACACATTACATACTAAATTGTCGCTTATTTTATCGTACATTTGTCCTTATAAACATACTTGTGATTATTGGTTCCACATGTTATGTACATATAACTAGACTGTTCCTTCATTTGTTTTTATTGACATTTCGTACAACTCGATTAATAAAATACATAAGGATCGAGGCATATTTAAGTTGTGAGTATTGTGTTCATGTTACAAGAAAAAATGGTTATAAATTCTATACCCAAGATTGTGTAAGAATTGCAACCAATTCTTGATCTCAAGACTACATTGATTCCTCGCAATATGATCTGTGTCACGCAGGCATCAAATTATTCTAAAGTTCATTAAAGTAATGTGTTTGCAATTTCTTCCAATTAATGAGCCGATTGGTATTATTTATTGTTCCGTTATTGCAAGTAGTTGATGAACAAAACATCTCTCACAATTAAGCTACTTTAAACAAGAAATACAAGCGGAAGCATGGTCGTAATAAAATCTGCTCACGGAATTAACTCTAGGTGAAACTTAAATTTGCATTTTACAAAATTGCGCGAACTTTTAATGCTAAGCTATAATGTTACAAATCTTTCAAACTGAAGACCCAATGAGAAATTAATCGTGAAATTAAAAGCGGTAATGATGCACAGTTGCAAATAATTGCTCACTTTGAAGATAAAACAACGTACAATGAAGTGTTTTACAAATAAAAACTGCCAAACAAATAATTGACTGTTCCTTCACCGCACCCGTATTATGCATCTTAAATCATGTCCCAGTTCCGCCTTGTCTGAATACAATGTTCTTTGAGGAGACGTTAAACGTGCGTGTTTTGTAACGTAATTATCTTAGAATAGATTACAATCTCCGGACTAGAACGCATGCACGTGAATTATACTGATGGTGAAATTGAACTACTATTGTTACACGTGAAAGCATTTTGCTGATGCAGCATTTGTTGTCGTATTAATCAAACGCCTCTCGCTTCTTACTAACAAAATGTCTACCGTGTGCCTATTAAAGATGTTTTAACTTGAAAAAAAAATATCCATTTTGTGATTGCATTGGCTAAATTAAAACAATAACTACACTACCCAAAAGTGCTAACCCGCCACTTATATAATTCAGTCCTGACGTTTCAAAAATTGATATATTCATATGAAATTTCGCATACCGATACATGTTTAGTAGATGCAGCTGATCGTTAATTTATTTTGGTAGTATTTTGGCTAAACTCCGCGCATTCGGCATATTGCACAATGAAGCATTTTGTGCACGTGCGTTGCATGTGCACAGAATTTACGTGAACATGAACGAATTCGGCATTATTGATGAATGCTTATCTTGAAAAACCCTTTACATCCTGAAATTGACTCAAGTGGAACATTTACGGAATTTTGAAAAATCACTGGAACACAATTCGTAGGGGTCAATATCTGATTTGTTAAATATATTTTTTGATAACGCATTTATTAACATGGAAATTCACATACATACTTATAAAGATGCATTAAAGCCAATTATGTGATGATTTTTTACCTACTTGCAGTTGAAATCACCATGTTAGACCTATTACGTAATATAGCACGTTTACACGTGTAAGACATGCGCAGCGCAAATCACGTGTTCATGAACGGTTTTGATGAAAATGATCAATTTCCTAAACGAATAACACTTAACATCCTGAGTTTAGCGCACAAATAACGCGACAGACCTGTCGGAATGTTATGAGCTCGGGTAGAGTTGCGGCCCTTATTATTTTTAATTTCACAAAAATATTTTTTGTTCTTTTTGTTTTGTTTTTGTAGTCTTAGTTTTTATCAAGTTTTTTTTTATTTACATCAAACATTTGGCTGTGTATATCGACATACAAGAGTGATTTGTAAAATCAACTTTTTTGACGAAGCATTTTGTTCGAAGAGTGTAACCCTTCAGCCGAGTTGTCTGGAGTCACTCACGGCATGTACATGTAACATGTTTGTCGTCGAGGGCAGTGATCAGTTATGCAAAAATGTTTTATGAAAACGTGCTTACCACGCGCTGCATTATGCACGATTTCATAAACAGTTTTTATTGTGAATTTGTAAAAAATACTTCATTACGTAACACGCATGTGACAACAAACATAACCATTGGCCGTCCAAAATAATTTTATAATTAACTGCATCGTGTATTCAAGTATTGGTATGCCAAATTTCATCAGGGTACATACTCTAATAAAAAAGTTATGGCGAAAAATGTAAGGTGGCGGGTTAGGACTTGTGGGTAGTGTATTGTAACGAAATTGCAGCGGTTAATATCGCTCAATATCACGGAAGTTCTAAAAATAGTAAAATATTGAATGCAACGAAATAAAAATAGTGACAGAACAGATGTATTCCGACCGCTTAATATAATTCCAACCGTTAATCGACTTATTAAATCAGGACCTACACTTCTCGAATTTTCGACCACATGGAAGTTATTTAACCACATATACGACATTAATTAATCTCGACATTATTCGACCTATTTTGTACATTTTGAAAGTTCAAATTCGCATACCATTGGAGGAACATGGTTATGTTTACCAACAAGAAAAGTCCATATATGTATTAAATATTCATGGCTTATTTGAAGTTCTAAGCGTCTTCATTATGAAGCTTCTTAGTTCATACGTATAGTAGATAAAGACGCGTACGGTAGTTGTTAAATCTGCACTCATTTAACAGATGTTTGAAATGTATCATTGATTTCTTTTTATAGAAACTGTTTATAAACTTGGTCGTCTTGATGTTTATGCGGCGGGGATTTAGGCCCTGGTAGTTGTGTTATGGTGTTACTGTTTATGTGGTTCGGCTGGTTACGTTGAGCACTGCTTTCACTTTTTATATAGTTTGCTTATTGAATCTATACATTTTATATTTCTCTTGTTTGTTCTGGAGATATATGTACCAACATACACCACCAGATGAAACGCATTTTTTAAACTTGGTCGTCTTGATGTTTATGCGGCGGGGATTTAGAATCATTGCTTTGGGTTGTATGTGGTGTTACTGTTTATGTGGTTCGGCTGGTTGAAATTGAACACTGCTTTCACTTTTTATACAGTTTGCTTATTGAATCTATACATTTTATATTTCTCTTGTTTGTTCTGGAAATATATGTACCAACATACACCACCAGATGAAACGCATTTTTGAAAATATCCCCTCTTGCAATTGTTGCATGTTTCCACTTCTACTGATTAAAATAAGACAACAATGACGTATTTATTGTCGCTTCAATACAAAATTGATTTAAAATAACAGACGTGATACAATTGCATTGGGTTCAAAATATTACAATATTACAATTTGTAAATTGAAGTTTACTAGAATTCTAACGCCGAACTGCAGGGCACGCACTATGTCATGTGCGGTGACATGACAATCAAATACAACGCAATAGCAAATAATTTGATTGTAAAACTTCTACCTTTTGGGGATGTAGCTGATTTTATTTTATATAGTAATCATTGTGCAAAGTTGGAACCGAAAAAAAAGCTTCATCCTGTATGAACAGACGATGCAATGACTAAAAAGCAAAGATAATAATACGAATCTAATAAGTTGTCGTGTTATTACATCAAATATAAAAATGGTAGTATATTTTAGCCATACTTATATATTGTTCATTCATGAGTGTACGCTTTATGTTCAGACACTCAATACAATTATCTTACGCGTATCTTGATCGCCCGGGAAAACTAGGCAAAATGAGGTCAATTCACTATCTCCGAACTGTCCGAATTCACCATTCCTCAAAACCATTGTCAAGCATAACCATTATCACCGTTTTCAATACGCGAATAGATCGAGTAGCATTTGGTCCAGACGGTGGCAAGTTAGATATGCAAGTCAAGCATCGGCATCACTTACAATAATGATCCTATAACCGTGTCTTTTGTCTAGCGTATTCTAAACCTCGTAGACTTTACGTAATGAATGTTTATTGCTGTATTCGGAAGCAGACACACGACGTAGCCTAAAATAACACTTAAGTGTCTGCTAACGTTATTGTAAGCGACAGTCTGAATGGATGATTGTTTGTGAAATATTCGCGAATTATGTGATATAGTTAGTTCTTTGTCAATGATTTGACGTACAGTGAATTTAAAACAGCCAACGTTTCGTCAGTGATGTTCTATCAAGTAACAAGTGTGGCTTTAAAGGTCAACAATATAATACATTACAATGTCGTTTTGTGTCAAAAATAATCAGGGATTGCTTATTTGCAAATAACGACCCTTGTCAGCCACAGTGCACTGCTTGCCGAGTCTAAATAAATGTCCAATTAATCAGCAAATATGGTAAAAGAGAATTCTGTGATATGGGGTCACTGTACACTTATCCCAGGGAAGAATCCTGCATACTGGTTACGTTATAGTCAATTGTCGCCCAGCTCCGTATATATTTGAATTTCGTTATCGGGATATCGCGGTTCCAATTATACGACCACCGTTTCCGACATAACTTAACCATATTGACTGGACTGACCAAATCAACACTATTGTACGGAGTTACAATGTCATGTTTAACTGCTAGAGTGGTTCAAAACAATGTCACAGTTTGGCACAACGCCGTACGTTTCTGATCTACTTTTGGCAATTTCCTCTTTAAGATGTACATTGAACATGTTCTCGACTGTTTATCACACGGCATCAATGCATGTAAACGTCTGTGTTTACAATAACAGTAAATATATATTCACATTAACATCTTCATAACAAACAACTGTCATAATCATATGATTGCAATAACGAGACAATTTGGTTTTATACTCAGCAAATCCAATGCACATTCTAACATAAAAGCTGTAACATTCTCCATTAGTTAACGCGATGCAAAAAGTGTAAACAAAAGTATATATTAAGTGTTGTTACATTGTATAACCCGCCTTGATACAATTATGCTCATTACCTAACTAACAACTGTCAACAGTAAACGATTTGTTTTGCATTTGTTGTAGCATCCACCCATTCATGTAAAAGCGTTGGCGCCATCGGCGTATTGTGTTTAAGTTTCCAAATGTCATAAAACATTAAGTGTATTAAATCAATATTTCAAAGTAATCATTGACTAAAACTGTGTCTTGCTATATGTTCTACATGTAGGTAACACTGTGTTAGTACTACTCGGGGTATGTAGGTGAACAATGCTAATGATAGTACAAAGTGATGAATACACATTACACAGTAATTTGTCGCCTATTGGATCACACAATTGTCCTGGTAACACATACTTGTGATAATTAGTTCCACATGTGATGTAATTGTAGTGCCTTTTATTTGTTTTTTTATTGACATTTCGTACAACTAGGTTACTTAATAAAGGGTCATGGTATTGCGGTATGATATAAAAAGAAAATTTATATCTACTTTACCAAGTCACATTCCCAGTGTTGTGTAAGAATTACAACCAAGTGCTTTGCGAAAATGCTGGATCTCAAGACAAATTTGTAAACGTTACAATAAACCTTGATTCCTCGCAATATTAATTGTGACACACAGACATTAAATTATTCTAGAATTCATTAAAGTTACGTGTTTGTCGCTTATTCCAATTAATGAGCCGATGGGTAATTATTTCTTGTTCCGTTATTGCTTGTAGTTAATGAACAAAACATTGCTTACAAATAAGTTCAATAATGAGTTACAAGCAGCAGCATGTCCGTAAGAAGTTTTGCTCTTGGAATATAACCTGAGTGAATTTTCTATTTGCATTTAATTTGCATTTTTAAAAACTGTGCTTTTAATGCTTAGAAATAATGTTACAAATCTTACACAGAGGAGTACAAAGAAGAACGTACATGAACTCTTGGAATTATAAGTGTTTATGGATGCACATTATTGCACACTTTGAAGATAGAAAAAAATGCAATGCAATGTTTCACAATAGCAACTGTCAACCATATAATTTGCCTTTCATTAACACGTACAACGTGTTCCTGTTCCACCCTTTCTGCATACAATGATCTTGGAGGAAACAATTTTAACCTCAATTATCTTAGAATAAATTGTAATATCCAACTGCATACATACACGCAAATTATACTGACATTAAAAATGAACCCGACCACTATATGTAGTTCCAACAGTTAATCGACTTAATAATTCTGGAACAATATTTCTCTTATGCATTTTCGACCTAGTGAAATTTTATTTAACCAAAATCCAAGACATTTAAAAATCTGGAAATTAGTCGACATTTTCGTAAACTCTACTCCGCACATGTTTACCATTTAGAAGAACTAGTCCATGAATGTATTAAATATGCATGGCGTATGTGAAGTTCTAATTGTATTCTTTATAAAGCTCGAAAGTTCATTATAATAATGATTGTAGATAAAAACGCTTGAGTAGTTAAAACTGCACTCATTTTACACAGGTAAAAGGGTATCATGGATTTATTTCAAGCTTAATATAATCGACCTGTTTTATTAGCGAAGCGTAAACAATTGATGAGCATATGCGATGAATTATTAACGATGCATGCCTCTTTAATATCTTTAATCTCTCACACCATGTATTTACGATCATAGACGTGCAATGTTAGTGCATTATGCAGTTCTGATTAACACAACAGAACAGTATTTAACTTTATCAAAGTTTCCTAACGATTTAATTTGAATACTGTACATGTACAGATAATTCGAATCCATTTGGAATCGGTGACAGCGTCAAGCCACCCTAGCAAGAAACAAACACACTCAGACACTGTCTACCAGTGCGAATGACATACTACAAGGCTTCGTTAGTTTGCATATAGACGGGCAGAAAGGAAACAGAAACTCAACACAATTGTATACATGGTAAATATACATTGTTCTTGAAGTCCAAACGACGTATTAGTTGAATTAGTTCGAACGTAACTTTATGCTGCAATAAGTATTAACAATTTTGAGTATTTGTTTTGCATAGAAACATCAGTCAATGGACACAACATATGCGGTATTATGTACCTCGTTACACAGTGAACCTAGCATAGATAAGATATTCATACTGACTTGTCAGAGTTCAAAATTATCAAGTATATACACATTTTTTATAATTCTACCACTTAAAGTGCTAGTGGTACATGTACGAACTTTGAACAAACAGCAGAGCCCATTGATCCCCAAACTCACGACCAACGCTGATCACATTACTACACTCATTGGACTGGACAAACATCACATTATGCCAAAACTTCATAAGTACTCGTATGAGGTATACCTCCGGAAATTCCATCTATCACATGAAACATGAGTTTGATTTTTATCAACACTCAATATTCGACATTTGTAGCATAAAAAAAAAAAAAAAAAAAAATATTCATACTGACTTGTCAGAGTATATACACATTTATGATATAATAATAATAATAATAATTCTACAGAATACGTGTTGTTGAAAAAAATCCCAATTATTACATTTGTAGCATGAAATAAATCTATATTTTAACGTCTGTGTTTATAGTATCACTAAACATTAACTCAATCCATTTACATAAATTATTCCTTACATACGTCTGGCATAAATACACCGTTGTAATAATGATACAATAAACTTTTACAGTCAGCACACCTCAAAGCGCTTCTATAAAAAAAACCTGTGGCATTTTTTAGGTGTAAACAAAAAGATTCACAAACTAGTGTTACCTGTTTGTTACAAAATTATGGTCGTTACTGTCAACAATAAATGGTTTGTAACACCATTCGGTGTCTTGCAATGTATATAGATTTTAATTATACACACAAAATCCATTTCTACACCATTTGAAAACAACTAATAAACTTGGTGTTGGTCGATTACTGAAATATTAGAGTAGCTATAACCTGTCCTTGTCAGAGGCCGTAGCCCTTACGTGTATTATAGCTGAATGAACGGATTATATAATGGGTTCTTTTAAACATATCTAGCTCCATAACCAGTTCAATATGTTATATTTAAGTTTCTTCAATTAAGACAAATGGGTAGTCGCATATAACACATAAATAATACTTTATTACATAAGAAACATGATTAATGGATCGGTAAAGTAGATAAAGAATATTTAATCGTTGCCATTTACCAACAACAAATACGACTTGCCATTCATGTGTGATGTGGGATGAAATTGATACCCCCGCTGATTGAGACATAAGACTATCATGTTACATAAATTAATAAACCTTAGACAGATAATGTCAACATCGATAATCATTCCGCCTCATAGGGCACTCCAATAATTCGACCAAGTATATGACAGTATAACGCGATATATTTGACCAGAATTTCTGGAAAACAAACGGGGTGGCGTTAAGTAAGTTGAAAAGGTCGATATTAGTGTGCTGAATATGAAACCTGGCGAAACGAATTCGATCCCCAATCGCTGCAGGTCATACAATGTACCTTAGTATATGACAGGGTTTCGTGTTGCAAAATGTGTTCGATGATTCGGCAACCAAATATAACGTTAAGTATTCTCGAGAAACGGCGAGCGTTAAACACAAATAAACCAGGAAACTGTTCGATTTGTGTGATATAAATAATAAACACTTTCTGTTCCCAGTCGGGACATGTTTCTTGAACAAAGAGTCGTCATTTTTACAGCATTAAATAATGTCCTTACGAGCGACTAGAACGAGTATGTTTATACTGTATTGTATTTATATTTTGTCAACGAGTTTGTACGATATATAAATGTTATAAAGATATGTGGGTATAATGTAGAGATGCCAAAACGTATAGTATTTATCTCATAGTGATGAGACAAAGTGCTGATACGTCGACAGACAAATGGCACCAGATAAAACACTGACAGGATGCTGGCATTGTATATAGGCTTGTCAAATACATTATGAAAAATGATATGTTAGGTAGGTACGCTTTGCATCAATGGATACGGTTACATGTACACAAATCAAATTTTGCGATTTAGTTTACTAGTAGTTCTATGTGAGTATCAATTTGGTATTTGTATCACACATGTTTTTTGTTTCTTCCCCTCGATACCAGAGGTCATTGACCAATGCAGCTTAGATGAAACCTGAATTGTCATGCGCTCCGATTGCCACCAAAGAACGCGAAACGAAAACCAAAAAATTGAGGCGATCTTGGTAGAGGTGGACACGTTTCGTTCAGAAACGGATATTTTATCAGATAAATAACTACTACATTATTGACAGTACTACATTGTAATGAAGGCGATGAATCAATGCAAAGACGTGAGTATCAAATACCAATATTTTCTTTTACAGTTTCATGACATCGAATAAATGAATATGAGATCAATGCCTTACAATCGGAAATTATCTAGACACGATAGAGAGGTTATACCAGTATATTACAGACAAACACTGATTTTGATTTAAAAAAACACTAATTGAATTACGTAACTTTCAGACAAATTGTGCAAATAATTAACTACATCATTTGTGATACAGACGTTGTGGTAGACACATCCACGGCTGATAGAGACTGTTGTCACACAGGCTATTGGTCTAAACCTTTCAATGACGATATGAAATAAGACATTTTAACACAAGCCGCAGACTATGCGTCCATTGATAGTTACATCTTATGACCTCGAAGTGTCGTAAGGCATATTTTAACGTGATAGTGAACCCGATGTCTAGACGAACGCGTACAAATTTACTTCGTCTTATGCGTTTAAATGTATTAGCATGTCTGTGATTCAGTGACTAATGCCCTGGATTAGTATTAGGTGGCCTGTGTTGGTTCGATTCCTTATCACAACAGGGAATACTTGACATGGTTTGGTGGAATTAATTTTACCATTACTAGCTTACTCTTCAACGATCATCTAACAACCTCTGAAAATGTGGATGAAAATTTCAACAGCCGCACTCAGATCTGGACTCTGTTCATAAATCCCTGAACAATTATTACAGTTTGGTTAATTTCGGTGGTTTATTAGTTTGAATTGTTTTTATCAGAAAATATTGTGAGCCAAGTCGATGAGTTATTTGTTTATTTCCATGTAATATTATCAAACTTTAATTCTGGACATTGATTTTGTCTGCAGAACAATTTGACAAATTTAGGACATGCGGAATAGAGGCCATGGATACTTGAGGAAAATTTCGTTCGATTTGCCTGGTGTCTCAGTACAGTTAGTCCTCATTTGCTTCTAGTTCAAGATGGCGGCATTATATAGTATCATTATATAGAAACACGTTAATTCGTTTGATATGTCTATGGAATTCATGTGTTTCATCAACAATGCAGTTCAATGTACTTTTCATTATATTATGCAACTGTCAGTATAAATATCTCCACTTAGAAGTTACCAGTGTTGATGCTAGTGCTCTCCTACTGTGTGATAAACTTCAGCTTTTGTAAAATGTAAACAAACAAATAGCGATGTTCTTGAATTATATTTATCTGGTTCAGCTATATGATAGACAGGCAATGATATACATGTGTGCATAAATAATACATATTTGCTACTGGAGTTGCCTTATTCCTGCCTTGGCTATTATTTTAACCGCTATTGTATAATTTCTTTGTGAAACTTGGTCATTCTGCATTGTTACGGTGAGGACTTGGGTTTTTTATTGTTTCTTTGGCTTGTGGGTTAAGACGTTAACGCCTAATAACCACCCATCACATGACCGAGATCACTCTAGATACTTATCCTGGGTCATATTGGTAAATGTTTAAAAAAGGTATGAGGAAATCAGACAGGGAATGTAGCACTCAACCTAACCAGCCGAGCACAGAAATCAGAAACACCACAACACAAACACCATCTTCTCCCTGTCCCTGTGACCTTTTCTAAAATTGCATACCCTAATCTATCATAACATTCTCTAAGGTACAGCGTTGCTTCGCCATAGTGAAACAATCTTTTCGACATAATGTTGTTTATTTCGCATTTTTAGACTCCAAGACTTTTGGCAGCAATGCATGTTTTTCTTGATGTTCAGCAAAGGAACTTCGCATTTTCCCGGAACTATACATTCAACTTTTTCGAAATAATTTCACTGATAGTTTCTTTGAACACTACCATCATTGGTACTATTCCACGTTTTATTAATGTATATATCAAATACATATACATAATAAAACCAGTTTTACTTTATAGTGTAGGTTTTGGCAATGTTGGGCAATTTTTATTTGTTGCGGCCATTTCACCATTACTGGAAACAGAACTATAATAACCCTTCTAACGACAAATATTACTACTTGTCGCATTAAAAATGCAAAATAATAATTTAGCAACACTTTCTTGATGCTTATAACAGGACCATTTTGCATTAAAACAGAAAAAAAAAACATCATCTATTAAACTGTTGTTTTAAGCTTAAACCAAATGAAATATCATCTATATAATGATCATATGTTGAACTTAAAACATGTTCACACATGGTTTAAAAGAGATATTTCTATTATTTTTATTCAATATTGCAAAATCGGCGTTCATTTTGTGTTCATAAATAAGTTGAACACCTCTCGTAATACTAAAAACAACTCTTATGTCAGTTACATAGATATAGACTGAATTTCGAAGCGTCAATCAAATATTATAATCTAATATAGTGATTTCAAAGGAGTGTTTTATTCAATGTAACTTAAACATACTATGTATGGCAAATACAGACGCTCCTTAATTACTCTACTAGGCTATCAAAGTTATATTGCTGATAGTTTTAATGAGTTGCTCTGGCAATTCTGAATTCTCAATTAACTATCAAAACCATTCAGTATGTATGAACGTTTTCTTCCACATATGTACTATTAATTTTAAGTGGATTAAGTTTCACCGATTTCGTCATTATAGGTTGGTCACGATAAAATACCCCCCAAATAATTGAATAATAAAAATACAATGGTGCCCAAGATTTATACCTCGAATTTACCATTCTATGAAAAATTACGATTTTACCTAATTTTACGACAATCAGCCTCTATGAACAATCAGTTGTTTAACAAGACATGTATCATATTTTTGTACTAAATAATTAATTGGACTGTTTAACCAGGACTGTTGTAGCTTCAGATCAATCGATACATAAAACGTCTGCTTAAGTGTTGAATAATTACTGAAGTTTATTCTAATTCAACCAGACATTTATGTACCACTTTACATGAAGGCCAAAATAGATTGTTGTATCGAGCCATATGTCCTTATGAAATACGCTAATGTGTACATATATACATCTTACTCGTTTAATCATACAGGTCGTCTTATTTTTACATTATTTTTGTTCTTAAATATTGCATTTCTAGGGTATTAGGATGGCGTGTTATATGTCTTACTCTGGTGTAGATTGCTTGGCAATGCCGCTTTAACATTGTGTCATTGGATTATATGCGCCCATGATACTAGTGTAATGCGAACAAACATGGTTTGGTATTGTTAACGTTGCCGAATTGGTGATGCAAATATATACCGACACGTTATGACACGTTAAACTGCTAAAGGAGGCAAATAGAAGGTAGTTTGACGAGTGTAATTTGTTCAAGTTTCTTATTAACTTCAAACGAATAAGATACAAGGAGTATGTACTGTTTTAGTATATAAGGGCTGAAACAAGATTTACAAGGGCTTGATATATGGCAATACGTACTCTGTTAACAGTTCATCTGTAAACCAGAAGCTAAAGAAGCTAAAATACTAATCACTGAAATTTCTACCATGGCCCTAATTCTCAGAAATTAATGCAGGCACAACTTGTATACAAAGACTGGTGACCAAGTCTTGCAAATTAAATTTAATAGAGCAACTGTAAACACATAGACAATAGTGCTGTTAAGTCAGTGAATAAAGCATGATTTATTATCAGGCTACCCAAAAAAAATCTTATTTGAAGAACGATTACTAAATTAGATACAAGTACAGTTACTGAAGAGGCTGCACAATTGCACGTATAAACAATTATTATTTAATGCAATGATTATTTTATCTCAAAATTACTGATGCAGAAATTAATACTGTACCGTGTACAGCAAAAACACAGTTTTATTTCCGAGACTAATTTAGCTTTCTTAAGAATTTTATAAATGTCACATGCATATGAGAACACTAACGAATACGATATACATTTGCACTTCACCGAGGAACAATTGTCAACGTATAGAATAATTCAGAACTTAACTGACGATTATACTGTTTTTAGTGCAGTTCAATGTTTATATATTTACTAATTTAATACACACATAGTGCATTGATACTCCATTTTGACATGTGAATTGGTGAAATCAATCTGGCCCTCGCCACCAGACAATATAAACACGAATTTATTAATTTCCTTCGAGGTACGAGACGTGTTCTTCCTTACAGTTGAAGACAATGGTTTACTATGTTAGCGAAATAGCATATATTATAAACGTCTCTAGTAGAACTCGCAGCTCCAATTGAGACTTGCCATTAAGAATAGTCGGAATTTAAAACATTGAATTAGAACACATGAATGGTTTCCTGCTGTAGTTGCCTTAGAACGATGTTTTAGTTGTATTTTGATGCATATAGATGTATTAAATTTAGCAGAAAACAAACATGGCGAAATCTGATTACAAATACATACAATATGTCATGTTAATGTTCAAAATATTTGTCAGTGTAAAATGCAGCATGATGCATAAAATATACGTCTATCACAAGCTGCAGACAGATTGATGCATAATTTCAAAATAATAAATGAATACAATTATTAAATTTCGTCGACCATAAAAATAACATTAATCAACCAACAATTCGTATACCCAGATATAAAGTATACATCAGAACACTAAGGACACTGAACATTGCCAACAGTTCTGTTGCAGCAGAAGTCATAACATATAAACTACACATTTTCCAGGGTTGGATAATATATGTAATTCTTATTTTAAAATTGGTGCAACATTCCGTTGTTTCCAAACTGTAGTAGTAAATAAGAATAGCAAATTATTATCGATGTGCATTCATGTATACATAAAAATATAATCGTATGTTATTTAGCAAGTCCTGAATAACTTTCACGATATTTGTAATTGGGATTTCGTGGTTTTCAATGAAAATGTACACTAGCATACTAGCATTAACCACCGTTGTCAATACGCGTATAGTTCTAGCTGTATTTGATCTAGACGCTGACCTGCTAGATATGCAAGTAATGCATCGTCATTACTCATACACCTGATTCAGTTATTATGTCTGTTTGTCAAGCGTTTTCTTACTCGTAGACATAACGTAATGAATGTTTATTGCTGTATTCAGAAACATGCAAACAACGTAGACTTCAATAAAACTTATGTGTCTACCAACGTAAAGCGTCAATCATAATAGTCTATCGTTTGATATATATATATTTGCAAATTTGATAATAGGGCGGCAATGCATATTCGTAAACTAAAATAAAAATTGGAACACTTGAACCTTTTTCTGATGACTAGTAAACGTTCAGTGAAGATTCCAGCGAAGAAAGTATATTATCTATGATCTAGGTGGACAAGGGCAGCTTCATCTGTGGAACAATGAAGAATAGCTTGAAGTAAAATTGAAATTACTCATGGATGTTCATATGTTATCTTACAATATCACGCTATCATGGAGCATCAATAATATTTGTTTTGATATCTAGTGACAATATAATCGGAGTTAGAGTGGTTAAAGACAATGACACAGTTTGGCACAACACTATTTTGTTGGATCTACTTTCTGGAAGTTCTCTATTTTATATGTACATTGAGCATGTGTTCGAATGTTTATCAACAGTCATTGTTCTAGATTTGCAGCACGACGGCAATCTGTGTTTACAATTACACTAAACATTACTGACATTGTTTACATTAATATCTTCTTAACAAACGACTGTCATAACAATGCTACTGTAATAACTAGACATTGATGGTTTTATACTCTGCAAATTCCAATGCACATTTTAGCATAAAAACAATTGGTTAACGGGATGCAAAAAGTGTAAACAAAAGGATTCACACATTATTATTACCCGTTTTTCATGCAATGATGCTCAATAAATAACAACTGTCAACAATATATAAGGCCATACCAAATCGTATTTTCGTTTAGCGTCCGCCCTAAGTTCGAAAACCTATCTAGCTATCCCGAGACAAAAAACAAAACACTTGAAAAAAAACGAGTCATAATGACTTCTATCCTAATCATTATACATGTAAGCCTATATGGCTAACAAATATAGCTATCAAGCATTGCCAATTTTGTTAACTTACTGAAATAACTTTAAACTTGTTGATGTGAAAGCTACTGCTGTGCAAAGGTTGAAGACATGGTGGGGAATAAGTTTGATAACTATGAAAGCAATGGATTTTGAAGATATAAAAGGATACAAATTGTGTTATTTTTTCTTTCCCAAGATGCCCAAACATATCCGTCCTCGGACGCTTAACGAAGAAACGATTTGGTTTGGCCTAATTTCCTTTGGTTTTTCTCGTAGGATCTATCTAGTCATCTTAAAGTGTGGGCGCAATCAGCATAATGTGTTTAAGTTTCCAAATGTCATAAAACATGAAGCGTATTAAATAATTATTTCGAAGTTAATCATTGACTAAAACTGTGTCTTGCTACATGTTCTACATATAGGTAACACTGTGTTAGTACTGCTTGGGGTATGTAGGTGAACAATGCTAACGAGAGTACAAAGTGATGAATACACATTATATACTAATTTGTCGCCTATTTTATCGCACATAAGCCCTTAAAACAAATACTTGTGATAATTAGTTCCACATGTGATGTTATTGCAGTGCCTTTCATTTGTTTTTATTGACATTGCGTACACCTAGGTTAATTAATTTAGGGTCATGGTATTGCCGTATGATGTAAAAAGAAAATTTATATCTATTGTACTTAGTCACGTAGCCAGTGTTGTATAAGAATTACAACTATTAAGTGCTTTGAGAAAATGTTTGATCTCAAGACAAATTTGTAAACGGATTGAAGACTACATTGATTCCCCGCAATATTTACTTTGTAACGCAGGCATAAATTCATTCTAAAGTTCATCAAAGTTACGTGTTTGTCATATATTACAAATAATGAACCGATGGGTAATTATTTATTATTCCTTTATTGAATGTAGTTAATGAACAAAACACCTCACAAGCTATTTTAATCAAGAATTACAAGCAGTTCGTAACAAATTCTACTCATTGAATAAAATCTAGGTGAAACTTAAATTTGCATTTTACTTAACTGCGCGAACTTTTAATGCTAAGAAATAATGTTACAAAACTTTCAAACTGGAGAACCAATGAGAAATCAATCGTGAAATTAAAAGTTGTATGATGCACAGTTGCAAATAATTGCTCCCTTTGAAGATAAAAAACGTGTAATGAAGAGTTTAACAAATAAAACTCTCATCCATATAATTGACTGTGCATTCACCGTACCCGTTTATTGCATATTTAAACGTGTTCCTGTTCCGCCCTGGCTTAATACAGTTTTCTTTGAGGATACGTTAAATGTGCGTGTTTTTGTAACCGTAATTATCTCAGAATGAATTGCATTCTCCGGCAGAGAATGCATGCATGTGAATTATATTGAAAATGAACATGAACTACAAGCATTCATTACACGTGAAAGCATTCTGCTGATGCAAAATTTGTTTGCGTAATAATCAAACGCCTCTTACTAAAGGAAGTTCTACCGTGTACCTATCTAAACATTTTTAACTTGAAAAAAAGCATCCGTTTTATGAATACATTGGCTAACTTAAACAATACAAATGTACATATTGGAACGGAATTTCAGCTGAAATACCGCTCACTATCATAAATTTACTTGACAAAAATAGCAAAATACTGTATTCGACGAAATAAAAATATTGACCGTACAAATGTAATCCGACCGCTAAAAGTTATTTCTAACTTTAATCGACTAAATTGATCGTGAACAAAATTTTCTAACGCATTTTCTACCCCGTAAAATTGTATTGAACCAAAATTCACGACATTTAATAATCATGAATATATTCGACTTTCATTATGCCCAAACACGCCTATCATTGAAGGAACATGTTTGTGTTCACCACTAAGAAGAAATAAGTCCATAAATGTCTACTAGTATATGCATGGATTATGTGAAGTTCTTAGGGTCTTCTTTATACAGCTCTAAAGTTCATTCGAATAGAGATTGTACATGTAGCTAAGGACACGTTAGTTTTTAAAACTGTACTTATCTAACAGAGGTTAGTGCATCATTCAATTCTTTTTACCGAAACTATCTCTATAGTATGCTGACAAGATATGAAATCTATACATATGTTTTTCATTTTGCCTTGTAAATATATTTAGCTACATCAGACACCAGGCCCCGATCTCCCAAAACATCTAAAGTGAGAGATCTCATCTCAATAATGTCCATGGAAGGATGGAGTCAAACATTAACATACACATCAGTAAATGCTAGTCTATTTTTACTGCAGCAATTCTTAATTTCCTACTTTAAATTTATAAGAAATTCAGACGCTGATTTGAGCAAAATCTCAATTTGAGATGAGATTTCTACCTGACGGCGCTAGTATATAAAACAATGTATCACTGAAAATATTCCCTCGTGCAAATGTTGTATGCTTCCACATCCACCGATTAAAACAAAACAACAATGATGTATTTATTGTTGCTTCGATGCAAAATTGATTTGCAACAACAGAAGAGATACAATTGCTTTGAGTTCAATATATTACAATATTACAATTTGTAAATTGAAGTTTGTTGGAATTCTAAGGCTGACGCTGCGGGGCACGCAATCTTTCATGTGCGGTGACATTGTAATCATAGTTCAACACGATAACAAATAATTTGATTATCAAAAGTACGCCTTGTTGTGTTAAACTTTGTTAAAGTTGTTGTAAAAAGCAAGCAATTTGCACATTAGAAAACGAAGCAATTAGTTTTATTTTGAACGAGAATATGATGCAAAGACTGCAAAGGAAGGACATAACCAACGCATAATTGTTTATAAGTAATCTTAACCTGAAGCCCATATTCAATGTTAAGTCAATAAATGTAAATTCACCATTATCCTAGTTTATTTTTTATGGAACGGTATTGCCCATTTGTTAGACATTGGTTCATTTAATTACCGACGCTGAAGACCATGGGAAACAAAAAGGGTTAATCAAAAAAGTTTGAATTCGGACAAAATCTCTAATTTATTCAGTTTTTTGTTTAAAATCTGCATTTTTATTGAAAACTAAATATTTGAAACAAATTATGTATAATTATTATATATAAATTTATTTTAAATAAAATCAATGTGTACAATAGTTGTATATAAAATATTGTGTCGTATGAAACAAAATAATATAATGGAATATGAACTGTTGATTCGAAGCCATTGGGAATCGGCGATAACGACAAGCAACCCACGCAAGAAAATTGCACACAGCGTACTATCGGTTTCTCATACGATAGCATGAATTGCACACGGCAATGCTTCTTTAATTTGTATGTTACCATTGCAACAGAGAAGAACCAAATATCGAGTACCACAAATACATTCCAACGAATCATTGTCGGTGTGACGTGTTTAGTACATCTGCTATTAAGCATTATTGATATATTTGTGTGGGGACTTGGATTTTTTATTGTTTCTTTGACTTATGTGTGGTCATTGTTCAGTACACTTGTGTTTTGGTGTTTCTGATTTCTGAGCTCAACTAGTTAGGTTGAGTGCTACCTTCCCTGTCTGATTTCCTCATAATTGTTCTTAAACATTTACTTATATGCCCCAGGATTTGCATTTATAGTGAACCCTGTCATATTATAGGTGTTTATTGGTCGTTAACGTCTGTGTTTATAACATATAAGTAGCTTAGTACTTCCTAGGTTCATGTCGCATCTAATAATATAAGAAGAACGATGCAAAGCTTTTTACGTAATCTATTTTATAACATTTATAACTTACTTGATTACTGTTGCTATACACTGTCACATACACTGGGGCATTTAGATACATGTAATGAATTAATACCGTAGTATTGAGGTACCAACTTAAATAATCTATATTGTACATTCACAGAACAAATACAGGTCACAGGAACAGTGACAAGTCAATCTTACCCTATTTGCAACTGGACAAATATATACATAAAAGAATAAATATAGTTAGTTGTTGCATCGACGAATATTTTCAGATTTAACATACATCCTGCCTCTTCTAATACATGTAACAACTAACCTATTCGGCAAACATCCAAAATTACTACACGCCATAAACGTTCAATCAGATTTCAATGTCACGCATGTTATGCCACAATAATTTGGCGTTAAGTATTTTCCATAGTACACTGCCCAAAAGTGCTAACCCGCCACTTATATAATTCAGTCCTGACGTTTCAAAAATTGATATATTCATATGAAATTTCGCATACCGATACATGTTTAGTAGATGCAGCTGATCGTTAATTTATTTTGGTAGTATTTTGGCTAAACTCCGTGCATTCGGCATATTGCACAATGAAGCATTTTGTGCACGTGCGTTGCATGTGCACCAAAAGTTACGTGAACATGAACGAATTCGGCATTATTGATGAATGCTTATCTTGAAAAACCCATTACATCCTGAAATTGACTCAAGTGGAACATTTACGGAATTTTGAAAAATCACTGGAACACAATTCGTAGGGGTCAATATCTGATTTGTTAAATATATTTTTTGATAACGCATTTATTAACATGGAAATTCACATACATACTTATAAAGATGCATTAAAGCCAATTATGTGATGATTTTTTACCTACTTGCAGTTGAAATCACCATGTTAGACCTATTACGTAATATAGCATGTTTACACGTGTAAGACATGCGCAGCGCAAATCACGTGTTCATGAACGGTTTTGATGAAAATGATAAATTTCCTACGCGAATAACACTTAACATCCTGAGTTTAGCGCACAAATAACGCGACAGACCTGTCGGAATGTTAAGAGCTCGGGTAGAGTTGCGGCCCTTATTATTTTTAATTTCACAAACATTTTTTTGTTCTTTTTGTTTTGTTTTTGTAGTCTTAGTTTGTATCTCGTTTTTTTATTTACATCAAACATTTGGCTGTGTATATCGACATACAAGAGTGATTTGTAAAATCAACTTTTTGACGAAGCATTTTTTGTTATTTTGTTCGAAGAGTGTAACCCTTCAGCCGAGTTGTCTGGAGTCATTCACGGCATGTAACATGTTTGTCGTCGAGGGCAGTGATCAGTTATGCAAAAATGTTTTATGAAAACGTGCTTACTACGCGCTGCATTATGCACGATTTCACAAACAGTTTTTATTGTGAATTTGTAAAAAATACTTCATTACGTAACACGCATGTGACAACAAACATAACCATTGGCCGTCCAAAATAATTTTATAATTAACTGCATCTTGTATTCAAGTATTGGTATGCCAAATTTAATGAGGGTACGTACTCTAATAAAAAAGTTATGGCGAAAAATGTAAGGTGGCGGGTTAGGACTTGTGGGTAGTGTATACGATTGCCAGCTACAGCACAGGTACCAATGCTAAATATCCGCCTGCACTTTTGTACTAAAATACGGTAAAATCATTCATTTTCGCGGGTGTTGGATACATGATGTGGATTATTTTAATAAGTTTTAAGTAATTTGGTGGTTTCTGAATTCCGGAGAAAGAACGTATTATCATTATTACGTTTACAATTTTTGGGATCAATTATTCGAAGGGATATAAATTTGCAGTAAATTACATCCGCGAAATCAATGAAATTAACCAACCGCGAATAATGATAACATTACAGTAACTATAACACTCTCGTCGCGTGTCATGTAACGTATACATACGGAAAGAAATTGCTAATGATGCTTAATTCACGAAAACAGTAAACTACCGAAACGGCAATGAAATTAATGATTCTGTTATAATGAGGGTTATCTACTAATGGATAACCCATGTTATTGGAGGCACGAGACCTTTTCGTTACTTGTAGGTTCTTTGCGCTAGTTGAAAATTATGACGTAGGAGTATGTATGACGATACTTCCTTTTTCCGGTTGAATTCTACACCAAGGACGGGTGATCAGAAATTGTATCGATTTTTGTCAAATATATTCTTTCATCTGTTGATATAGAAGTACAAATAATGCAAACCAATTAATGAAATAATAGTTGATTTTATGACGGGTTGTTTTAGATGGATTTGTTTAAAGAATTTGTGATATTGTTGGATAGAATTTTGGAATTTGGATCGGCTGATTCGGTAGGCCAGACATGCCATGATGGCCCTATTTATTATATAGTACATATAGCTATATAGTACATATAGCTTAATAGACGCTTAGCACACACATATACATGTATATATCTCTGACAAAGAGTTAATATTGAAATGCGTTTATATATTGGTAGTGTCGTGTCCTAGATGTCGTGTGCATATTTTTTGCATTTAGAATCTAATAGTTTAGTGCATGTGCGGGTCGTGAGGGGTTACGTGAGTCTTTATTTATTTAATTGAACTCAGATATAAACTTAGATCTATATATTATGCATATTTCAAATTAAAATGTATGTCTTGGGAAATATACGTTGAGAACAAGTTGAGAAAAAATGTGACGTCATATATCCCATATGACGTCACTAGCCAATTAAGATAATAGTGTTGTCACGTGACTAATATTTGTTTGTTTTTGTTTGGAATGTTGATGATTGCAGATACAGTAGGGTGCTTGGGTTGACAATGTGGTTCATTTTGCACAGTGAACTTTAGTATGCGTTGTACAGGCGCGGTGCTTAACAAATTAAGGCGAGACGGGAGTTCCAGATTTTGTTGAACTACAGTATGCACTGATGAGTCTGTATTACAGGTGCGTTCGTGACGTGATACTAAATTCCAGATTTGTAAATCTATAGTATTACAGGTGCGGTTCGAGAGGGGGTACGGCATTTCAGATGTTGTAGATCTACATAGTATAACAGGTGTGGTTCATGAGGGGATAAGGAATTCTATGCGTTGTTGAACATAGTATTACATGTGCAGCTCGTGAATGTATACAGCATTCAATATTAGTATACTTTAGTAAATTACAGGTGCGGTTCGTTAGGGGATACAAACTTCTACTGTAGATTTTGTTGAACTTTAGTAATTTACAGGGGCGGTTTGAGAGGGGATATAAAATTCCAGATTTTGTAGATTTATTGTATTACAGGTGCGGTTTGAGAGGGGATATGAAATTCAAGATTTTGTAGATTTATGGTATTACAGGTGTGGTTTCGAGAGGGAATATGAAATTCCAGATTTTGTAGATTTTTGGAATTGCAGGTGCGGTTCGAGAGGGGATATGAAATTCCAGATTTTGTAGATTTATGGTATTGCAGGTGCGGTTCGAGAGGGGATATGAAATTCCAGATTTTGTATATTTATGGTATTACAGGTGCGGTTCGAGAGGGGATATGAAATTCCAGATTTTGTAGATTTATGGTATTACAGCTGCAGTTCGAGAGGGGATATGAAATTCCAGATTTTGTTGAACACAGTTATACATGTGCGGCTCGTGAAGGCATACAGCATTCAATATTTTGTTGAACTTGAGTATTACAGGTGCGGTTCAAGAGGGGATACGAAATTTCAGATTTTGTTGATTGATTGTATTTACAGGTGCGGTTCAAGAGGGGATACGAAATTCCAGATTTTATAGAACTATAGTTTTACATATTCGGTTCGTGATGGGATACGAAAATGCAGGTTTTGTTGAATTATAGTGTTACCGGTGCGGTTCAAGAGGGGATACTAAACTTCAGATTTGTAGATCTCCAATATTAATATGCATTTTATTACAGGTGCGGTTCATTAGGTGATATGATTTTCCCAATATTGTAGATCTATAATAGTATTATGCACAGTAGGTTCAAAAGTGGACATGGTATTCCAGATAGTGTTATTCATAATATGCATAGTATTACAGGTGCGTTATGGAGTGATAAGGGAGTTATTTTGTTGCTGTTTTTTTTTGTCAAACACAGTATATTATGCAGTTGCAGTTCGTGAAGGAATACTTATATCGGTATTTTGTAATATACAATATACAGGTGCGGTCGTTGGGAGTACTTGAGTCGGTATTTTATTTATAATATAGTACAGTAACTTTGAGTATTTACAGATTGGGTGGTTGTATCTACATGTCACTAGCCAATGTAGGTCATTTTACACAGTGACTAAGCATTGGTTTTGTGTGCACCTAAAAGTCCTTGTCTTCCGTACATGTGCGGATTCTGAGTGGATACGGAAGTTCAGATTTTAAGTTAGTTGTTATATATATTATATACAGAGTATTATATAATATAATAGAGTTTCAGTTACTAGTTGACACAGCTGGTGAATTTTACTGGGACTAAAGTATACATTCCAGTTGGGCGTTTGTCTGGTGTTAAATGATATGCATAGCCAAATCCGAATTCTTTGGTACGGGTTCTTAGCATGAAACGTGTGTAAATATGTATGGTCAAATTTTCTTAATTCTTTTAACAGGAGTTTGTATAAACCTGCTGATGCTTGGTTTGTAGACTTTGATACTTAAATTATAGCTGTGTGCATTATTTTGGTCAAAAGTGGGTTTATTCAGCATGGCCTTAGTGTTGGTGGCTCAATTAAGTAACGTCATATATCGCAATTTTAGAGATTGTTCCACTTATTATGTTATGTAAAGTAGGTCTTATTGTATTTGATAGTGCGACACTTGTTAAGCGATTACTAAACACATGTCACAGTCAAAAGTGCCTAATACAGCCTGTTCGACAATTTGTCTTATGAATCGCGACATGTCTTTAAAGGACTATAGAAATCTCTTTTTTTTCTGATTGCAATCAGTCCATGATTTACGAGCTAAGAGTAAATCTTGGTAAAACGCTATATTTGCTGAAACTAAATAATGGCATGTTCTAACGGAGAATTAAACCAAGTTAGCACAATTTAGGACTAATTATAACTTGTCTCAAATATGGCCCTTATATGTAGACTGGCCGGTGTGCCAGGTTTTATGCACAGTACAGCATGTTGTATGTTACTGCAGTTGATTTTCATTGTGAAGTAATGTATCTGTATGTTGTTCCACGTAATTTGATTAAACAGCTTAAGAGGACTTAATACGGTGTGTTAAGGGTAGACAATAAAAACTGCAATTACGAGTGACTTACACGTTATCACTAGCCAATTGCCTTGCTTTTGCTACCTTTTATCGGAGGGCGAGTTGGTGGTCAAGTGCGGAATGATGTTTCAGACGTGTTGTTAATGATTAATTTTATTAATGATTTCATTTTTTAAACGATGATGTTACAATTTCCATGAGGAGTTCTGAGACCGATCAGTACGCATCAGTCAAGTTTTCGATAAATCAGACTATTACTAGTAATACAATGTTTATCTTACAGGATATAATAATTGATAACCGTTCAATTGCAGGCAGTGGTAGACATTTGGTGGACTGTTTCATTTTCATATATATTTTGTTCATAGTAATTTTGCTATTGTCTCATGTAATTATCACATTATATTTTGTTCTTACATGTATTCTTACAGTTTAAAGAGGAAGATTCTGACTGGACAGTAACAATGTTGGTTTTGAGGACCTGGGTCTGGCTGGGGTGACAAGGGCATGTGTATATATTTTAAATTTAACCTATTTGGGCAAATATATATGATCTTGTCCAATTTTATTTTGTGCTTACATATTGATTTTGGGGCTTATTATTGTTTTGCCTTTTGGGGCATATATTATTTTGTAGCCTTTTGGGGCTTATAAAGGTTTACCCTTATGGTGCTTATATATTGTTGTAGCCTTTTGGGGCGTATTATTGGCATTTGTGTAGCCTTTTGGGGCTCAGATATTGTTTATATGCTGCCAAACAAGTAATATAAATACTTTCTAATGGGTTTTCAACTTCTGCATTAACTCTTATAGATTTAAGGGAACTATTAACGTTCTGAATATAGTGCAAATATGCTTTTCTAGGAAACTGTTGTGTGTGAGTTGCCGTCTAACAATACCAGCCATTGTTGCTTTGAATGAATGTGGTCGAATGTTTCCTGTAGCAGTCTGCGAAATTAGAATTTGAATCTACTTGCCCGAATTAATTGCACGACCGTGAACGTTGCTTGTCCAAATCACTTGTCCAATACAAGTGCTAATTTCGCTTGGTGCTGTAGAACGTGGTTCCCGTGCTCAACCAGCAATCTGTCTTTGGATATTTCGCTGTGCCAAAACTTAATTTTGGCGATTTAATTTTGGCGTTGACGAAATCTTGATCTAGATCTACGATGTCGTCATTTGGCCGACAGCGATATCCAAACTCAAATATTGTTTTTCAAAAGATCAGTAACATAGCGATTAAAATCTCGTTTATTTAGAAAATAATTTATATAAATTATATTATTGGTACCGTAGCTTCTGATGTTGGTGTTTCGTCATGAGCGTTGTGTTTGGTGTCTGATTCCCAGGGCCATTCGCAATTCAGTGTGTGGCGAGATATGGGCTTCAGTAGTTCAGGTATTTAAGCCTTTTGGACACACTTCAAAATTAGCCCGTTGCAGTTCAAATTTAGCCTTTGGGCCACAGTTCAAATTTAGCCTTTTGGGGCATATATTTATAATCTGGTTTAGTCTTAATTTAGGGCTTAAATATTGTGGTAGCCTTTTGGGGCTTATACTAGTAAATTGTTTAGCCTAGTGGGGCTCATATATTGTTTAGCCTTTTGGGGCTTAAATATTGTTTAGCCTTTTGGGGCAGCCCTTTGGGGCTTAAATATTGTTTAGCCTTTTGGGGCAGCCTATTGGGGCTTATATATTGTTTAGCCTTTTGGGGCTATTTATTGGTGCCCTTTGGGGTATGCCTTTTGGGGCATTTACGGATTGCTGTCAAAGGTCGCCCTTAACGACAATTTGTCCGGCGTCCTGTTAACCTATTTCGGTTAGCACGTTGAATGCGGGAACCACGCCCATTATTCCAAACCACAAACATTCGACAAGCCAATGTGCTCTAATAATATGATTTGAAATGTTGTTGTTGCTACTTTATTGGTCTGAATTATATGAGTGAAAATTGACTAAGTATTCATTGTTTATCGGGTCAATTGGATGTGGGGCAGCAGAGATCATGGATGAAAGCTGTAACTAATTTCTTGATAGCTTTATATCAGTAGCATTATTTTATGTTTACTTTAATTAGAAAATAAGGTGAGTTTTCATCCATGTGCTTGTTGCTGGGCGTCCTGTTGTCCTCTGATCTCCCAATAATGAGCATATGTCATTATTGTCATCTGGCTTCTTGATGTCAACCAATATGTCGGACATAATTCAGAAGTCATTAATGTACACAATTCATGCAGTGTGAAAGTATGAGGAAATAAATACAAGGCTTTAATGCATGTCGTAATCCAAATGAAATGATGGTACATGTCAATAGAGAAACTGGTAAAAATGCACTCGTCTCATTGTTGTCGACGTTGTATCATTATTGACCAATGAGAGCGCACTACATGATTGTATTTTAAGACTTTACTGATAGAAGGGTTTGACCTGCCGGAATTTGGAATTGAAAACTAAGCATTAAACACTGAACTGAACAATGACTGCGGTTCCTTGATATCACAGAGGAATCTAAGAAACCAGATCTTCCCCTGCATAACGTACATTAAGTCAAAACAATGGACGTATTTGGAATACTTCGCTTTAACATTAAGCACTGATCAAACCAAAAAATGACTGCGGCTCCTTGACATCGCATTGAAATTGAAACAATCGACGTGTTTGGAAACGAACGTAACGCTGATGATTGGACTGTGATGAGGTTTCTGAAATAAAGTCGACATTTGAATGACTTCAATCTTGTTAGTTTAAAGAGAGTACACAATAGAATCCATACCGAGTTGTGATTAAGATGTTTCCCGTCTGTATATTTGCGACATTGAAGAGTTTAAGATAACAGTAAACGCTTGTACAAATTGTTTAGAAAAGCATTGGAAACTATATAACGTATCATACATGAAACGAGAGATGAAAGATTAGCTGTTTTAAAACCGGGGCCGTTCGCTTAAAGTACTGAGTCAGCCTGTTGCCTACAGATTCTTCCTTAATATTAATAAAATCCTATAAATATTGTTACATACGTCCCCTCATTCTTATAATTTATAATTGAATAAAACATGCATATTTCTTGTAATGCGATAGCTTCGTATTTTGCAAAACAACGCATTAGTTGTATATGTTGTTAAAATAAGATTTAATGAAATATTTGTAGAATTGACTACGTGAAGTATTAATCGTCTCCTACACATTGCAGAATTCCCGGAATAAAATTTATAATTTATGGTCACATTTGCTTTCACGGGCTGCAGAAAGCATAACCAATACAAGATGATATCTTCAAGTAATATAATTAATACCTTGTGGACCACCTGCGTACTATCAATATTTTCTTTTCTATGCGAAGTTTTTACAATTACTTCATTTAATAGTTTGTCGAGTCTGCATGATTCTGACTGAATTGTGGTGTTTCGCAGCATTATTGTACATACTTATAGACCACACTGTGGAAAAAGTTTTCCCTCACAATTCAATTAAAACATTGCACTATGTTACACCAAAACATACCTTGTCTTAAAATGTTTCATTATTTGAAGGATTGTCAGTGCAGCTGACATTAGGTCAATTAGCTTTTGTCATAGACAATATATGACACTAGGCTGTTCAGTATCTTGAAATAGGATCTCACAACCTTTTTTGTAGCTGACAAGTGGTCGTTTGAGCTTTTGAAAACTGCAATGTGTGCTTTGTGTTTGTTGGGAGCCGTGTAGGGTATGCAGGTTATGTGTTATTTTCATGCATTCAGTGCTCGATAGTTTAATATGATTGCGATTTTTTCTGACAAAAGCTGTAGCATTTCGTTAGAATATATAAAGCTGCTATTCATTAGTTAAGAGCATTTTTACAATTCAGCTTAAAGCCTCCTATTAAATTTACATAACCTGTGGTCGTATGGAACAGTCATTCATAAATAAAACGTATTAACAATTTAGCACCTACCGGTATCTTCGGTTATTATCGATTGATTATATTTATATGTCATTGCACCCACGCGATCTATTAAATCTAAAATCCTCAAACGAAACGAATCGCGCAGCGCCAAATACATTTAGTTATTGTTTTACTTTCTCGTTTTGGAGTATTAATACACTCATAACGTAATAGCGCATTTGGATTCCATTTGGCCTTCGACACTAGACAATATTATCACGAGTTTATTAATTTCCCTCGAGGTATGAGACGTGATTTTCATACAATGGAAGACAATGGTTTACTATTATAGCGCGAAATAGCATATACTGTAAACGTATCTAGTAAAAATTGTGGCTCAAATTGAGAATTGTATCTAACAAGAGTCTGAATAGGAGGAAAACCGCAGTTGAACTCCTGAAACTTTACTGTTATTACCTCAGAACGATGGTTTATTTGTGTTTTGAAAATTACTTTTTACGTATGGAAAAACACGATGTTTCAGTTTGGTCAACATTTCAAGCTAAGATTTTCATGAACATAGGCGCATAAGAAGCGCCTTGTGATGTTGATTCTAAATATGTATCAGTCTTATAAGCCAGAGATGTGTCAGTGTAAAACATTGATGCATAAAATATACGTCCATCACAAAAGGCAGACAGAGTTGTGCATCATTTCAATAGAATACATAAATACAATCATTATATTCCGTCGACCATGAAAATAGTATTAATCAACCAATTTCCCCTCATAAATCAATCAAAAATTTGTATAGGCAGACTAAAAGATGTAAGGCTTATATCAGAACACTATGTACACCATTGTCAACAGATCTGCAGAATCATAATTCATGAAATATATACTACATTCTTTTACAGGGTTAGTTTATAATAATAATCCGTATATTAAACATTTGCAATCCGTTGCTTCCGTACTAAAATATAAATATAGTAGGTAGGGACTACACAACGCTATATATGTGCAATCATGTTAACATAGAAATATATTGTATTGAACAAAAAAGGTACGAGGAAATCAGACATGGAAGGTAGCACTCAACATAATCCAGCCAAGCACAGAAATAAGACACAACACAACTTCACTGAGAAACGCCCACACATTAGCCAAAGCTAATACTTAGCGGTTATTGCATGAGAAAAGTCATGAATAACTTTAAGGATATGGGTAATTGGTGTTTCGTCTTTTCCCCTATGGCATTGTACACTAGAAATAATACATGATTGCGTATTTAAGCGCCATCCTCATTTACGATAAGTCTGCAAATGTAATCAACACTTTAGTATAATTATTGTAAACGCAAATTTGCGCCCCTCCTTTCTGCCTTTGTGTGACAGAGTGGAATAATTGTCCAATTGTCCAAGATAAATTATGTCACCCGAGCATTAAATGAAATACGAACGTATGCACACTTTGTAAAAACGACCGAATAATGACCATGGGTGTACGCTTCAGTATGTTCAGACAATCGATACATCATTATATGCTCTTACTCTTGGCTTGATCGCCTGGAACAACTGGGCAAAATCCGGTCAGTAATTTTCTCCAAAATGTCCTAATTCACCTTTCCCCTAAACCATGATCAAGCTTTTTTATATGTGGAGGTTATATCCACCATTGTGCATTCGCATATAGAACGAGCTGTATTTGTCTAGACTCTCGCCTGTTAGATATGCAAGTCATGGACCAGCATCATTTCGTTACGCAACTAATTCACATAGCATGTCTGTTTGTCTTGTCTTCTATTACTCGTAGACTTTACGTAATGAATGTTTATTGCTGTATTCGGAAGCAGACATACGACGTAACCTAAAATAACACTCAAGTGTCTGCTAACGTTATTGTAAGCGACAATCTGAATGGATGATTGTTTGTGAAATATTCGCGAATTATGTGATATCGTTAGTTCTTTGTCAATGATTTGACGTACAGTGAATTTAAAACAGCTAACGTTTTGTCAGTGACATTCTATCAAGTAAAACGTGTGGCTTTGATGGTCAACAATATAATGTATTACAATGTAGTTTTGTGTCAAAATTCGTCAGGGATTGCTTATTTGCAAATAAAGACCTTGTCAGACACAGTACACTGCTTGCAGAGTCTAAATAAATGTCCAATTAATAAGCAAATAGGATAAAAAAGGATACTGAAACAATTAGTCACTGTACACTTATCACAGGGAACGAAGAATCGTGCATCATGCACTAGTTATAATATAGTCAATTATCGACGAATTTCGTTATCGCGATATCGCGGTTCCAATTATACGAACACCGTTCCCCACATAAAATAACCACATTGACTTGACTGACAAAAAAACCCACTCTTGTACGGAGTTACAATGTCATGTTTAACTGCTGGAGTGGTTCAAAACAATGTCACAGTTTGGCACAACACCGTACGTTACTGATCTTCATTTGGCAATTTCCTCTTTCAGATGTACATTGAACATGTGTTCGACTATTTGTCACTCAATGTTCGACATTTGCAGCACGACACACAAATGCATGTAAACGTCTGTGTTTACAATAACAGTAAACATTACATGAATATATTCACATTAACATCTTCATTACAAACAACAGTTACTGTCATAATTATATGACTGGTATATCGAGACAATTTGGTTTTATACTCAGCAAATCCAATGCACATTCTAACATAAAAACTGTAACATTCTCCATTAGTTAACGCGATGCAAAAAGTGTAAACAAAAGGATATAAACGTTGTTATAACCCGTCTATGATACAATTATGCTCATTACCCAACAACTGTCTATAGTAAATGATTTGTTTTGCATTTGTTGTAGCATCCACCAAGTCATCTGAAAGTGTTAACGCCATCGGCGTATTGTGTAAAGAGTTTTGGAATGTCATAAAACATGAAGCGTACTAAATTATTATTTCGAAGTAATTAATTGACTAAAACTGTGTCTTTCTAAATGTTCTACACGTAGGTAACACTGTGTTAGTACTGCTCGGGGTATGTAGGTGAACTCTGCTGACGAAAGTACAAAGTGATGACTACAAATTACACACTAATTTGTCGCTTATTTTAACACACATTTGGCCTTATAATACATACTTGTGATAATTAGTTCCACATGTGATGTAATTGTAGTGACTTCCATTTGTTTTTATTGATATTGCGTACAACTAGGTTAATTAATTTAGGGTCATGGTATTGCGGTATGATATACAAAGAAAATTTATTTCTACTGTACCTAGTCACATAGCCAGTGTTGTATAAGAATTACAACCAAGTGCTTTGAGAAAATTCTTGATATCAAGACAAATTTGTAAACGTATTCAAGAAAACCTTGATTCTTCGCAATATTAATTGTGACACACAGACATCAATTTATTCTTAAGTTCATTACAGTTGCGTGTTTGTCATATATTCCAATTAATGAGCCGATGGATAATTATTTGTTGTTCCGTAATTGCATTTAGTAGAACAAAACATCTCTCGAGCTACTTAAGTCAAGAATTACAAGCAGCAGCATGTTCGTAATAAAATCTGCTCATGGAATAAAATCTGCATGAAACTTAAATTTACTTTTTTTTCAAAATTGCACAAACGTTTAATGCTAAGAAAGCATGTTACAGATCTTACACACAGGAAAACCAAGTAGAAAGTATTCGTGAAATTAAAAGTTGTAATGATGCACGGTTGCAATCAATTGCACACTTTGGATATAGAAAAAATGTAAAGAAGTGTTTCATAAATAAAAACTTCGACCATATAATTTGCTGTTCCCTCACCGTACCCGTATTATGCATCTTAAAACGTGTTCTTTCCGGCCTGTCTGAATACAATGTTCTTTGAGGAGGCGTTAAACGTGTGTGTTTTTGTAACTATAATTATCCCAGAATGAATTGCAATCTCCGGCAGTAAATGCATGCACGTGAATTATACTGACGATGAAATTGAACTACTAGTATTACACGTGAAAGCATTCTGATGATGCAACATTTGTTGTCGTATTAATCAAACGCCTCTTACTTAAAAGAAATTCTACGTTGTGCCTATCTAACCATGTTTTAACTTGAAAAAGCATCCATTTTGTGATTGCATTGGCTGAATTAGAACAATAATTATTGAGAAGAAATTGAAAATGAGAATATCTCTCAATATCAGGGAATTATTTGACAAAAATAGCAAAATACTGTAATTCGATAAAATGAAACTATTGACCGAACATATATAGTCCGACCGCTAACCCACTAGATAAATCTGGAGCAGTATTTCTCTAACGCACCTTCGATCCCATGAAATTTTATCTTACCAAAATCCACGACATTTAATAATCTCTAAATTCTTCTTCTTTTTAGTAAGCTCAAATCCGCATATCATTGAAGATACTTGGCTGTGTTTACCATAAAAAGAAATAGTCCATGGACGTTTTAAATATGCATGGCTTATGTGAAGTTCTAAGTGTCTTCTTTATCAAGCACTGACGTTCATTCTCATAAATATTGTAGATATTGTAGATAAAGACGATATAAAGTTGTTTAAACTACACTCATACAACATAGGTTAAAGTGTATCATTGATTTCCTTTTACAGAAAGTGTTTATATATTTTGTCGTCTTGGTGTTTAAGCGTCGGGGATTAAGGCCTTTAAAATTTTTTTGTTTGGTTGTATGTGGGCATTGGTTCGTGAAGTTATGTTGTGATGTTACTGTTTTCTGTGCTCGGCTGGTTACGTTGAGTGCTACCTTCACTTTTTATATTGTTGAATATTATTGAATCTATTCATTTAACATTTCTCTTGTTCGCTTTGGAAATATATTTACCCATAACATACACCAACAGATGAAACGCATCGCTGAAAATATCCCCAAATGTTGCATGCTTCCACTTCCACAAATTGAAACAAAACAACAGTGACATATTAACTGTCGCTTCATTGCAAAATTGATTTGAAATAACACAAGAGATACAATTGCATTGCGTTCAATATATTACAATATTACAATTTGTAAATTGATGTTTATTGGAATTCTAGCGACGAAGCTGCAGGGCACGCAATCTTTCATGTGCGGTGACATTGTAATCATAATTCAACACAATAACAAATAATTTGATATTAAAAATTCTTCCTTGTGGAAATGGAGATGGTTGGTTTAAAACAAAACAAGCCATTTCCAAATAAGAAAAGAAGAATGAAAAGACGATACAGTGAGTACGAAGGCAAGAACTTATCTTATTTATATATTTTAGGAAGGGCTATCTCATCTTGAAACCCATATCCATTGTTCAGTCAATGTCAATACAAGTCAATACATCATAAGTATATTTGAATAATCTTGGAGCGATATTGCTAGTTTCATTTCCGATACAATAGTTACGGACGTTTAAGAGAATGTGATCACAAAAAAGATTAATCACGATAATTAAAACAACAGTTTGAAGATTGTCAATCTAAATATATAATATACATAAGCAAATTGTGTAATGTTTCAGTTGAGGAAATCCTTCGATCTGGTGTTCCTAATTGACCTGATTTGAAAAGAAATATAGTCTGAAAAATCAGATGTTAGCGTTAGCTGAAAATGTTTACAGCTTCATTTAAATAAAAAAGATTTATATAATCGACCTGTTTTAAGGAAGCCCAAACAATGTATGAGAATAAGCGTTGAATTATTAACGATGTATGCCTCTTTAATACCTTTAATCTCTCACACCATTTATTTACGATTATGGACGTGCAATGATATTGCATTTTGCAGTTCTGATAACACAACAGAGCAGTATCAAACTTTATCAAAGTTTCCGAACGAGTTAATTTAAATACTGTACATGAACAGATAATTCGAATCCATTTGGAATCGGTGACAGCGTCAAGCCACCCACGCAAGAAACGGACGCACTCAGTAAACTATCGGTTTCTCCTACGATAGTATATTTCATGTTAATATTCACACTGTCTACGAGTGTGAATGGCATACTACAATGCTTCTTTAGTTCGCATATAAACGGTCTGAGAGGAAGCCAAAACTCTTGAAATTTCAAAAACAAATAACAGCATAAATTGTATTTTCTCGCTGCTCTTGGACACTTCATGCCTTTAGTAAACATTGTGTGTGTTTGTTTTTCGTTTTTCGTAGTGTGCAACAATTCCATTCCAATCTGTCATTGTCAGTTTGTCGTGTTTTAGTACATCTGTAATTAAGCATCATTGATAAATCAGTGTACAATTCTCGACACACATTCAAGACATGTACCGTATTTATCCCGTCTTGGAAAGGCTTGACAGCGATAATCTCTTAATATCCTTGATAGAGCGAACCTGCTTGAATAAACCATCCAATCTGGCATATAACTGTCACATAATGGCGTGTTATCTATTGTGCTAATTGCGTCACTAGGAGTGGTGAAAAACAATGGTATGATACCAGTCACGCACAAAGCATAACAAAACACAGTACACATGTAGCAACAGTGATGGTGATGAACAATCGTTTTTTACAAAATGATTCGATGTGAACAAAACGCAAATTTATGTCTTACCGCATACATCTCGACATGTTTACATAACAATAAACACTCTCGAGAACTGATAATAGGTTCATGGAATTAGTTCGAACGTTACTTAATGCTGCAATAAGTATTAACAATGTTGAGTATTTGTTTCGCATAAAAACATCAGTCAATGGACACAACATATGCGGTATTATGTACCTCGTTACACAGTATAGCAAGCATAGATAAGATATTCATACTGACTTGTCAGAGTTCAAAATTATCAAGTATATATACATTTTTCATAATTCTACCACTTAAAGTGCCAGTGGTACATGTACGAACTTTGAACAAACAGCAGAGCCCATTGATCCCCAAACTCACGACCAACGCTGATCACATTACTACACTCATTGGACTGGACGAACATCACATTATGCCAAGACTCCATAAGTACTCGTATGAGGTATACCTTCGGAAATTCCATCTATCACATGAAACATGAGTTTGATTTTTTTATCAACACTCAATATTCGACATTTGTAGCATGAAATAAATCTATATTGAAACGTCTGGCATAAATACACCGTTGTAATAATGATACAATAAACTTTTACAGTCAGCACACCTCAAAGCGCTTCTATAAAAAAACATGTAGCATTTTCCAGGGGTAAACAAAAAGATTCACGAACTAGTATTACCTGTGTGTTACAAAATTATGGTCCTTAATATCAGCCAAAAATGGTTTGGCGTGTTGCAATGTATACAGATATTAATTATATGCACAAAATCAATTTCTACACCATTTGAAAACAACTAATTAACTTGGTGTTGGTCGATTACTGAAATATTAGAGTAACTACAAATTGTCCTTGTCAGAGGCCGTAGCCCGTATTATATGCTGAATGCACGGATTATATTATGGGTTCTTTTAAACATATCTAACTCCATTACCAGTTCAATATTTTATATTTAAGTTTCTTCAATTAAGACTAATGGGTAGTCGCATATAACATATTTAATACTTAATTACATAACAAACATGCTTAATGGATCGGAAATATAGATACAGACTATTTAATCGTTTTCATTTAATACCAAAACCAAACACAACGTGCCGTTCATTTGTGATCTGTGATGAAATTGATACAGAACAGAACATATCTTTTATTCTATCTCAATGCATACAAACATGCAAATATGAGGAACACAACAAAGAATAATACACGAGGCTACAAAACATGGAATGGGAATAAATAGTAAACATGAATGAGAGTAGATATAAGTACAATACGAAAGTATTTACTATAGAACATATGATATACCATAAAAATCTAAGTGTAACATTTAAATGTTGGATCTGACATTTTGTAGAATTATCTTTACAAATTTACTGAGATTAAGAAAACCCGATTTGTTTTTTGTACACATAAGTTCCTCTTGTTTAAAAGTATTTGGATGTCTATAGAAATATGGTTTGATAAATTGTCTTCTTTTGTCTGAAAAGTGTTGGCATTCAAATAAATAATGGAATTCATCCCCTATACTGGTGATTGAGACATAATACTATCATGTTACATTAATAAATAAACCTTTGACAGATAATGTCAACATCGATAATCATTCCGCCTCAAAGAACACGCCAATCACTCGATGCTATGTATGACTGTGTCACAGTATTTACGCAATAGATTGGGACAGAATCTCTGCAGAAAAACGGTTGAAAATGTTTGTGATCCTGTTGGGTTGTTTATATGCTGATAAACTGGCGACATGATCACGATTCACAGTCGCAGATCATAGGTCATACACATATCATTTTGGTACAGTGTCTATTTTTCTCCAAACGTTGAAAGTATACTGGTTATTTTTTAGGGTACGTTATTATTGGGTAGGATTCCGGTAAAATGGGTTCGATGAACGACAGCCGAATATACACTTGAACTTATTGTTGACAAACGGCATACTTTAACACAAATACTTTGCACACAAACAAAACAGTCTTTACAGTGTGACACAAATAAAAAAAACACTTACTGTTCCAAGTCGCGACAGCTAGGTCTCTTGAACAAGGAGTCGTTACTATTTGTGGAATTTAATAGCTTCCTATCGAGAGACTAGAACGATTACGTTATAGTATTGTCTATACATATTTTGTCAACAACGAGTTTGTCAGATGTAGCGTGTGTGAGGATGCGTGGGTGTTATGTTGAGATGCGAATGTAAATGTAATAATCTTTCCGATAGAGATGAAACAAGTGGTACCAGATAGAACACTGAATGGGTGCTGACATTGTAAACAAGCTTGTTTTCATACTGTATCAAATACACTATGAAACATGATATATATGTACGCATTGCGTCAATGGATACGATTACCTGTGACAGCGGTTTTCTCTGACGAACCCGAAACGAAAGCCCAACAAATGAGAAACTCAGGGATGTTGCGGAAAAACTTCGTTCAAAAACGGTCATTTTATCAGATAAATGACCAATCAATTGGTATCAAATACCAATATATTCTAATTTAGTATCGAGACATTGGGTAAATAAATATGAGTTCAATGCCTTACAATCGGACATGATCTAGACCCGATATAGAAGTAATATCAGTATGTTTCAGACACACATTTAATTTGATTTAAAAAAACTAATTGAATTACCTAACTTTCAGACAACTTGTGCAGATAATTCACTTCATCCTTTGTAATACAGACCTTACTATAGACACATCCCCGGCTGGTTGAGACAGTTGTCACACGGACTATTTGTCTAAACATTTCACTAACGATATGATATAAGACATCTTAACATAAGCCTCAGACACAGCGGCAATTCAAATCAAGGAAAATTCATCTTGTGACCTTGAAGTTACGCAAGGTACATTTAAAGGCGATAGTGACCCTGAGGTGTAGACGAACGCGTACACATGTACTTCGTCTTATTCGCTTAACTGAATTTGTATGTCTGTGATTCAGTGGTAAGTTTGCTGGATTAGTACAAGGCAAACTTTGTTGGTTCGATTCCCGATCGCAACAGGGACTACCTGACCCGATGAATGAATCTTTCCATTACTACCTTACTCTTCAACAAGGCTCTAACAACCTCTAAAATGTGGATGAAAATGTCTATAGCCACAACCGAGAATAGAACTATGTTCACAAGTATCTGTAAATCATTAAAGATTGGTTCATTTCAGTGGTTTTAAAATTAGACTAAATTGTTTATATCAGAAAATAGTGTTGTACGCTGCCAAGTCGATGAGTTATTTGTTTATTTTCATGCAAACTCATTAAAATTTAATTTTGGACATTGATTTTGTCTGCAAAACCGTTTGCCAAAATTAGGACATGCCGAATAGAGGCCAGGGATACTTGAGGAAAATTTCGTTCGATTTGCCTGGTGTCTTAGTTCAGTTAGTCATCATTTGCTTCTAGTTCAAGATGACGGTATTATATAGTATTAGTCTATAGGAACACGTTAATTCGTTTGATATGTGTTTCATCAACAATGCAGTTCAGTGTACTTTTTATTATATTATACACCTGTCAGTATAAATATCTCCACTTAAAAGTAACAAGTGTTGATGTCGGTGCTCTCCTACTGTGTGATAAACGTCAGCTCATGTAAAATAAATATTTGTAATTTGTTAACAAACAAATAGCGATGTTTTTTAATTACATTTATCTGGTTCAGATGTATGATAGACAGGCAATGGTATATGCATATATGCATATTTGCTACTGGAGTTACCCCATTCCTACCTTGCCTATTATTTTAAGCGCTATTGTAAAATTTCTATGTGAAACTGGGTCATCCAGCATTTTTTACGGTGGGGACTTTGTTATTGTTTCTTTAACTTATGTGTGGTCATTGTTCAATGCATTTGTGTTTTGGTGTTTCTGATTTCTGTGCTACCTTCCCTGTTTGATTCCCTCATACGCTTTTAAATGATACAGTATGAAGTATAATAAATATTATACCAAATTGAAAGAAACATACATGTTCATTTTGATATGTATAACCCGTAGATCAATTGTGTACAAACCGTATGATCCAGGATTAGTATTTAGATGGAATTCTGTCATATGATGGGTGTTTATTGGTCGTTAACGTCGGTGATTATCTACCACATAAACAGCTAAGTACTTCCTGGGTTCATTTCGCATCTAATAGTGTAAGAATAACGATGCAAAGCTTTTACGCAATCTATTTTTATAACATTTATAACTTACTTGATTACTGTTGCTATTACACTGTCACATAAAATGGGGCATTTATATGCATGCAATAAGATACCAACTTAAATAATCTACATTGTACATTTACTATGCAATATGAGAAGACCGTAACTTCTACTTACGATCTTATAAAACAATACATATTTAAAAGCAACGCCACAAGGCGCTTCTTGTGTGCATGATGTTTTCATTAAAATCAGTTTTTTTCTTGTCTTCTCAAAATATTGATTTTGTACTTGACCTTCTCAATCTAAGCGAGCGATGTGTACATCATAATGAAAATTGGTAAGCTAATTATGTAATATATAGGAAAAATAAAAAGACGATAGTATTATCATTAATTTGTGATGATGATATAACAGCCTTGATTGATATAAACATACATATTTTGAAATCATCATGTTGTTAATAATTCTAAAAAAACAACCCTAGTGCCAGTTACATAGACTGTATATTGAAACGCCACGTAAGCAATATATAATATAATACAGTGATCTTAGTGGACATACAATGCATGACAAAAAACAGACACTCCTTAAATAGTCCACTAGGACATCAAACCATTATTACTGGTAGCTTAAAATTCGCAATTAACTGTTTTAACCAGTCAGAATGCTATGAACGTTTTATCCGTTTTATTTCAATGCAGCCGGTCGACCGATAAATTAAGCGTCTGCTTAATTGTATAATAATTACTGCAAGCTATTCACATTACAGCAGACGTCTATGGACCGCTTTACCTTCCGGCCAAATATGTTTATGGTTTCCAGGTAAAGAACCACTAAATGCCTACCCGGACCAAGTGGTGATACACTCAAGTAGTCCTAAAACAAACTTCGGTTTGCCTGTAAATGGAGATATTTCTTGACAAATGTGGATTTGAATGATGAAATTGAGTTTAAATGGTTGGTAAATATGCATGTGGTGTAGTAAAACTGTAATATTTGTATTATTCCGCTATTTTGTTCTTGGTACCAAAGTGAAAGTAGACTAGGGTAAAATCAAGAACTTATAAATCTAGACATGCGTAAAAATGGATAGACCGTGTTTGAAGGGCATAAACTTTCTTAGAAGATACATGACCCCCCTTTTTATTGCATTATTTTGAAGCTTAAATGCCCCTCTTTACAATGATATATGTGGTCCAGGTGGTCATAGACTAAAAAAAGTTGAAAATTGGGGCCTTCTATGGGCAATTTACATTGAGCTATAGAGCAAATATATTTGGTGGTTTTTAACCTAAAGAGGGGCAAAATTCTATTAAATTCATGTTTTCATTTTTTTGCATTAACTTTCTTAGAAGATACATGACCCCCCTTTTTTATTGCATTATTTTCAGGTGGCCATAGACTAAAAAAAGTTGAAAATTGGGGCCTTCTATGGGCAATTTACATTGAGCTATAGAGCAAATCTATTTGGTGGTTTCTAACCTCCAGCCATATACCCGTATAACATATTAGGCTCCTATGTGTATATATACACGTGCGGTCCGTCATATGTTTAAATTATATTTTGCTCTTAAGCATTACAAATGTTCTATGTTAAAATTGTTATATTGCATTTAATACATTTCTAGATTTCTTCGTATGGATTTTTAATTATTAATCGGTGCAACGAATGTAGCCAAATTGGTTTTGCGAATGTAAACCGACACGTTATGGTCCAAGCATTCACAACTACTGAAGTACGTATACCTACCTCTTTAAATAGTATGTAGTAAGACCATGTTAATTTGTACAAATACGGTATTAACTTCCTACGAATAGGATGTAAAAAGTATGTACTGTTTTGGTATATAAGGGCTGAAACAAGATTTGCAAGGGCTTGATTTATGTCAAGACGTGCTCTGTTAGCAGCTAATATGTAAGCAAGTTTAAGATACTAATCAGTGAAACCTCCACCATGGTCCTAATTCACAAATCATGCTAATACTCTATGTAAAGTATCGCGACTAGGTCTTGCAAATTAGTTAAATAGAGCAACTGTAAACGCATAGACTGATGTGGCAAAAATGCTGGTAATTCAGTGAATTTGCATAGTTAACCATCAGACAATCCGAGTAAAATATATATGAGAAAATCGTACAGGGACAGGCAGCACTCAACTTGACCAGTAGAGTACAGAAAACAGCATCAACATAACATTACACAGTTACACAGAGCAATGACCATACACTGGTTGAATGTTCTAAATAACTACCCCTAGTACGAGTGCATATTGAACAAAATGTCAGGTAATAACATAGTCACCTAAATTAAGCACATGTATCCCGAGGAGTAAAACCAAATGATGAATAAAACTATAAGTGTTTCTATATATACAAGATTTGCAAGGGCTTAATTTATGTCAAGGCGTACTCTGTTAGCAGCTAATATGTAAACAAAAGCAAGTTTAAGATACAAATCAGTGAAACCTCCAACATTGTTTACTTTCAGATTATCCGAGTATTTTATCACTTTTATCTAACTCGTTACATTGATAGTAATATAGTTATGAACACACAATTCGATTTATTATTTACATGTAAGTACTTCCTAATTGAGCATGTCGTTTACAGGTGTTCGCCAAAGACAGTCGTACATGTAAATGCGTGTACAATAAGCCTTGCTAACTCCACGGTTGATTATGATATACACAACGCTTGAGTTAAACTCAGTTTGATATGTGGCAATTGAATGTACTGATATCGCTCGAGTGCGGTCTATTTATCAGTCGAGTATACAACATACGAGTATAAAAGAAATAAATCTGACAGGGACTGACCGAATTCGATACAAACATAAGTACGTAACACAAATATAATAGCAAGTAGAACAGGGTTACACGGTGCTCGAATGTTCACAAATATTCCATTGTAAAGAATGCAAGTCATGCATGCAAGTGGTACCGGCCAAAGTTAACACGACACACAGAACAAAAACAGGTCACAGGAACAGTGACCAGTCAATCTTACTCCATTTTCAACTGGACAAATATATACATCAATGAAAGAAATCAGTTAGTTGTGCATCGTCGAATAATTTCAGATTATATGTACACCCTTCTTCTTCTAATACATGTAACAAGTAACCTGTTCGGCAAACATGCATCACAACCAGCAAACATTTAATCATATTTCGATTTCACGCATGTGATGCCACAATAATTAGACTTTACTGATAGAAGGGTTTGACCTGCCGGAATTTGGAATTGAATACTACGCATTAAACACTGAACTGAACAGTGACTGTGGTTCCTTGACATCACAGAGGAATCTAAGAAACTAGATCATCCCCTGCATTACGTACTTAAAGTCAAAACAATAGGCGTGTTTTGATAACTTCGCTTTAACATTAAGCAAGGTTCAAACCTAACAATGACTGCGGCTCCTTGACATCGCATAGAAATTGAAACAATCGACGTGTTTGGAAGCGAACGTAACTCTAATGGTCGACTGTGATGAGCTTTTGGCAATAACATTTCATTTCATTGAATTCAATCAAGTTGGTTTAAATAGGGTAGACAATAGAATAGATACCCTGTAGTGATAAAGATATTTCCCTTTAATATCAATGCGACAATGAAGTGTGTAGAACATTATACATGTATGTCTGTTCTAATTGTTGAGAAAGCGCGGACGTACGTTTGCTTAAAGTATGTATGTTCTATCAACTGATCTAGCGGCTGCCTACACACATTTCTCTTTAATGTAAATAAAATACTTTAAGTACTACATACAATTTACGCCCCCTCCTTCAAATAATTTATCATCGAATTTAAAAAAGTTTTGCATTACGATACTTCCGTATTGTGCAAAACAACGCATTAATTGTATATGTAGTTATAATAAGATTTAATGAAATATTTGTAGAATTGACTACGTGAAGTCTAACCAATACAAAATGATATGTTCAAAATTTATACAATACATACCTTGCGGACCACCTGCGTACTATCAATATTTCCTTTTCAATGCGATGTTTTTACAATTTTTTCATTGAACAATTTGTCGAGTATGCATGATTCTGGCTGAATTGTGGTGTTACGCAGTATTATTGTACATATGTTTTACTTATAGACCACACTGTGGTACAGGTGTTTCCTCATAATTCAATTATAACATTGCACTACGTAACACCAAAACATGCCTTGTCTTATCACGTTACACTACGTTACACCAATTCATACCTTGTTTTAAAATGTTTCATTTTTTGAAGGGTTGTCACTGCCACTGGCATTAGGTCTATTAGCTTTTGTCATAGACAATAGATGACACTAGGTTGTTCATCTTTTTGAAATAGGATCTTACAACCTTTTTGAAAGCTGACACGTGGTCGTTTGGCCATTTGAGAACTGCAATATGGGTTTTTTGTTTGTTGGGAGCCGTGTAGGGTATGTGGGTTATGAGTTATTTTCATGCATTCAGTGCTCGATTGTTTAAGTTGAGTGCCGCCCTCACTGTGCGATCTTTCCTGACAAAAGCTGTAGCATTTCGTATGAATATATAAATCAGCTATTCATTAGTAAGGCGCATTTTTACAATTCAGCTTAAAGCCTCCTATTATATAACCTGTAGTCGTATAAAGCAGTCATTCATTAATAAAGCGCATTAACAATTTAGCGCCTACCGGTATCTTCTGTTTATTATCGATTGATTATATTTGTATGTCATTGCACCCACGCGATCTATTAAATCTAAAATCCTCAAACGAAACAAATCTCGCGGCGCCAGATACTTTTAGTTGTTGTTTTACTTTCTCATTTTGGAGTATTAATACACTCATAACGTATTAATACTGCATTTGGATTCCATTTGGCATTTGACACTAGACAATTTTATCACGAGTTTATTAATTTCCCTCGAGATATGAGACATGATTTTCATACAATTCAAGACAATGGTTTACTAATATAGCGAGAAACAGCATATACTGTAAACGTCTCCAGTAGAAATTTTAGCTCAAATTGAGAATTGTATCTAACAAGAGTCTGAATAGGAGAAAAAACCGCAGTTGAACTCTGAATCTTATTTCTTTAGAACGATGGTTTAGTTGTGTTTAAAAAAAAAATACTTTTTACGTATGGAAAAACACGATGTTTCAGTTTGGTCAACATTTCAAGTTAAGATTTTCATGAACATAGGAGCATAAGAAGCGTCTTGTGATGTTGATTATAAATATGTATCAGTCTTATAAGCCAGTGACTTGTCAGTGTAAAACATTGATGCATAAAATATACCTCCATCACAAACGGCAGACAGAGGTGAGCATAATTTCTATAGAATAAATAAGCACAATCATTATATTCCGTCGACCATGGAAATAGCATTAATCAACCAATTTCCCCTCATAAATCAATCAAAAAGTTGCATACGTAGACTAAAAGATGTAAGGCTTATTTCATAACACTATGCACACCATTGTCAACAGCTCCGCAGTAGTAGACGTCATAACATATAAACTACATACATTTTGTACTTTTCAAGGGTTAGTTAATAATATCATAATCCATATATTAAACATTTCGCAGATGCCCACATATAAAAACACTTAAAAGTCCAAATCCCCTCCGAAAAAATACACGATGACCCAATTCCAGTACGTTCCAAGTAATTAGCGAGTATTGCATAAAACATGTTGTGAATAACTTTAAACATATGGGTACTGGTTGTTTTGTCTTTTCCCCATGGAAATGTACGCTATAACTAATACACAATTACGTATTTAAGCGCGACCCTCATTAACAAGAATAACGTATGTAAATGTAATAAACTTTTCAGAATAACTAGTGTAAAGTTTAACGCAAATTTGTTTCCCTCCTTTCTGCCTTTGTGTGACAGAGTGGAATAATTATCCAAGATAAATGATGTCACCCGAGCATTGAACGAAATGCGAACATATGCATATTTTGTAAAAAGGGCGGAATGATGTCCATGGGTGTACGCTTTATGTTCAGGCAATCAATACGATATATTATCTTACTCGAGTTTTAATTGGCGAAGTAATAAAAGTGTATTTGGAGGTTTTCGCCACCGTTATCAACACGCGTATAGCTCGGACTGTATTTGGTTTAGACTCTGGCCTGTTAGATATGCAGGTCATGCATCTTATTACTTACAAAATTGATTCAATTACCATGTCTGTTCGTCTATCATTCTAATACTCGAAGACTTTACGTAATTAATGTTCATTCGGAAGCAGGCAAACGACGTAGACTAATGTGTCTTTTAACGTTATGGTAAGCGACAATCACAATGAATGATTGTTTGAGATATTTGCGAATTCGATAACTGGGTGGCATATATTATAAAAGATCTAGATGCTCAAGGATTACAAGAGCGGTATATCTGTGCAATAAGGCAGATTAGCTTGAAATAAAAAAATACATCTAATTTCTCATGGTTATTCATGCATAGTGACATTGTATAGTTTTTGTGGTAACTTGTGACATTGTGATCTGAGCTAGAGGGATTCAAGACAATGTTACAATTCGACACAGCACCATTAGTTTCTGATCTATTTTCTGGAATTCCCTCATTAATATGTACATGAAACTTGTGTCCGACTGTTTATCAACACTCAAGGTTCGAGATATGTAGCATGACATAAATCTATATAGCATATTGTTTACAATAATACTAAACATTACAGAACTTCATTTACAGTAGCGTCTTCATAACAAATAACTGACTTAATTGTATGACTGTTATAACGAGACAATTATGTTTTATACTCAGCAAAATCCAATGCATATTCTAGCATTAGAACTGTTGCATTTATATGTGTTAGCGGTGTAAAAACCGTGTGCACACAAAGCGAATCACACATTATTATTATCCACTCTTCATGCAATTATGCTCATTACCTTACGTCTGTCAACAATAAAACGAGTTGCTTTGTTTTTGTCGTAGGATCCAGTCATCAAAAAGCGTTGGCGCCATCAACGTAATGTGTTTAAGTTTTCAAATGTCATAAAACATGAAGCGTATTAAATAAGTGTTTCAGATACATATTTTGTAAGTCCTTTCTCTTAAAGTACATCTTTCTAAATGTTCATTTTGTTAGTAGACTGTTGCTCTGAATAGATGTGTGACCACTGCTAACGAAACTACAAAGTGATAAATAAACATTACACACTAAATTGTCGCTATTATATTAATGGAACATTTATCCTAATAACACAGAAGTGTGATATTTATAGTAGCGCTTGTTACGTAAATATCTTTCAATTTTGTTATTTTATTGACAATGTACAACTGGGTTTAGGTTTAATTTAGGTTTGAGGTATACTTAAGAGCGGGCGTATTGCGTTGAACTTCGTGCTGCCATAAGAAAAAGGGTCTTTAAGTATCGTGCATGTATCTAGTTCCATACCCAATAATATGTAATTATTACGACCAAGTGCATAGAGAAAATGCTTGATCTCATGAATAGTGTATAAACGTTTTCGAAAAAAGACGCATTTCATCGCATTATTACCAGTATGACGCAAACATCAAATCGTTGTAGAGTTCATCAAAGTTGCACAGTTGCGCGTTTGTCATTTATTCCAATTAATGAACCGATGGGCAATTATTTCTTGTTCCGTAATTGCATGTAGTTGATGAACAAAACATCTCTCGCGCGAATGTAATCAAGAATTACAAGCAGCAGCATGGTCGTAATAAATTGTGCTCTTGCCAGAAAATATGCATAAAACTTAAATTTGCATTTTACCATATTGTGCATATTCTTTAAAGAGAATATCTCAGAATAAATGGTTTATTCATCGAAATACAAAACTATAAAAAATAAAGACTAAAATATAGGGAAATCATTAAATCTTGTGTACAGCTTTGTTTAAATTCCCGGTCTTGACAGGACGATTTGTCTGCCCATGTTTAGAATTTCTTAGCTCCCTGTGGAATGATTATGCCTGTGAGATAGAACAATTCATCGAAAATTATCACTCAAACCATAGAAACAAATAAGCATAACATATATGCTACTCTTTGAACAACTGTGGAAGTTTTCGTGAAGTTAAACGTTGTAATGATGCACGGTTGCAAACAATTGCACACTGTGGATATAGAAAAATGTAACGAAGTGTTTCACAAATAAAACATTCGAACATACAATTGACTGCGCATTCACAGTACCCGTTTATTGCATCTTTAAACGTGTTCCCGTTCCACCCTGTCTGAATACAATGCTCTTCGAGGAGACATTAAACGTGGGTATTTTTGTAACCGTAATTATCTCAAAAGGAATTGCAATTTTTGGCTGAGAATGCATGCACGTGAATCATACTGGCAATGATAATGAACTACAAGCGAAGTGATGAATGAATCAAATTCTGCTGATGCAACATTTGTTGGCGTATTAATCGAACGACTCTTACTTTAATTGTACTATAGCTATCTACACATGTTTAAACTTAAATAAATCATTCTTTTGATTGCATTGGCTCTCTCTCCCTCTCTCCCTCTCTCCCTCTCTCCCTCTCTCCCTCTCTCCCTCTCTACCTCCCTCCCTCTTAAATCTATGCATTGTACTATTCATTTTGCTCAGGTAATATATCTACCCGCAGCAGACACTGGCAAATAAAACATTTGCCCGCGTGCATGTGTTGCATGTTTCCACTTACACATATTAACACAAAACAACATTGGTGTATTTATTGACCCTTTGAAAATTGATTTGAAACAATAGAAGAGATGCAATTGCGGAGTTCATGGAATTCAAACGCCGAAGCTGAAGGGCACGCAATCTGTCACGGGCGGTGAAAGGACAATCATAATATAATACAATAACAAATATTTTGATATTAAACATTCTTCCTTAGGGGGATGTAGCTGGTTGTGTTTAAAACAAAACAAACAATTTGCAAATTAGGAAAGAAGAATGAGAAGACAATGCAGGGAGTACGAATCCAAGTACGTATCTTATTGATATATTCAGGAAGGGCTAGGACTATCTTAACTTAAAACCCATATTTATTGTTCAGTCAATACGTGTCAATACATCATTAGTCTATTTGAATAATCATGGAGCGATATCGCTAGTTTCATTTTCGATACAATATTTACGGACGTTTAAGAGAAAGCAATCACAAAATAGATTAAACACAATTAATTTAAACAACAGTTTGAAGATTGTCAATTCAAATATACATAAGCAAACTGTGTAATGTTTCAGTTGAGGATATCCTTCGATACTGTGTCCCTTATTGACCTGATGTGAAAAGAAATATATTATGAAAAATTAGATGTTAGCAGCTCATTTTAAATAAAAAAGGTTTAATATAACATATCTGTTTTATCAAGGAAGCACAAACAATGTATGAGCATAGCGATGAATTATTAACGATGCATGCCTCTTTAGTACCTTTAATCTCTATCACAATTTATTTACGATTATGGACGTGCAATGTTATTGCATTTTGCAGTTCTGATAAACACGACAGAACAGTATTAAACTTTATCAAAGTTTCCTAACGATTTAATTTAAATACTGTACATGTACAGATAATTCGATTCCATTTGGAATCGGTGACAGCGTCAAGCCACCCGAGCAAGAAACAGACGCACTCAGTTAACTATCGGTTTCTCCTACGATATAATGTTTCATTTGTAAACATTTACACTGTCTACGAGTACGAATTGTATACTACAAGGCTTCGTTAGTTCGCATATCGAAGATCAGAAAGGAAACCAAAACTCAAAAACAAAAATCCAAAAAATTTAAAAACAACACAATTTTATATTATGGTAAGTACACTGTTGTTGAAATCCAAATGTTTGTTACTTCTGTTTGGTTGTTTCCGTAGCGTGCCATTATTCAATTAAGATTCGTCATTATCAGTTCGACGTATTTTAGTACATCTGCTATTTAGCATCATTCTAGAATTCTCGACATGCATCCAGGACTCACACTAGAATGATCTTCAATTTGCAAAACTTGACAGCGATAAATCTCTTAATATTCTAGATAAAGCGAACCTGCTTGAATAAACCATTCACTCTGGCACATAACTGTCACAGAATGGCGTGTTATATATTGTGCTAATTGTGTCACTAGGAGTGGTGAAAAACGTTATAATACCAGCCTGGCATAACCCATATAACATCCCGTAGATACAGTGATGCACATACGTAACTCTTTTTTCTATAAAGTGGTGCGATGTGAAAAAATACAGCAATTCATTTTTACCACATAAATCTCGACATGTTTACATAACAATACACCATACTCGAGTACCGACAATAGGCTCGTTGAATTAGTTTGAACGTAACTTTATGCTGCAAGCAGTATTAATAATGATGAGTATTTGCTTTGTATACAAACACCAGAAACAACATATGCGGTATTATGAAACTCGTTTCGCAGTATAGCTAGTATAATTCTACCCCAGTGGTTCAAACAACAGAGCCCCATACAACTACACACAATTTACAAAAATCAACTGGACAAAAAGCGTATTATGCCAAAAACTTATGCCAAAAAAGTATCAGGTCTACCTTCAGAAATTCCAACTATTACAGGAAACATGTATCAACACTCAAAGTTCGACATTTGTAGCATGAAATAAATCTATATTGTAACATCTGTGTTTACAATAACACTAAACATTACATAAATTCATTTACATTAACATCTTCCTAACAAACGACTGCCATAAATATACAGTTGTACTAATGATACAATGAACGTTGTACAGTCAGCATATTTAAAAAAAACCTGTGGCATTTTCCAGGTGTGAACGGGATAAAAAGCATGTATAAACAAAACGATTCACGAACTATTATTACCCGTTTGTAACAAAATTATACTCGTTAATGTCTACATAAATGGTTTGCAAGATCACGTGCTGCATTGCATCCAGACTTTAATTATACGTACTAATCAATTTCTTGACCATTTATATCAACGTGTGTCGATCACTGGAATAGAAGAGCATCAGTAAATTTCGTTAGGCAGTAACATTAGTGTTCTTGAAGATTACTCTTGTAAAAGTAGACTTTATTTAATGTAAAATCAAGTCGGATATCGACTACTAGTGAATTGAACCAAACATCAAAGTCCCAACGGTAGCTGAATACATGGATAAATGGGTCTTCTTAAAGACATTTTAGATATATCCAACTCCATAACCAGCCGGTTAAATATCGATGGCTTAGAATAAGAAGGTCGTAAGTGCCACTTACGACCTTCTAAGATGCATACATATTTAGAATAAGCATCACAAGGCGCTCTTTATGAGCCCATGTTTATAAAAATCTGAAATTGCCATGTTGACTAAAATAAAATTTTAAAAACGTGTTTTCCCATTGGTAAAGACTAAGTCACAGACAGTTTTCTGTTGTTTTCTCAATAAATCGATTTGGTAGTTACGACCTTCTTGTTCTAAGCCATTGATATGTTTATATTTAATTTTCTTCAATTAAGACTAATGGGTAGTTGCGTATTACACATAATTAATATTTAATTACTTGACAAACATGATTAATGGATCGACAGAGTGGATGAAGAATATTTAATCGTTTCCATTTACTAAAACCAAACACGTCTTGTCATACATTTATGATCTGTGATGAAATTCACACATCCGCTGCTTGAGACATAAGACTATCATGTTACTTTGATAAGGAAATCTTAAACTGATGATATCAACATCGGTAATCATTCCACCTCATGGAACATTCCATCCTATATATGATAGTATAACGCAATATATTGAGATAAAATCTATGGACAACACACCGACTGGTAAGTTAAAATTTCTGTAGGCCTGGTACGTGGTTAGTGTGCTAAATTTATGACCAGTCCTGGAGATCCGAGTTCGATTTCCATGTCCATGACAAATTGATAGCAATGTCGAGTCTATTTTTCCTTCTCCACACGCGGAAAGTAGGCTCATTTTGCGGGTACGTTATTATTGTGTAGGATTCGGAGCGGCAGAAGGTGTTCGGTGATTCGTCCTTTGTATATGACTGAAATTATTGTCGAGAAACGGCAGACGTTAAACACAAATATACAAACAAAAACAGTTGATACAATGTGATATAAACACGTATTGTTCCCAGTCACGACATGTCTCTTGAACAAAGAGTCGTCAATTTTACAGCATTAAAAAATGTCCTTACGAGAGACTAGAACGAGTATGTTTATACTGTATTGATTTATAAATTTTGTCAACGAGTTTGTATGATATTTAGCTGATGTAAGGATGCGTGGGTGTAATGTAAAGATGCCATATGTATAAAAATTTATCTCATAGTAATGAGACAAAGTGTTGACACGTTGACAGACAACTGGCATCAGATAAAACACTGACAAGGTGCTGGTATTGTATGTAGGCTTGTTATCATACTGTGTCAAAAACACAATGAGACATGATATATAAGTACGCATGATCCGACCGCCGTATATGAAGACATCGTGCGTTAAGCACAAATAAACAAGCAAACTGTTTGAATAATGTGATATAAATCATAACCATGCTTTGTTTCCAGTCTCAGAAAGTGTCGTTATTATTGATAACATTTAATAATTGACCTAGAGAGGTTAGACACATGATGTTTTTACAGTAGTTTCTATAGATATTGTGTCAAGCAGTTTGTCACTTATGGCGTGTGTAAGGATGCGGGGGTGTAATGTTGAGATGCCAACTTATTGTATTTATCTCATAGAGATGAGACACGTGTTGATACATGTACATTGACAGACAACTGGCACCAGATAAAACACTGACATGATGCTGGCATTGTATATAGACTTGTTATCATATTGTGTTATACGTTATAAGACATGATATAAAGGTACGCATGACATCAATGGAAACGCTAAACATGCTGATAAATTGGTTAATTCTACAAAAAAACAAGAATAAAGCGATTTAGGTAGTCAAACTTAAGTATTGAGTATCACACATATTTTCTGTGTCTTACCCTAGATGACATTGACCAATGCAGAGGAGATGAAAACCGGACAAGATTGCCCCCAAAAGAACGCAACATAAAAGTCGAACTGAGGAGGCGATCTGGGATGTGACGGAAAAGCTTCGTTCAGAAACAGATGTTTTATCAGATAAATGACAATATAAAGTACTACATTGTATGACGGCGATGATTCAATGCAAAAACTTGCGTATCAATTATCAATATATTCTTATTCAGTTTCGAGACATCTTGTAAATTGTTACGAGTACAATACCTTTCCGGTCGGATATTATCTAGACGTAATATAGAAGTTACACAAGTATACATTTTGTTTTACAGACAGACATTGAATTCGATTTAAAAACTAATAGTATTACGTAACTTTCAGACAAATTTTGCAGATTATTTATTACACATCCTCGTCTGGTAGAGACAGTTGTCACACGAACTATCGGTCTAATTATCAAATCATTCCACTGAAGATATGGCAAATGACATTTTAACACAAGCTGTAGAAAAACCGTTAATTCAATTCAAGAAATTTTCATATTACCGGTATGAAGTATCGTTAGGTACATTTAAAGGCGATAGTGAAGCCAATGTTTAGACGAACGCGTACAAATGTACTTCGTCTTTTCGCTCAACTGAATTAGCATTTCTGTGATTCTCAGTGGTTAGTGCGCCGGATTATTACTAGGCGACCTTTGTTGATTCGATTCCCGTCCGCAACAGGGAATATCTGGCCATATTTAGTGGAATGAATGTTACCATTACTAGCTTACTCTTCAATGAGGCTCTAACAACCTCTCAAGATGTGGATGAAAATGTCTTTAGCCACAACCGAAAATAGAACTATGTTCACAAATATCTGTAAATCATTAAAGATTGGTTCATTTGAGTGGTTTTAAAATTAGACTAAATTGTTTATATCAGAAAATAATGTTGTACGCTGCCAAGTCGATGAGTTATTTGTTTATTTCCATGTAAACGCATCAAAGTATAATTGTGAACATTGATTTTGTCTACAGAACCACTTGCTAAATGACATACTGAATGGAGGTCAGGGATAATTGAGGAAAGACGAAAATTTCAGTCGATTTGACTGATGTCTTAGTACAGTTAGTCCTTATTCGTTTCTAGTTAAAGATGGCGGCATTTTATAGTACATATAGTTTAGAATATAGGCACACGTAAAGGAAATCTTGTGTTTAAAAACAACCCAGTTCAATGTACATGTACCTTACACAAAAGTATGCACCTGTCAGTATGGATATTTCCACTTAGAACAAACACGTGTTGAGGTAATTGTACTCACACCGTGTGATAAACGTCAGTGTAAATTATATAAATATGTGTAATATGTAAACAAATAAATAGCGATGTCTTCTTGAGTTACATTTATCTGGTTTAACTATATAATAAACAGGCAATGATACTCCCAAATGCAGAAACAAATGGGACAGGGGAATCAGCATATAATAGAAATAGCCGAGCAATAAAGCACATAAAAGGCGCCACACATACAAAACAGACCACACACAAACGCGCGCTATATGCTATGCACAACACAAAACATGACTGGAACACTAACTATATAACTATATCAACAAACATTTTCATATTTCCAATCTCGATTGTATCACACACATTTAAATTACGGAAGTTTTATCCAAATTAATACAGAAATATGAATTAGATGTATGCATTGTTAGTTACGGAATAGTTAAGAAAAAACATATCATACATTTGATGAATATACTGCAGTTAAACTATCTAGGTTATACATGTTAGATATCTGAGAAAAACATTTACCCATATGACCCCGGCAGTCGCCCTTTGCTTACGCATTGCGCCACGTAGCGCTTTCAACGGGAGGTAATCTATGTTTTTGATATTTACTAGTAATTGAACGGGAGGTAAATTAATAAAGCCGCTAGGTAGCGCTTTGCTTCGGCAATGGACTCCATGGTGAGTATTAAGAGTGATCCCTGTCATATCTTGTTTGATAATTGGTCGTTAATGTCGGTGTTTATCTAACACAGAAGTAGCTTAGTACTTCCTCGGTTAATCTCGCATCTAATGATGTAAGAATAACGATGCAAAGCTTTTTACGTAATCTAATTTTATTACATTTACAACTTATTTGATTACTGTTTTTATGACATTGTCACATAAAATGGAACATTTATATAATAAGATAATACCGTGGTATTGAGGCAGCTACTTTGATAATGATTATGTACATTCACTCCAGTTTCTACATGCATCTAAAGTTACTATGAAACTACCTTGTACTAACTTACTAATACTTTTATATCGATGGCTTAGAATGAGAAGGTCGTAAGTGCCACTTACGACCTTTTAAGATTCATACATATTTAGAATAAGCCCATTTTCATAAAAATCTGAACTTGTCATGTTTACCAAAATGAAGTTGTAAAAGTTTGTTTTACCATAACTAAAGAGTAAATGTCAGACAGTTTTTCCGTGTTTTCTCAAAATATCGATTTGGTAGTTATGACCATCTAATTCTATGCCATCGATATGTGCATATACATATTCTCTTCAAGAATATTGTCTATGTAACAAATAATAATTCATAACTATGGAAATAAATAAACGAATGCCTCTCATATTTATCCTCGCGTAAACAATGTGTCGCAGATTTCTGAATTAGACAAAATACAAACGCACCAGCAACAGTTCAAACTATTTAAATCTACTCATCGTTTACTAGTACATAGTTGTTTTGTTTTGTCTTCTCGTTATAATTTGTTCTCATGTTGCCTGTGAGGGAATGCACTGATTGAAAGTTCTAATTAACTCCCTCTAGTATCAGTACATAATGTACAAAACGTCAGATAATAGGATATTAACTAAATTAAGCAGATACATCCCGAGTAGTTATATCAAATAATAAATAAAAATTACCAAGCATTTCCATATAAATGCTTCACTAACAGGAGGCATCAAGCACGTTGTCTATCAGAAATTAGAACCTCAGAATTTGAAGAGCATTATTGAGTTATCAATTTCTGTATGAGAATGATAGACAGCGCATCAAGCTGGGCATATTACATCTCTATTTGAGTATTTCAATTTGTTGCCAAATTCACGGATCATATTCTAGCAGATTTTATTTCCGAGATTGATTTATCTTTCTAAAGCATTTGCTAGACATGGCAAGTATATGGGAACACTCTTGAATATGATAGACGGGAAAACACGCTGAACTACCCCTAGACGGGCGGTGACTAAAACATACGTTAACGTAGATAATATTTCAGAACTTAACGTTGTTAAACTAAAGAGTATACTGTTCTGGCACAAATCAATCGTTTCTCTATTTAGATACAGCTCAATGTTTTATATTGTTAAATATATGAACTACTCAATGTGTTCCTTTTTTAGAATCTGATACAACACAATGATAACTTTATTAGATCGCTACAGCTCACTGATTTCTAAACTTAGAAAAAAAACTGATTGGTTCTTACCACTTGATTGTTTCTACATTGTATATGTATAATTAAATATGACGCCATATTTTCTATTTGTAGATGCAAGATATACATGGTTACGATTACAGAGCTCGGAACGAATAACTCAAGCGAGGTAGTGAAATTTACTACAAATTTGACAGGTATGTACCGTTAAGACGTTTTTCGTATTTGGAATAAGGACTTACAATTTCGTGTTCGGTTTTGTGCCACGTTCGCTTTTGGTCTGCCTTGTTGTTATGCCAAAGGTGTTTCTTTCTGTGTCGAAATGTATTCCTCAGCTGTTCCTGTGCTAAGATTTTAAATACACCCCACCTCTCCTAATACATGTAACAACTAACCTATTCGGCAAACCTCCAACATTACTACACGCCATAAACGTTCAATCAGATTTCAATTTCACGCATGTAATGCCACAATTATTTTGCGTTAAGTATTTTTCGTTGTACACTATTGTCAGCTCCAATACAACTAACTATGGTGAATATCTACCTACACTTTGTACTAAAATGCTGTTATATCATTAACTTTCGCGAATTTTATCAACTATAGAGATAGTAATATTTATAATACATTTTGTAAGTAACAAGTAATTGATTATTTTCTGAAACTCGGTATAAACAAACTATCATCAGACAATTCACTAATTTTGAGATCAACTATTCGAAATATATTGATATTTGGGACATATCTGATCCGCAATATCAGTAAAATTTGAACAACCGCAAATATTAATAACATTACAGTAACTATAACACTTTTTTGGGTGTCATGTAACACACGGAAAGAAATTGCTAAAAATGCTTAATCCGCACGTACAGGAAGTTACTGAAACGGCCTTGAAATTAGTGATTCAGTCTTAATGACAACAAAACTATCCGTCATCTGCAAATTACTGTCATTTGGCTTCTTGGTGTCGACCAGTATGTTGAGACATTGTCGGACTGAATTTGTCTGACATAATTCAATAGTCATTAATTTACACAGTGCGCGAGTATGAGGAAATGAAATCAAGGTTTTAACGCAAATCAAGTGAAATGCTGGTAGAAAATGTTGTTATCATTAGAGAAATGTAGCAATCAACCTAACCAGTCGAGCACAGAAAGCAGAAACACCACAACACAACTACACTGGGCAATGCCCACAATTAGAAACACTTATGTCCAAGTCTACCAATATACAGGATGCCCAAATTCAACAATGAAATTAGCGGTTATTGCATGAGACAAGTCATGAATAACTTTAAACATATTGGTCATTGGTGTTTCGTCTTACGGAAAATGTACGTTACAAATATTATATTACGTATTAAAGCGACACCCTCATTAACAATAATAACGGTATGTATGTAAATGTAATCAACTTTTCAGTATAATAAGCGTACAAGCAAATTTGTTTCCCTTCTTTTAGCCGTTCAGTATGTGACAGAATGGAATAATTGTCCAAGATAAAGCATTGACAGAACTGGAGGCGTATGCACACTTTGTAAAAACGGCCGCATGATAATCATGAGTGTACGCTTTATGTTCAGACAATCAATACAATTATCTTACGCGTAGCTTGATCGCCTGTGAAAAGTAGGCAAAATCAGGTCAATTCACTATCCCCGAACTATCTTTATTCACCATTCTTAAAAAAATTGTCAAGCATAACCATTACCACCGTTTTCAATACGCGTATATATCAAGCTGCATTTGGTCTAGACGCCGGCATGTTAGATATGCAAGTCATACATCGGCATCACTTACAATAATAGTTCAATTACCATGTATGTTTGTCTAGAGGATTCTATTACTCGTAGATTTAACGTAATGAATGTATATTGCTGTATTCGGAAGCAGACACACAACGTGAACTTTATTCAAACGATTGTGTTTGCTAATGTTATTGTAAGCGACAGTCTGAATTGATTAGTGTTTGAGAGATATACGCAAGTTATGTGATATCGTTAGTCTGTATTTCCATAATTTGACGTACAGTAAATTTAAAACAGCTAAAGTTTTGTCTGTGACATTCTATCAAGTAACAAGTGTGGCTTTGACGGTCAACAATATACTACAATACAATGTAGATTTGTGTAAAAATTCACGAGGGAAGCCTGTGGACTACTGTCAGACACAGTACACAGCTTGCCGAGTCTAAATAAATGTCCAAGTTATAAGCAAATAGGATAAAAAAGGATTCTGTTACATTGAGTCAATGCACACTTATCCCAGGGAAGAAAGAATCGTGCATCAAGCACTGGTTATAATATAGTCAATTATCGACGAATTTCGTTATCGGGATATCGCGGTTCCAATTATACGAACACAGTTCCCCACATAAAATAACCACATTGACTTGACTGACAAAAAACCCAGTATTGTACGGAGTTACAATGTCATGTTTAACTGCTAGAGGGGTTCAAACAATGTCACAGTTTGGCACAACACCATAAGTTTCTGATCTACTTTTGGCAGTTTCTCTTTCAGATGTACATTGAACATGTGCTCGACTGTTTATCACACGACATCAATGCATGTAAACGTCTGTGTTTACAATAACAGTAAATATATATTCACATTAACATCTTCATAGCAAACAACTGTCATAATTATATGACTGCAATAACGAGACAATATGGTTTTATAACCAGCAAATCCAATGCACATTCTAACATAAAAACTGTGACATTCTCCATTAGTTAACGCGATGCTAAAATTGTAAACAAAGGGATAAAAGCGTTGTTATTACCCGTCTTTGATGCAATTATGCTCATTACCTAACAACTGTCAACAATAAACGATATATTTTGCATTTTTGAAGCATCCACCCAGTCATCTAAAAGCGTTGACGCCATCAGCGTAATGTGTTTAAGTTTCAAAATGTCATAAAACATGAAGCGTATTAAATTATTATTTCGAAGTAATTCATGGACTAAAACTGTGTCTTTCTAAATGTTCCACATGTAGATAACACTGTTTTAGTACTGCTCGGGGTATGTAGGTGAACACTGCTAACGAGAGTACAAAGTGATAAATACACATTACACATTAATTTGTCGCTTATTTTATCGCACAATTGCCCTTATAACACATACTTGTGATAATTAGTTCAACATGTGATGTAATCGTAGTGCCTTTCATTTGTTTGCATTGACATTGCGTTCAATTAGGTTTATTAATTAAGGGGCATGGTATTGTGGTATGGTATAAAAAGAAAATTTATATCTACTGCACCTAGTCACTTACCCAATGGTGTGTAAGAATTACAATCAAGTGCTTAGAGAAAATGCTTGATATCAAGACATATTTGTAAACGAATTCAATAAAAACCTAGATGCCTCGCAATATTTACTGTGTAACGCAGGCATGAATCCTTTCTAAAGTTCATTATAGGTGCGTGTTTGTCATATATTCAAATTAATGAACCGATGGGTAATTATTTCTAGTTCCGTTATTGCAAATAGTTGATGAACAAAACATCTCTCACAATTAAGCAACTTTAATCAAGAAATACAAACAGAAGCATGGTTGTAATAAATTCTGCTCATGGAATAACATCTAGGTGAAACTTAAATTTGCATTTTACAAAATTGCTTTAAAAAACTTTAAATGCTAAGAAATAATGTTACTAATCTTTCACACTGGAGAACCAAGGAGAAATTAATCGTGAAATTAAAAGTTGTAATGATGCACAGTTATAAACAATTGCACAATTTGAAGATAAAGAACGTGCAATGAAGTGTTTTACAAATAAAAACTGTCAACCATATAATTTACTGTTCCTTCACCGTACTCGTATATTGCATCTTTAAACGTGTTTTCTGTTCCGACCTGTCTGAATACAGTTTTCTTTGAGGAGACATTAAACGTGCGTGCTTTTGTAAACGTTATTATCTCAGGACCAATTGCTATAGCCGACAGAGAACGCATGAATGTAAATTACAATGACGATAAAATTAACTACAAGCGATGAAGCAATCGAATTCTGATAATGCATATTATTGAAGGTACATGGTTGTGTTTACCATCAAGAAGAAATAGTCGATGGATGTATCAAATATGCATGGCTTATGTTAAGTTTTAAGGGTCTTCTTTATACAGTTTTGAAGTTCATTCTAATAAAGCTTGTAGATAAATACGCGTTAGTCGTTAAAACAGCACTCATTTAACAGAGGTTATATATAGTCATTGATTTTTTTACAGAAACTATCTGTATAGCATGCTTACAAGATATGAAATCTATACATCTGTATTTCATTTAAGCTCAGGAACTATATTTACCGACACCAGGCCCCGATCTTCTGCAACATCTCATCTAAAATATGGCCATGTGTCGTTTCAATAATGTCCATGAGAGGATGCAGTCAAACATTAACATAAAAATTCGCAAATGCTAGTCTATTTTATTTCGGTTATTTTTAATAAACTCTAACACTTCAAATTTTTAAGAAATTCAGACTCTGATTTTGACAAAATCTCAATTTGATGATAGATTTCTGCATGAGATGCTTCGGGAGATCGGTGCAAACAAATAAATCAATACATATCTGAAAATATTCCCTCGTGCAAATGTTTCATGTCCCCACTTCTTCTGATTAAAACAAAACAACAATGAAGTATTTATTGTCACTTATTGATTTGTAACAACAGAAGATATGCAATTGCATTCAGCTCATTGTATTACAATTTGTAAATTGAATTTAATTGGAATTCTCACGCCGAAGCTTCAGCACAGAAAATTTGTCACGTGCGGTGACATGAAAATTACAATAAAACAAAACTACAAGTAATTTCACTATAAAAAGACTTCCTTGTGGGGATTTACCTGTTTAGTTTTTTCGCAAAGTTGGTAACAAAGAAAAAAGATTCATCGTATATGAAAAAACGATAAAATGACTAAATAGCAAGGACAACTCATAGGAATCCCTGTTATAGATCAAGTTATCATAAAAAATAATAGTATATTTAAGGAAGGATTTTCTGACCGTGAAACTATATCTATTGTTCAGTCAATGCAAGTAAATACATAATTAATCTATTTGATTAATCATGTAGCGAGATCGTCCGTTTCATTTCCGATACAATAATTCTATATGATTACGGATATTTTAAAACACCAAAAGGGATCAATCAAAATTATGTTTTATAAAAGATTTTAAGAATGGCAAGTTATCCCAAATATTAAATATAAATAAGCAAAATGTGTGATGTTCCTGTTGAAGACAACCTACAATATTTTGATCCTAATTCGCATGATGTGAAAATAAATACATGACTTTGTATGAATATTCAGCGCTTAATTGAAGATGTTCGCAGCTGTTTTAATAAAACAGCACCGAGTTTAGTATAATCGATTAGTTGTATTAGTGATGCAAAACACTTTATGAGCATATATGATGAATCATTAACGATGCATGCCTCCTTAATACCTTTAATGTCTCACACCGTTTATTTACGATTATGGCCGTGCAATTTTAGTGCATTTCTGGTAAACACAACAGAACAGTATTAAACTTTATCAAAGTTTCCTAACGATTTAATTTAAATACTGTACATGAACAGATAATTCGAATCCATTTGGAATCGGTGACAGCGTCAAGCCACCCACACAAGAAACGAACACACTCAGTAAACTATCGGTTTCTCCTACGATAGTATGTTTCATGTAAACATTCACACTGTCTACGAGTATGAATGGCATACTTCAAGGCTTCGTTAGTTCGCATATAGACGGTCAGAAAGAAAAACCAAAACTGAAAAAAAATCAAAATCAACACAATTTAATGTATGGTAAATATACACTGTTCTTGAAATTCAAATGTGTGTTATTTATGTTTGGCTGTTTCCGTAGCGTGCCACCATTACATGACAATTCGTCATTGTCAGTTCGACATATTTTAGTACATCTGCTTTTTAGCATCATTTTAGAATTCTCGACACGCATCCAGGACACACACTAGAATGATCTTATCTTGGCAAAGCTTGACAGCGATAATCTCTTAATATCCTAGATAGAGCGAACCTGCTTGAATAAACCTAAAATCCCGTAGATACAGTGATGCACATACGTAACACTTTTTTCTATAAAGTGGTGCGATGTGAAAAAATACAGCAATTCATTTTTACCCCATCAATCTCGACATGTTTACATAACAATACACCATACTCCAGTTCCGACAATAGGCTCGTTGAATTAGTTTGAACGTAACTTTATGCTGCAACCAGTATTAATAATGTTGAGATAAAACACCAGGCAATGGAAACAACATATGCGGTATGATGTAACTCGTTACACAGTATAGGTAAGATATTCACATGGACTTGTCAGACTTCATGAATATCAAGTATTTACACAGTTTTCATAATTCCCTTAAATTGCCAGTGGTACAAACTTGGCTAAATCATCATAAGAATGAGGTCTACCTTCGGAAATTCCAACTATTCCATGAAACATGTGTTCGACTGTTTATCAACACTCAATCTTCGACATTTATAGCATGAAATAAATCTATAGTGTAACGTCTGTGTTTACAATAACACTAAACATTACATAAATTCATTTTCATTAACATCTTCCTTACAAACGACTACGAAAAATATACAGTTGTACTAATGATACATTGTACAATGAACGTTTTACAGTCAGCATATTAAAAAAAACCTGTGGCATTTTCCAGGTGTGAACGGGATAAAAAGCATGTATAATCAAAACGATTCACGAACTATTATTACCCGTTTGATACTAAATGATACTCGTTTCTGTCAACAATAAATTGTTTGAAACATCATATTACGTGCTGCATTAATTATACGTACTAATCAATTTATTCACCATTTAAAACAACTCTTTGGTGTTTGTCGATCGCTGGAACAGAAGGGCATCAGTAAAACTCGTTAGGCAGTAACATTAGTGTTCTTGAAGATTACTCTAGTAAAAGTAGACTTTATATAATGTAAAATCAACTCGGATATCGACTACTAGTGAATTAAACCAAACATCAAAGTCCCAGCGGTAGCTGAATACATGGATAAATGGGTCTTCTTAAAGACATTTTAGATATATCCAACTACATAACAAGCCGGTTAAATATGTTTATATTTAATATTTTATTTTCTTCAATTAAGACTAATGGGTAGATGTGTATTACACATAATTAATACTTAATTACATAACACACATGATTAATTGGTCGGTTAAGTAGATAAAGAATATTTAATCGTTTCCATTTACCAAAACCAAACACGACTTGCCTTTCTATTTATGATCTTTAATGAAATTGATACCCCCGCTGATTGATGCATAAGACTATCATGTTACATTAATAAATAAACCTTAGACAGATAATGTCAACATCGATAATCATTCCGCCTCATAGAACACTTCAATCATTCGATCCTATATATAACAGTATAACACGATATATTGGGCCAGAATTTCTGGAAAACAAACGGGGTGGCGTTAAGTAAGTTGAAAATGTCGATATTAGTGTGCTGAATATGAAACCTGGCGAAACGAATTCGATCCCCAATCGCTGCAGGTCATACAATGTACCTTAGTATATGACAGGGTTTCGTGTTGCAAAATGTGTTCGATGATTCGGCAACCATATATAACGTTAAGTATTCTCGAGAAACGGCTAGCGTTAGACACCAATAAACCAGGAAACTGTTCTAATTGTGTGATATAAATAATAAACACTTTCTGTTCCCAGTCGGGACATGTCTCTTGAACAAAGAGTCGTCATTTTTACAGCATTAAATAATGTCCTTACGAGCGACTAGAACGAGTATGTTTATACTGTATTGTATTTATATATTTTGTCAACGAGTTTGTACGATATATAAATGTTATAAAGATATGTGGGTATAATGTAGAGATGCCAAAACGTATAGTATTTATCTCATAGAGATGAGACAAGTGTTAACACGTTGACAGAGAACTGGTACAAGATAAAACACAGACAGGATTCAGGCATTGTATATAGGCTTGTTATCATAATGCATCAAATACACTATGAGACATGATATGTTAGGTAGGTACGCTTTGCATCAATGGATACGGTTACATGTACACAAATCAAATTTTGCGATTTAGTTTACTAGTAGTTCTACGTGAGTATTAATTTGGCATTCGTATCACAAATCGTTTTTTGTTTCTTCCCCTCGATGCCAGAGGGCATTGACCAATGCAGCTTGGATGAAACCTGAATTGCCATGCGCTACGATTGCCACCAAAGAACGCGAAACGAAAACCAAAAAATTTAAGCGATCTAGGTAGAGGTGGAAAAGGTTCGTTCAGAAACGGATATTTTATCAGAAAAATGACTACTACATTATTGAAAGTACTACATTGTAATGACGGCGACGAATCAATACAAAAACTTGAGTATCAAATACCAATATTTTCTTTTACAATTTCGAGACATCGAATAAATGAAAATGAGTTCAATGCCTTACAATCGGAAATTATCTAGACACGATAGAGAGGTTCTACCAGTATATTACAGACAAACACTGATTATGATTTAAATAAACACTAATTGAATTACGTAACTTTCAGACAAATTGTGCAAATAATTAACTACACCATTTGTGATACAGACGTTGCGATAGACACATCCACGGCTGATAGAGACCGTTGCCACACAGGCTATTGGTCTAAACATTTCAATGACGATATGAAATAAGACATTTTAACACAAGCCGCAGACAAAGCGTCAATTGAAATCAAGATAGTTACATTTCATGACCTCGAAGTGTCGTAAGGCACACTTAAAGGCGATAGTTAACACGGGGTCTAGACGAACACATACAAATGTACTTCGTCTTATTCGCTTAACTGTATTAGCATGCCTGTAATTCAGTGGTTAGTGCCCTGGATTAGTAGTAGGCGACCTTTATTGGTTCGATTTGAGTACCTGACCAGATTTTGTGGCAAAAATCTTACTTTCACTAGCTTATTCTTCCAAGAGGTTCTAACAACCTCTCAAAATATGGATAAAAATTTCAATAGCACTAACCGGTAATGGAACATGGTCTGAACGCTGTAAAAGTATTAAAGATTGGATCATTGCAGTGGTTTTAAATTCAGTCTAAATTGTTTTTATTAGAAAATATTGTGGTACGTGGCCAAGACGATGAGTTATTTGTTTATTTCCATGTAATTTCATCAAAATCTAATTGAAGCCATTGATTTTGTCTGCAGCAGAACCATTTGTCAAATTAAGGACATGCCGAATAGAGGCCAGGGATACTTGAGGAAAATTTTATTCGATTGGTGTCTCAGTTCAAGTAGTCCTCATTTGCTTCTTGTTCAAGATGACGGCATTATATAGTATCAGTATATAGGAACACGTTAATTCGTTTGATATGTCTATGGAATTCATGTGTTTCATCAACAATCCAGTTCAATGTACTTTTCATAATATTATGCATCTGTCAGTATAAATATCTCCACTTAGATGTAACAAATGTTGACGCTAGTGCACTCTTACTGTGTGATAAACGACTCTTTAAATATCTATAATATGTAAACAAATCAATAGCGATGTTAAAACTGTATTCTTGAGTAACATTTCTCTGGTTTAAATATATACTATACAGGCAATGATACCTCATGAAGACAGAAACAAATCGGACAGGAACAGTACATAATTTTATTCTTTCTTAATACAAACAATGTAATGATGACCAAGGATTACCAAGATCCCTGTCATACCTTGGGTGTTTATTGGTCGTTAACGTCGGTGCTTATCCTAGTGTTACCAGTTTGTTACAAAATTATGGTCGTTACTGTCAACAATAAATGGTTTGTAACACCGTTCGGCGTTTGCAATGTATATATATTTTAAATATACGCACAAAATCAATTTCTACACCATTTGAAAACAACTAATAAACTTAATGTTTGTCGATCCCTGAAAAGGTGGAGTAGCTTAAACCTGTCCTTGTCACAGGCCGTGGCCCTTATTATAGCTGAATATATGGATTATATTATGGGGCTCTTTTAAACATATCTAACTCCATTACCGGTTCAACATGTTATATTTAAGTTTCTTCAATTAAGACAAATGGGTAGTCGCATATTACACATAATTAATACTTTATTACATAACAAACATGCTTAATGGATCGGTAATATAGATAACGAATATTTAATCGTTTCCATTTACTAAAACCAAACACGACTTGTCATTCGTGTATGTTCTGTGAGGAAATTGATACACCCGCTGATTGAGACATAAGACTATCATGTTACATTAATAAATAAACCTTAGACAGATAATGTCAACATTGATAATCGACCGCCTCATAGAACACTTCAATCATTTGATCCTATATATGACGTTATAACACAACATATTGAGAGAGAATATCTACCCACCACACGGAATGTCATGATCACGTGAAGCAACTTGACCAGTTCCGTGGTCCTGGTAGTTAGTATGTGATTAGTGTGCTAAATATATAACCTGGCGATCCGAGTTTGATTCACTGTCGCGACAGGTTATGAACACCAATGAAAAAATTATACTAAGCATTTGGGTACTGTTGTATCAAAACATTTACGGTAATCGTAAACTTACGTTCAAATTTGAATCCTTTATAATTATGTAACAGCTTCAAATTCTGATAATGAGATAGGTAAAATTATCTGTTAATTAATTCAGTTAATGATTTTAAACAACACATTTCCCTCATTTGCATATGTAAAGCATTATAGGGAATTTAAATTTGAGCGTAAGTTTAAAAAGTTCGTAAGTCCTTTGATAAAACAGTACCTAGGAGAGTATGCTGGTTACTTGTTGTGGATAAATTCGTACTGGATAGGATTGCGGGCGGCAAAACGTGTGCAAAAATTCGGAAAATGTTAATAGAATGTAACGGAAAGAAATTGTCGAGACGTTAAACACAAATACAACCGATAAATGTTTATACAGCATTGTATCTAGGCTTGCTATTATACTGCATGAACTATTATGGACATACGGCATCTATGGATACGGTTAATATGTAAAATGCTGATAAATGTACTTATCCAACCAAAATCCTTTTTCGCGATTTGGTTAAGTCCAACGTGAGTATTGAGTCTTCGTTTCCCTCGTATCACAAATGTTTTCTGTGTCTTCCCATCGATGACATTGACCAATGAGGTTGAGGTGAAAACCGAATTATAGACATGCCTTACGATTGCCCCCAAATGAACACAAAATAGAAGCAGCCAAACAAATGAGGCGATCTGGGATGTGGCGGAAAAGCATCGTTCAGAAATGGATATATTATCAGACTGTAGAAAGTTCAATGACGGCGATGAATGCATAAACTTGCGTATCAAATACCAATATATTCTTATTCAGTTTCGAGACATCTTGTAAATGGTTACGAGTTCACTGCCTTGCCTATCACTCCTTATCTAGACGCGATATAGAAGTATAATACCGGTAAAATACAGACAAACATTGACTTTGATTTCAGATCTAATATGATTACGTAACTTTCAGACAAATTGTGCAGATAAGTTATTACATCCTTTGTAATACAGACGTTGCTATAGACACATCAAAGTCTAGTGGAGACAGTTGTCACACGAACGATTGGTCTAAACATTTCACTGAAGACATGAAATAAGACATTTTAACACAAGTCGCAGACTATGCGTTCATTGAAATCAAGATCGTTTCATCTTATGACCTTGACGAGTCGTAAGGTATATTTAAAGGCGTTAGTGACCCCGAGGTGTAGACGTACGCGTACAAATGTACTTCGTCTAATTCGTTTAACTGAATTAGCATGTCTGTGATGCAGTGGTTATTGTGCTGTATTAGTAATAGGCGACCTTTGTTGGTTCGATTCACGATCGCAATAGGGACTACCTGACCCGATTAATGAATCTTTCCATTACTAAACGAGGCTCTAAAACCTCTAAAATGTGGATGAAAATGTCTATAGCCACAACCGAGAATAGAACTATGTTTACAAAAATCTGTAAATCATTAAAGACTGGTTCATTTCAGTGGTTTTAAAATTAGACTAAATTGTTTATATCAGAAAATAGTGTTGTACGCTGTCAAGTTGATGAGTTATTTGTTTATTTCCATGTAAACGCATCAAAGTATAACTGTGGACATTGATTTCGTCTGCAGCAGAACCATTTGCTAAATGACATACTGAATGTTGGCCAGGGGCCTTATTCACCAACCCTGTAAGTCTAAATTTTAGACTTAGACTTTAGATCGTCAAATGTTCTATTCGCGCTCATATTGTTATAAATGTACCGATTGTGATATAAATTGGTATACATGTTCAGTGGGTAACAACAAATAATCAGATCAAATTTCACACGGTTAAATCGAATTTCAAAGAAATGTCAGTAAATATGAATAATGATATTTTTAAGTCTAAGTCTGATTTTTAGACTTACAATGTTGGTGAATAAGGCCCCAGGAATACTTGAGGAAAGTCGAAAATTTCAGTCGATTTGACTGATGTCTTAGTACAGTTAGGCCTTATTTGTTTCTAGTTAAAGATGGCGGCATTTTATAGTACATAGTTTAGAATATAGGAACACATAAAGGAAAGCTTGTGTTTAAAAACAACGTTGTTCAATGTACCTTACACAAAAGTATGCACCTGTCAGTTTGGATATTTCCACTTAGAACAAAAACGTGTTGAGGTAATTATACTCACACCGTGTGATAAACGTCAGTGTAAATTATATAAATAAGTGTAATATGTAAACAAATAAATAGCGATGTCTTCTTGCGTTACATTTATCTAGTTTAACTATATGATAATCAGGCAATGATACATTTTTGTACCTCCTAAATGCAGAAACAAATTGGACAGGAGAATCAGCATATAATAGAAACAGCCGAGCAATAAAGCACATAAAAGGCGTCACACATACAAAACAGACCACACACAAACGCACTCTATATGCTATGCACAATACAAAACATGGCAGGAACACTAAATATATAACTATAGTTGATTCAAAGATCTCTGTCACAACCGCGTAAACAAACATTTAACCCGGGCGATTATTATAGGTTTCTCAGGATAAAATTCTACCATCATAAATACACTTTTATGATTAAAACTCTAATTGTCCTATAGCGTAGTGGTTATAATTACTGCATTTAGTTATTTAGGAATGAAACATTCTGGCGGTTTTGACAGACATCTTCGAATCGACAATATATCAACATACATTTTTATATTTCAAATTTCAATTGTTTCACACCCATTTAAATTACGGAAGTTTTATCCAAATTAATACAGAAATATGAATTAGATGTATGCATTGTTAGTTATGGAATAGTTAAGAAAAAAACATCTCTCCTTGAATTACATTTCTCTGGTCCAACTATATGATAAGACAGAAAAAAATCAGGAGAATAAGCGTGTAACAGAAACAGTTAAAGAAAAAACATCTCATACATTTGATGAATATACTGTAGTTAAACTATCTAGGTTATACATGTTAGATATCTGAGATAAACATTTACCTATATGACCCAGTCGCCCTTTGCTTAAGCATTGCGCTACGTAGCGCTTTCAACGGGAGGTATTCGATTTTTTTTATTTAATTGATCGGGAGGTAAATTAATAAAGGCGCTCGATAGCGCTTTACTTCGGCAACGGACTCCATGGTGAGTGTTAAGTTAGAGTGATCCCTGTCATATCCTGTTTGTTTATTGGTCGTTAATGTCGGTGTTTATCTAACACATAAGTAGCATAATAATTCCTAGGTTCATGTCGCATCTAATGATGTAAGAAAAACGATGCAAAGCGTTTTACGTAATCTATTTTTATAACATTTATAACTTACTTGATTACTGTTGCTATGACACTGTCACATAAAACGGAACATTTATATAATAAGATAATACCGTGGTACAGAGGCCGCTACTTTGATAATGATTACGTGCATTCACATTCACATCAGTTTCTACATGCATCTAAAGTTACCATAAAACTACCTTGTACTTACTTACTAATACTTTTATATCGATAGCTTAGAATGAGAAGGTCGTAAGTGCCACTTACGACCTTTTACGATTCATAAATAGTTAGAATAAGCATCACAAGGCGCTTCTTATGAGCCCATTTTTATAAAAATCTGAACATGTCATGTTTACCAAAATGAAGTTGTAAAAGTTTGTTTTACCATAAGTAAAGAGTAAATGTCAGACAGTTTTTCCGTGTTTTTTTTTCAAAATATCGATTTGGTAGTAACGACCTTCTAATTCTATGCCATCGATATGTGCATATGCATATTCTCTTCAAGAATATTGTCTATGTAACAGATAATAATTCATAACTATGGAAATAAATAAACTAATGCCTCTCATTTTTATCCTCGCGTAAACAATGTATCGCAAATTTCTTTATTAAAAAGAATACAAACACACCAGCAACAGTTCAAACTATTTAAATCTAATCATCGTTTACTAGTACATAATTGTTTTGTTTTGTATTATCTTAATAATTTGTTCTCATGTTGCCTGTGAGGGAATGTACTGATTGAAAGTTCTAACTAACTCCCTCTAGTATCAGTACATAATGTACAAAACGTCAGATAATAGGATATTACCTAAATTAAGCAGATACATCCCGAGAAGTAATATCTAATGACAAATAAAAAACCCAAGCATTTCCATCTAAACGCCCCACTAACAGGAGGAACCATGCAAGTTGTCTATCAGAAATTAGAACCTCAGAATTTGAAGAACATTATTGAGTTATCAATTTCTGTATGAGAATGATAGACAGCGTATCAAGCTTGGAATATTTCATCTCTCTATTTGAGTATTTCAATTTGTTGCCAAATTTACGGATCATATTCTATCATATTTTATTTCAAACATTGATTTATCTTTCTTACGAGTTTTATAAACGTTGCTTGGAAAAGAGGAGAATACTCACGACTACGGTAGATGGGATAACACGTTGCACAACGTATTTAGATGCAACGCAATGTTTTCTATATTCAGAAACAACTCAATGTTTTCCTTTTCTAGATACATCTCAATGGTTTCTATTTTTAGAATCTAACTTCACGCCATTTCTTTCTAATTTTAGGATCTGATAACGCTCAATGATATTTATTTTCAGATACAGATAATTGATTTCCAAGTTTCTAACTGAATGGTAATGTAACCTCATGTTTTTAATTTGGAGATACAACTTGATGGTTTCTACATTTCGAATTTAACGTCATGGTTTCTTTTTGTAGATACATGTAAACATGGGTACGATTAAAGAGCTCGGAACAAGCAACTCAAGCGAGTTAGTGGAATTTACTACAAATTTGACAGGTATGTACCGTTAAGACGTTTTTCACATTTGGAATAAGGACTTACAATTTCGTGTTCTGTTTGTTACCACGTTCGTGTGTGGTCCACTTTTATGTCATGTCCAAGGTGTTTCTTTGTGTGTCGTAAGTACTCAGCTGTTCCGGTTCAGTGATAGCTTCCTGCACTGTCCGCATCGTCATTATCTTTTTTGTCTACTTTGTTTAGTGAATATTACACTTTATCAAAGTATTTTCTTACAAAAGATACAATAGATATAATGTTTTGCAAGGATGGCATTGTCCGGTACAAATCATGTTTATTTTTATGACTTGTACATGTATTCTTCAAGCGATCCTTCTCATTCGGTTATGTGTCCATTAAGTCTTTTATTTATGGCGTGATATGATTTGTATATGTGCTTTGCTCGCCTGTCATGATTGAGTACTTTCCTTCATGGCCCGATTTTGCATATCTTGTTGCACTGATATATCCGTGATTCGCTTTAAGACGTCACACAAGCCCCGTTTTTCCTGTCAGCATACGTTTGAGCCTCCTCCTTTCATGTTGCTTTGAGACTTCTGTGGAATGCTACTTCTCTATATTCTCTATTCGATATTCTCTTTGCATGATATCCCATATGAATATCCTTCGTGATTAAACTTCATTTGTACTATACTAGATAACATCATACGTAAATCCATTGAGAGTTTGATAATGTATTAGTAGGCGTTATAACCAGGAACTTAGTTTCATATAATATATAGTTGTTTCCCTGATGTAAAATAATCAACATCGGTACTTATTGAACTTGTACTGTTATGACGTATTACACTTTTAACAAAACACAGTTTTAGTTGATTAGTTATCTCGCTTACAGAGTCAATCTTTTGGGTCCAATTATTAGCTGTATAGTAATGCTTTCATGTAATGTCCAGTAGATATCTATGACATCAAATAGAATGTGCATGCTTGCCAATGATGTACAGATAGTATCCAAAATAGGCCAGGCGAGTAGACCTATTTTATAGAAAAGAAAATGTATCAGGAGTTCATAAGTGTGAATCAGTTTTACTATGTTTGTTGTACCGAGATAGTCGAACAAATTGTCTTATAGCGTAGGTGCCGTCATAGCACCTGGTGTAACTTGGTGACGTTATTGCACATTCAGTGACTTTGTGACGTCATTGCATCTGCTGTAACTTGGTGACGTCATTGCACATTCAGTGACTTTGTGACGTCATTGCATCTGCTGTGACTTTGTGACGTCCCAGCACCTGGATAAATATTGTTAATGTACAATGTATGCCGTCTACATATTATTAAATATATGGCTTCAATTTTCTAAACTTCGACAATGGGGTTCATAATCAGATCACCTACACGTGTTGTGGATTGGCTCAAGCAATGTAGATTGTGTCCAGCACTATTATGTCCTTAATTCATAGTCATGCATTGGTGTGGTACTCAGGAGCTTTAACATTTACCTATTTACACTCGTCCCATGAAGCTCAATCAAAGTGCTAAAACGAGATGGCACGTTATTGTCATATCGCTGGCTTAGCACGAGTAGGTCGTAATTATTGTAAGGCTTATACATATTTAAAACAACATCACAAGACTCTTTTGATTAGCCTATTTTCACGACACTATGAACTTGTCATGCTACGAGTAATTTGCAAACAGTTTCTTTTTTTGGTTTCTTAAAATATCAAGTGTGTGCTCACAACTTTCTCATTATAAACCTGCGATGTGTCAACATAAATACATATGGATCGGGCATGCACTTGCAAATAGAGCAGTCACGCTTCATTACCCAACACTGGATTTGAACATCAGATTATATATGAACTGGAAAAGGAACTTAGAAGCTAGCGTGTATTTGATGAGATAAAAGAGCAACAACGGACCAAAAGCAAAGAAAAGCAGTTTAAGAATTGAATGATCAATACACGTTATGGCCAAAGTACGAAGCAACATTTTAACTATTTTCAAAATCAATGTAAATGAAAAACATTTGTACGAAAAGCAGCCAGAAAGATTGTAAAATGGTGACAAAGTGTATCCAAAACAGTAATTATTTGTGCGGGCTTATTGCTGGGAACGGAAAGCGTCATGTTAACAACGATAACTACGTATAATGTGTTACGGGGGTGCAAACTCGCCCCTGCATTGGTTCTTATTTTGTCATATTAAAGTATGCAATTTTCTAAATACAGTATCGCTGCTTGTAAATTAAATTCTATCATCCTTACTACACAAACAAGTACATAGGCATAAAAGGGGAAATTTATCTACAAATTTAGTTTCCATACAAGTGCTTGAACAATTCAATTATGGTTTAGAGAACACATTGCGACATATAATTATACACGTGCTTGTTCAGGAAAACGCATCGATATAAATATCAAATAACTGGTAATCTCGTTGAGGTTAACTGTCATCTAAACTGAAGCAATTTCCTCTTACATTTTGCGCCCCATATTACATGTATCACGTAGTGTACTCATTAGTATGAGTACATACTTTATTTTGAAATGCATTCAAAAGCAGTTATTACAATAATGCAACATATGCTATTTAGGATAAAACATTACCGATATTACGTGGCATATTGTGCAATTTGCTCATTACCATCAAATTTATATCTCTATAAAATTACATACTCCCCTTTCGGAGTATTACATGTGTGATTTGTAAGCATTGTTTTCAGGAAATTGATATTATACATGTTTAACAATTATTATCGGAAATAAACAGCATTATTGTTATGTGGTTGTGTTTCATTTGATTAGATGTTAAGATGATAATGAGTTGCATTGTTATACGTTTTAAAACCAAATATTTGCGGGGGTTTTATTGCAATTTCATCATTCTTTTCTTCATCTTTGTATCGATGCATATTTTAGGGATGGCTATGATTATCATTTTAGATCTTTTTGACACGATGTCGTTAGCTAATGCATACAGACAGGAGTAAGCCTAATAAATGTAGAACTAATCTCAATTATAAGAAAACAGTTTTGTAAAGATTAGACGCTAAGTCTTAGACAAATCCCGGATCAGACATAAACATAATATTATTCAGGTGTAAGATGATTAAGATATAGGAACATAATTTGATATTTAATACCTCCATTATAAAATTCGATTTTTACTTCTAGAGTTATAGTATGTTAGGAACGGTACTCGGTTTGGGACTGGTTTTTTTGTTGCACTTGAACTTTGTTACTTATAACTCGTTTCTTGTTTTTAATGGAAGATAGCACAAAACACTGAACCAGATGTGGTTTCGTTTTGAAGCGTAATGCATAGCTACATGTACTTATACTGAAATCGAGATAAACACTCAACTTCAACAGCCGAGCACAGAAAACAGTCACAATACAACACTGATACACGAAGCAAAGCCATTAGTCACCCAACGAAATAATTAAAAGTCCAAGTCCAAGTCCCCGTTGTAATAGAGCAGGGTATTCTAGTTTAACAAAGCACTAAGTTAAACTACAGTGATCCCAATTGACCTACTGAAACGCAGCTAAGACACTACTTGTAAGTTATGAGTAAAGTTTATTGCATAGGACATACACGTACAATAGCTTTTAACCTATGAAAGGCACACAAGAACACATATTAAAGACAACGGTCATGTACCCGAAGCACAATTCACCACGACATACATGAATATGAACAATTTATGACCCAATACTCCTGAAGGGTATCACATTAGACATCAAAGATGGCCCAACAGAAAAAGAACATCCCCAAAGAAATACACAACATATATAAACAAGGATAAAAAATTGAAGCAGTTTGTTCTAAGGTGTGCTCTCGAGCGACTTTCGATGTACAGAATGTATTCGTAGACGATTCAAAGCATTTAACCAACATTGTATCATATACATCCTGTGCCAGACGTGAATAAATAAAGTACACATAGAATGCAAACGGATCAATTGTTTAGACACTCGTTTCGAGACGAGATAAAGGCAATGAATTTCCTAGTAGACAAATTGAATTGTAGTTGCAAGTAGAACAGTACCACTGCAGATGTGAAGTTGGATTACAATAGTTGAATACATCACATTGAGAAATTTTATCAAATAGTACATAATCAACAGGTCTTGGGGAACTAGGTCGGGTGTTAGATGTGTTTCATGTCTAAACAAGCGGAGTATTGAGGGGCATTATGCAGGATAAAGCATGTTTATAAAAAGTCTTAAACGGTGGGAAAAAACATTTCAAATTGTTTAGATTATTATGAAGATATGACACTTGCATTCTAAATACTAGTATACAGCTCCCCCAAAAAAACAATTGCATTAGTTACAATTATAAAAAAGGAAACATTTCCATGGAAAAGTAGCCGATTATGCAATGATAAACTTTTCTGTCATTCTCGCGAAATATTGAACAGCCAATCTCGACCAATTACCGACTTCATCAAAACCAACTTATACACTACCATTATCAGAAGAATAACCGTATTTTAAGCAAATTAGATTCATATAGCCATTACAGATCCTATTAAGGCGAGGTTGGTATGACTTATACAATGTACCAGATAAAATTAAACAAACTGTGAGCATAATCAAATAGCAATAGATGAATCAATACACAAAACATTGTAATTGTACACATGTACCAGGTATAAGAATCGGAATATGATCGCAACTTGAATATTACAAAGTCGATTGAGAAATGAAATGATTTTAATTGAAATGATATGATATGGTATGGTATTAAATGAAATCGTATGATATGATATGATATAATATGGAATGAAATAGGAGCAGAGAAACTTTGATTCAGAAGTACGCAAGCTTTTTTGGACGAAGTAAACAGAGCAATAATTAAAGAATCAACAAAGTTTATAAAAGTCAATAAATATCTTAAAAATACGAATAAACATTTAATTAGTTTCTTCCCAAATCAATGTGAATGCGAAAGTTTTGCAAATAAAGCAGCCGACTATGCATAAAGCTTTGTGTCTTTATCACAAGTATTGAACAGAACATCTCGATCGAATACCAACTTCATCAAAACCAATTTATATACTCCCTTTCTTGTATCATTACCAGAACGGTATACGGATATTAAGCAATTTAGATTAATATAGCAATTCCGGGACAAGTGAAGAATGGGTTATTATGTCTGTCTCACTTATAGAGTGTAGCATTAAATCGCGCAGAAAACCAATCACATTTATTATGGGATGGAGGTGGGAAAAACGTCACAATGTCCAAAATATAATCTTCGATTTACAAATACAACTTGATGACTCATTAAAATACGCACTTCTGCCGAGAACGTACTGGAAGGTATAAATGACTGTGTGACCGTACTATGACGAACCCACAGTTGTCCCCCTTTTCAAACATGAAAGTGACGCATCCGAACCGCCAGGACGATGCGCAAAATTATCCCTTATCGCTCATAAAAACAGCTGATACGGTGGTATAGCTTATATTTATGAGCGGCCAGGGATAATATAAAACAGATGCAATATATGTTGTAACGTGGTCACCCATGTTGAGTGACTCAACATGAATGACCGGTTTAATATGTACAGTTAACATAACAACAAAAATACCAATAAAAGACAAAATGCATAATAAACAAATTAATAAAATGTACATAGACACAATCACAACTAAAATGTGGAGTTTCCGAAGGATAAAAGGGGCAACAGATAGGCATCCTGGTAACCAACTGGGATGGCTATCTCCCCACGACCTGTAGAAACGTCGCTGACCAAATGGACCCAGGTGAACCCCATCTGCATGGAATATTGGTGTCTGTGCCGCAAATATTCGTTTGTGTCTCCAGAATCTGATATCCTGATGGTCTTCTAGGAGTGTCTCAAGTATTTCGTTAGCTGCACTCCGTTTGTATATATAAGTGTCTATCGAAATGTTTCTAGTCCTTGTCCTGGTGAATAGCTCGCAAATGGAAACCTTCTTAACAGCATAGTCCTTTAATAGCAGGAGTCCTATTTCTTCTAATACACTAGCTATCACCAAGGGTTCCACAGCAGAATCAATGTCATTTTCACCTAATTGAATGATCACAATTTGTGGTCTGTATCTTCTCAAAAACGAATGAAATTTGTTCTTGAACTTAACTATACACTTGTTCATACCATCAGAGTTATTACAGACTGTTAGTCCACCAAGGCCCAAATGATGCACCGAGCACTCCTTGAGGTCATAATTTTCGGGGAAAATATATGGAAAACATTGAGCAAGTCTACGGATAAAACTGTGACCAATCACAGCAACACTAGCAGGATCATCCATGAGAATTTTACCTCAAACTGCAATCTCCGTAGTTGACAAGTGTTCTGTCCGAAAACGGTACACTTTTTGACGTTGTCAATTTAAAAACTCAAACCTGAACTTAAACCTCGCGTTAATCGTTCAGTAAAAACACTCTTCTTATTCCGTATAAAATAAGTTATCATATGAAACTAATATATGTGAATAAAGCACATAAAAAACGTCACAATGTCCAAAATATAATCTTCGATTTACAAATACAACTTGATGACTCATTAAAATACGCACTTCTGCCGAGAACGTACTGGAAGGTATAAATGACTGTGTGACCGTACTATGACGAACCCACAGTTGTCCCCCTTTTCAAACATGAAAGTGACGCATCCGAACCGCCAGGACGATGCGCAAAATTATCCCTTATCGCTCATAAAAACAGCTGATACGGTGGTATAGCTTATATATAAGTATGTCTTTCTCCAACGAAAACCAATCATGACATTTGATGGCATAATTGCAGGGGCAAATAGATACACACACACGTTCGCATTTTAGTTATGTTGGAAAGATTAAACTTCAATACAGTATCTGTATTTTTGTTAGATTAATTTATGCAAAGTACAATTACGACCTTTAAATGATATTTTTGCTTCGTTTATCAATCTTTTTTGTTTTGTGATTGTACTGTTATTGATTTCGATATCTAAATAATCTTTTCTGCAATGTTGTCTTCGATAAATGTGCGCAATTTGATAAAATGCAAATTTAAGTTTCAAGCAGATTTTATGCCAAGAGCCGAACTTATTACAATGTACAATCATCGTGCCGCTTGATTGGAGCTGCCTTTGAGAGATGTTTTGTTCATCACCAATTTGGAATAGCTGAACAAGAAATAAATACCCTTTGTTTCATTAATTTGAATACGAGACAAACACGTAGCTTTAACAAACCCTAGAATAATTTGATGTATATGTCGCATTGATAATATAGTGATGAAACGAATTGTTGAGGAACAACGATCAAAAATGAGCTATCAAGCATTTTCACAAGGTACATAACGTATAACCATTTTTATAGTATAGTCGCAGTACGGACACTCTGAACTAAACCTTGACCCTAAATAAATTAGTGCAGCAGTATGCAGTGTCAATAAAAAGTAATGAAAGGCACTATAATTACATGGCATGTGGTTCTAATTATCACATGTATGTGTTACGAGTGTAAGGACAAATGTGCGATAAACATAAGCGACAAAGTACGGTGTAATGTGTATTTATCACTTTGTACTTTCGTAATTGGTGTTCACCTACATATCCCGAGCAGTACTAACACGTTGTTACCTTGAACATTTAGAAAGGTCCAGTGCTACTCTATACATTTGAAAACTACAAACAAATGAGGGTAGTGGCGCCAATGCTCTTAAATGACTCGATGGATCTACGACAGAAACAAAGCAAATCGTTTACTTTTGACAGTTGTAAGGTACATTGTTATGAACAGAATTGCATCATAGATGTAAAATAACCGTTGTATCCTTTTTTACATTTTTGCATCCTGTTAACTAATGGGAGTTGTATGCTAGAATGCTAGAATGTGCATTGGAATTTGTTGAGTATAAAACCAGTCACTTAATTACAACATTTGTTTGTTATGAAGATATTAATGTGAATGAAGTCCTGTAATGTTTAGTGTTTTTGTAAACACAGACGGTACAATATGTATTTATTTCATGCTACAAATGTTGAATATCGAGTGTTGATAAATAGTCGAAGACTGTTGGACAGTAGGCCACGAACTTATAAGTGGGTGCCTTACTGTGGGGGGGGGGGGGGCTGTGATCTAGGTATTGTGCTCGTGGTTTATGGTCGAAAGTTTCTTGGTTCCGTCCAAGTACACTTTCACCACTGGCAATTGTCCTTCAGTGCACAATTATGAAGGAGCCCAGGTTGAACCACTGATTTTTTGGGCGTAGAATTATGAGGGTTGTTTAAAGAATAGATTAGCATGAACTCTGACAAGCTAGTTTTCATTGACTGATGGTTGTTTTCGAAAAAAACAAATATCCAACATTGTTTATCCTTATTGCAGCATAAAAAAACGTTACAACTAATGCCACGAACCTATTATCAGTATTCGAGTCTATTTTATTGTTATGTAAACATGTCGAGATGTATGTGGCAAGAAATGGATCCCAAATTGTCTTTTTCACTTCATATTACAATATTGTTTCCTAGGTAGTTAATTAATTCATATGCAATATATTAATTATACCATTGTCATGATTGTAGTAATCAATGTCTTATAACTTTTTGAAAACCTACTTCATGTCTTCGATATGCATATTTAACTTTAACTCTAATACGAGTATACAAGATGCTCAATTATTGGTGATTTTATCTGGAAAAACACAGCATCGATAGGTATACGCATCACTGTTGTGACATTATGTTATTATGCTTTGAGTATAATTTGTATCAAAACATCGTTTTTATCACCCTTAGTTTCGTAATTAGCACAACAGATTCGACTACATGATGTGACATGTCGGATAGAATGGTTTATTATAGCAGACTTGGTATATCTAGGATAATCGGAGATTATAGTTTTGAAGCTTTGCCAACATCAGATAATTCCTAACCTTGTCCTGAATATGTGTCAAGTATTGTAGAATGGTTGATAAATTATGCCTATGGAACATACACTCGGCGGCACTTCTAACGCTGCCACTTGATTATACTTGATATCTCAAAAACCGTTGGAAATAACTTAATCAAATTTTCGCCAGTTTTAGTTAAAGGCATGTGCCTATTGCTGCACGTGTTAAATCAGAAATTGGTGTGTATTTAAATGCGTGGTAAAAGCGTAATTTACGTCACCCGGAATTACAAAGTCACAAAATTAAACAGCGTATTTATTAGGGGTCAATTGACTATTTTAAACTTTTTATTTCTCCGTAGCTTCAAGTGTTATGTAATGAGTGTACACAACAAAAGTAATCATCAATTTCACCTACGTTACAATTTCCTAGGTAACAAAATAGCAGTTGGTAAGCTAAGACCGCCTCAAAATCCGCTAATAATCTGAGTATAAAACCGATGGCATTTATTTAAACGTTTAACCTCAAATAATGCTACTTGAATGGTAAAATTCACATTTCTTCTGAATAATCAATGTTAAAAGTACGCAGGAGAGTTGAATTTATTCAGTTTGATATTGTAATAAGTCACCCTAAATATAATTTTCAAGTTCATCGCAACCTGCGTTACTCGCAAGAATCGTATTTTCTCAACGGACACGCTACGGATACGGAAAACACTATATTTTGCAGCAAAACCAACAATTTTCGTTTTCTAGCATTTTGGTAAATATTGTTGATAGCTATTAAAAACCATGAGCGAATAAAATGTTGATATGCACAACCAGTATAGGAAATAGGGACATCTACACGCATACATAACAATCGAATGGCCGATATTGAGTGATAAAATGCGACCTTCAATATAAGTATTCAGTCATTTGAAGACATATCGTGCAATAGTCTATTGTCGAATCGAGCAGAAAATTCGCCAGAACCAGTGTCAAATATTGATGTTCAAGTATGCCAAATTTCATTACAATTCATTGAGGACTTTTAAAGAAAACTGAAATATATAAGTGGCAGCCTTAGAAGTGCCGCTAAGTGTATGTACTGCTTGTCAAAATGGCAATGACTATAATAGCAATACTCAACACAAACAGCACTGCGCATAGGGGACGCATAAAAGGCATGCGAAAGTATGTATTACAAGACTGGATGCAAGTTACACGGACAGTACAGGGCTACCATTAAAATGAAGTGGACACACTGAAACTTAGTAGTTGCACAAAATTCGACAGCCATATCACAGCGCATGCATTGACAGTGTGTAAAAAAGAACACGAATATGATAACGCAAACAGAACGAGCACAAAGACAGCATGCCACGCGACGCACAACGCAACAATCTAGATTAAAGGCGATTCAATTCTGGAAACAACGTAGTAGGGTTCACATGCTGGGCTTCAAAGTTAAAAAGGTAATAATACATTGTAGTATCAATAACTTGAGCGCAGGTCAACAAACATACAGTGAAGCAATACATAAAATGAATGATAAAGATCTATATTCGTTATTTCAATTAGTATTTAAAAATGATATTCGAGTTATATAATGTTAATGCTAGAATAACACAAAGGTTATCAAAATGGGATTTTTTTTAGTTTGATATCTTTTATTAGAAGGTCTTCTTCCAGTATGTCAACATACTTATTGAAGAAGCCTTGCTGTATATCATTCATAATTAAAGGTCGTCTAAAGGCTTTAAATGACATGTCTGTCGCGAGTGTGTGTGGGGGTGTCTTTAGGCGCTACCACGTCACAGAATTGAATCGATTTATCTGTACATGTACAATTAATTTAAGTCGTTAGTGTGATTAATACTGTGTCTGTATTGTTTATTAGAACTGTTAAAATGCAATTAAAATGCAAACCCATAATCGCAAATGAATGGTTTTGGAGATTGAAAGTATTAAAAGAGGCATGTGTTGATAATGTTTTATCACATATGATCATCCAGTGTATGTGTTTCCCCACTATATTAGTTCTATGATATTAATTTCGGAACAATTTAATCAATGTAGTTGCCGATATCTGAAACTAAGTTAAAAAAGGTATGAGAAAATCCAACAGGGAAGGTAGCACTCAACCTAACCAGCCGAGCACAGAAATCAGAAACACTACAACACAACTATCCTGAGCAATGCCGATACATAAGCCATAGAAACAATCAAAACCTAAAGTCCCCGCCGAAATAATGCAGGATGACCCAAATTCACAAAGAAATTATAGTACAACGCCATTGCATGAGATCGAATAAAATGCAGCCAAGACTCCATCAAGTTCCCCAAGGTCCCACAGCACGGCGATAACAGCACAAACCCACGCCAAAACGGCGACCAAATGAGACACAACAACCCCGGGGAGTGACCTAGTTTAAAACACCAAGGACAGTAACCTAACATTATGCGACATAAAGAGCCACAACTACGATTTGACCTAGTCTAAATGACTGGCAAGACAAAGGAATTGGTCGGGAAAGCCCGCATTGAAATTCTTTATATTAATATTCTTTAACACAGGCAGATTTTGGACTTGAAAAGTATAATTCAGTTTATTAGCATAAGAACATTATTTATGTTCGTCGCCTTAAACAAACAATAGGCGGCAGGTCATCAACATAAGAAGAGCATGTACAAAACACAATAGACAATGTGAACACAATGACATAACAATAGTCCCAATATGTACAAAGAATATAACGATACATGTTTATATACCAATTAATGATTACAAAAATTAATGGTTATCTAAAAAAGCGTTACGCCTTTGAAATGCTAGGTGTACATATTTTGCTAATTTGCATAGTATCAGTTATTTAGTTGAAGACATTAATCTCGCAAATTTTTGGATAGAAGACCAATGGCAATAATAATTTGGTAAAATAGTACTCCGTAAATGACGATAGTAAGGACAAACCAAGACAAATGGTATTCGTCTTCCACAACATTCATAGAACAAAGTACACACTTCCTATTTTGGCGTTCAATGTTACGAATTCGTCCTGTGTGTATGTGTTCACCAAAACGTTACTAATATAAGTCTAAACTGATACGGTTTGCCCATCTGATTGTTTTTCTAACTTATTTTATAATATATTCCACTTTTGCGATACCCTTTGCTAAAACATCCGTAAACTAATTATTATAATAAAAATAACCTGATGATATTGAGATATGAGGCATACAATTGAAAAAGTGATTTATTGGCATTTACCTAACTATTAAAATGAGTTAAAATAACCTTTCTTAAAATAAAGTTATTCATGTAAGATACTTGCATGAATGTGATTGTGTTCGTCATTGCTTGTGTGCCTCAAGCATCGTCTTCTAAAACAGGGACGGTGTCTGTTTTCTCTTTTAATAATTAGTTGCTTGGTATTGTCATCATAAACTATTTAAAAAAAACATTTTACAGCAACAACTCTGCAGGGAAGACGTGTAATAATCAATTTATTTTTAATTGAATTGCATTATAAGCGTCAGGTCACCGCACGTGACAGACTGCATGCTTAGCAGCTTTAGCGATAGAATTCCAATACAGTTCAATTTACAAGTTTTTATTCAATGGACTACGTAGCTACATCTCTTCTGTTGTTATAAATAAGTATTGCAAAATTGCAATAAATAGGTTTGTTGTTCTTTTTGTTATAATTTGCAGACAAGAAGAAATGCAACATTCGCACTTTATCTTTTTCCTGAACATAATTCACGTGCAGGCGTTATCTGCCGGATATTGCAATTCTTGCTGAGATAATTACGGTTATAAAACACGCACGTTTAATGTCTTCTCAAAGAACATTGTATTTTGACAGCGCAGAACAGGAAACGCGTGCTAAGATGCATAATACGGGTTCGGTAAATGAACAGTCAATTTTATGGTTGACAGTTTTTATGTGCAAGTGATCTTCAAATTGTGCAATTTTTTGCAACTGTGCATCATTACAACTTTTAATTTCACGAATATTTTCTTCTTGGTTCACCAGTGTGTAAGATGTGTAACATTATTTCTTGGGGTGAAAATGTCGCGCTATTTCGAAGAATGCAAATTTAAGTTTCATCAAGATTTTATTCCATGGATTGAGTTTATTACGCACATGCTGCTGCTTGTAAATCTTGATTGAAATGTTTGTGAGAAATATTTTTTCATCAAATACTTGAAATAACGGTGCAAGAAATAAATGCACAGCGGCTCATTAATTGGAATTAATGACAAACACTCAACTTTAATGAACTATAGAGTGAGTTAATGTCTGTGCGAAACTGTTCATATTGTGTTCCTTGAAAACTTGAGAACACACATTTCCTCATTTCACTTAGTTTTAATTCTTGCACAATCTTTTATATGTAACAATGGATAATAATTATAGTCACTTGTTGTGATAACATTTACGCAATACTCACAATCTTAAGTATGCCTCTATCGTAAATTAATTAACCAAGTTTTTCGCAATGTCAATAAAACAAATGAAGTGAACAATAGTTACATAACATGTGGAATCAATTATCACAAGTATGTGTTATAAAGACAAATGCGCGATATATAATAGAGTGATTTGATATCTGTGTCAAACAGTTCATATTGTGTTCCTTGAAAACTTGACAACACACATTTCCTCATGCCACTTAGTTTTACTTCTTGCACAATCTTTGATATGGAACAATGGATAGTACTTAAAGTAAATTGGTCTTATAGCATAAACGCAATACTCACAATCTAGTATACCTCGATCCTAAATTAATTAACCCAGTTGTTCGCAATGTCTATATAACAAATGAAATGAACAATAGTTACATGGCATATGGTACTAGTTATCACAAATATGAGTTATACGGACAAAAGTGCAATAAATTAGGCGACAAATTAGTGTGTAATATGTATTTATCACTTTGTACTTCGTTATCAGTGTTCGCTTAGAACTCCTGAGCAGTACCAAAAACAGTGATACTTAGTGCATTTAGAAACGTGCAATTGTTAAGTTAATGAACTTCTTTGAAATATTAGTTTTATACTTTTCTTGTTTTATGAGACTTTCAAACGCTAAGCAAAAAGGCATTATGATGCGACGCCAACACTCTTAAATGACTGCATGGATCCTACGACAAAAACAGCACGAATTGTTATTTGTTGACAGTCGTAAGGTAATGAAATACTTTCATGACAAACGGGTACTAGTAACGATGACACGTGAACAGCTTTCGTTACACATCGTTTTCTTCTGTTTAACACGGGTAAAATGTAGCAGTTGTCTGCGAGTATAAAACTATCTATTGTTTCGTTAGTTTTATGTCAGTTATTTGTTATGAAGATTGTAATATGATTGAATTCGTGTTATGTTTAGTTCTTGTAAATGCAAACGCTACAATGAAGATTTATTTCAAGCTACAAATGTCGAACCAGGAGTGTAGATAAATGTTCAAACATATGTTTTATTTAATAGTCGGAATGTAGAAAATGTACTTGTACAATTGTGCCTTACTGTGACAATGTGGGAATCTGTGATCTAGGTATCGTGCTCGTGGTTTAGGTTCCAAAGGTTCTGGGTTCAGTCCCAGTATACTTGCATCATTGGCAATTTTCCTCAAGTGCATAATTGGTTGTTATTCTTACACACTATTGGGTATGGGACAAGGTATAGTGTACATCGACCCTGAATTAATTAACCCAGTTGTACACAATGTCAATAAAAGAAATGAAAGACATTATAATTATGAAAGGTATTTTTTACAAAGTTCCATAATATTTGTGACGACTTAGTAAAATGTATATTTATTGTAAGCATTGTTCACATACTTATGCCGGGTAACTCAAACAAAGTGAAACATTAATTTACTTAGTATATTCAGAAAGATGCATTTTACTCAATGAACTATAAAAACGTGCATCCCTGTTGCTACGGTATGTTGTTTCTTTTGTGTGTGACAAGTATTGTAACATCGTTTTTCATCACCCCAAGTGATAAAATTAGCACAATAGATAACACTACATTATGTGACGTTTATATACCCAATTGAATGGTTTATTCCAAAAGGTTGACTTAATCGATAATATTTAGAGATTATCGTTGTGAAGCATTGCCAAGATCAGATAATCCCTATATGTGTGTCTTGAATGTGTGTCGAGAATTCTAGAACTATTTATCAATGATGCTAAATAGCAGATGTACTTTCTGTCACCCTGCCAATGACAAATCAGAATGGAATTGTGGCACACTACGGAAACAACCAAGCTCGATAGAAACAAAAAGAACAAACACAATGTGTACTCACATGCTGTAAGATATTAGGTTTTCAAGAGCGGCGTCGAGATACATTATATACAGTTCTGTTCATTTTGAAATCTTTAGTTTCCTAGGTCCCTCTGGTAATATGCGAATTGAAGAAGCTTTGTATTATGCCATTCATACTGATAGGCAGAATGCTGGTTTTCTTTGAACGGTCTATCGTATGAGAAACCGATAGTACGTTAAATGTGTTAGTTCATGTGTGAGCGGCTTGACGTGGAAGCCGATGGCTTTGAATTATCTGTACATGTACACAAATTCATTGAAATCGTTTGAGTGTGGTTATGCGGTTCTGTTGTGTTTATCTGAACTGCAAAATGCAATAAAAATGCGGATCCGTAATCGTAAATAAAATGTTTGATAGATTCAACGTATTTAAGAGGCACGCATTATTAAGAATTCATCACATAAGCTCATAAAGTGTATGTGCTGCACTAATAAAACAGGTCGATTATATTAAACTTGGTGCTGTATTATCAATTTGAAAGCAGCTTTTTGATACTGTATTTCTTTTCACAACATAGAATGGCAAGCTTTCGTAAACTTAAACAAATTGTGCTTTGGTGTTTATTTTTATAAGGATTTCATTGCCAATTTTCAAACTTCCTTTTATATTAATTTTGATTAATCCCTCTGTGTTTTCAAATTGGCTGAAACGTCCATTATTAGATTCATTGTATCGGACATGAAACGGACGATATCGCTCCATGATTAACTTATCAAATAGACTTATGATGTAATGACATTTATTGACATTAAAATTAATATATGATTCAAGTTATGATAATCCTTCCGAAAATGTAACAATAAAATGAGTTACTGCATTCGTCGTCCTTCCATCGCTTTCCCTACTCTTGTTTCCTAGTTCGTGGATTGCTTTTTTGAAAACCAAACAGCTACATCCGCAGAAGGAAGACTTTTGTTAATAAAAATATTTGTTATTGCGTCATACTATGATTTCCATGTCAGCACATGTAACAGATTGCATGCCCTGCAGCTTCGGCATTAAAATTCCAAAACAAATCAATTTGCAAATTGTAATACAATGAACACAATGCAATCGTAACTCTTTTGTTGCTTCAAATCAATTTTGTAATGTGCCAATACATACGTCATTGTTGTTAAGTTTGAATATCTAGAAGTGGAAACATGCAACTTTTGCACGACAGATATTTTCAGAGATGAGTTTTTTTCTGTTGGGATGTTGATGGTAAATATACTTCCTGAGAACACAAGAAATATAAACTGTATAAATTCAACATATTATAAGCAAACTATATCAACCGTTTCCGTAAAAAGAAATCAATGATACACTAATCTCAGTTAAATGAGTGCAGTTTAAACAACTAACACGTCTTTATCTACAATTTTTATTAGAATGAACTGCAGAGCTTTATGAATAAGACACATAGATCTTCACATCAGCCATGCATATTTAATACACCCATGACTATTTCCTCTTGATAGTAAACACGACCATGTACCTTCAATGGTGTGCGGTTTTTAGCTTAATAAAAGGTCAAATAATTTCAACCAATTTATCTCAACGGAAATTAACCTAAAATAAAATAACCGATTGTTTAGGGTACTTTGTTCTCATGTGTAATAAATATATTTGTATTTGATACAATGCTACTGCCTTATTGATAAAAGACATGCACTGTGATATGCCTATTTGTTTGTCTGAATTTTGCTAAGAATTTAAACTTGTTTGTGAAACAAACACATGTATAAACCGTTCTGGAGAAATATGTTTTAATCAGTTCATCGCAACAATCTTCAAAGAGAGAGAGAAATAATCCAGCTATTCACTTTATATTCAATGTTTTGCAATTACATTTGTACGGTGATTATTTTTATTTCGTCAAATACAGTTTTAAGGGTATTTAATGCCGTGAAATTGAAAGATATTTTTCAGCTGTAATTCCATCACAACTATTCGATTGTGTTATGTTTTCGCCCATCGCAAAAATGGTAATTTTCAAGATTAACAGTGAGATTTCTTCATCGCTTTTAGTTCATTTTCATTGCCAGTATAATACATGTATACTTGCATGCATTCTCTGCCGGAGATTGCAATTCATGCTGAGATAATTACGATTTCAAAAACACGCACGTTTAATGTCTCCTCAATGAATATTGTATTCAGACAGGGCAGAACAGGGAACACGTGCTAAGATGAATTATACGGGTACGGTGAATGAAACAGTCAATTATATGGTTGACAGTTAATCAACTAAAGAAGCGTTTGATAATTGTGTCACATTATGAATGGAGCGATGAAATTAAGTGATCTTGAAATATGGTGATCAATATAATTAGCTTTGCAGTTAATTGTTATACATCACACCCATGCTACATTTCTTGCAAAATTAAAATTGGTATACATAAACAAACAAGATCCCGCATATACGATGCTTTACGCAAAGTACTTAAAAGAAGCATTGATACTGTTTTAACTATGTATGTTTTTAATTCATGAACCCCCCAACGACTTATTTGCCCATATAAGTAGCCATATATGAAGGATCACACTGAATATGTTAGCGACTCGTACAGTAAACCACATATCAAAGGATCATATTGTGTCCATTATTGTGTATATATTGGCCATTTAATCAGAAACGGTGTGCAGTGTACTGGGCATTATGTCACAACTTGAGCATTATTGTTTGTGAACTAGCAACTTACATTTAATGCATATCCCAATCTCATTTAAATAAGATCTATACTATTTTCAACAAATTTACACGGATATAGGATCTGACCACACTCTGTATGAGTTCATGTTTATGTGAACTTAACATCAACCAATCAGATTGCAGCTTTCACAAATGACGTGTCCTTGGAATAATACTTTACGTAAACTTTCTAATGCATGGTATAGTGTCATTGTTAAGAGCTTGAGATCGTTGACGTTGATCTTGTATCCTGTTCGCTTGAATCTTCTCTGGAATGTTCCAAAGCTTCAGAAAGCGATACTTTCCAGTTTTCCAGTTTTTGTTTTTGTTTACGTGCATGATGATTACGCCAAATGTTCCAATTCACGAATATCTCACTAACAATCATCAATTCTGATGGTCACAAACAATAACGATACCAGACACATTCGTTTTATTTAAGTCTACGTTGTATGTTTGTTTCCGAAATAAGCAATAAACAATCATTACGTTAAGTCTATGAGTAATAGAATATTCTAGACAAACAGACATGGTAATTGAATCAGTAGTGTAAATAATTACGAAGCACTTGCGATCAACTTTTTTTGTTATTGTTTTGTGAAAATGGGTCAACCAACCAGCATTTTTGCCGCGGGGACTTTGGCTTTAACCATTTCGTTGTGTTGTGTTGGGAAATTGCTCCGTGTAGTTGTGTTGTAATTGTGTTCTGTATTCAGCTGGCTTAGTTGAGTGCTGTCTTCCTTGTAAGATTTCGACATACCCCTTTTCCCTGTCCGATTTCCTCATATGGCTTTTGCATATCTAAATATCTGGAGACTAGACCGACCAAATACAGCTAGATCTATACGCACAGTGACCATAACATTCACACATTGAGACCTAAGTAAAGATTTGAGGGAAAGGTAAATTAGGACAGTTCCAAATCCACAATTTTTCAGTTAAAAAGTTAAGACTACGTATCAACCTGTTGACAACAAAAGGTATAAATATTGCGGTGGAATATTCTTTGAGTCTGGATATACGAATCGTTAATTGATTTACGAGGAAAGAATGTCTTATTAATGTTGTTTCCAGGGTCGACATGGAATATAATCATTGTACTTGTTTATTCTCTTAACATAATGCATCGCTATGTCTGAAGTTTATGATGGACGTATAGTTTATGCATCTGAATTGCACGCTGTCATCTGGCTTAGATGTTGTATGGAAACTGATATACGAGCATGCCATGTATTTGGTGATCAGTTTGTTTTGGCTATATTGGTAAAGCGTCCTTACACATTTTATCTCGTATATTTTAAATATATCTTTACAAAATAAAATGTCGAAAATTCAACGTGTATAATTTGGTTTCAATTGGTTTCAATTGGAGACTGAACATCAAACAATATTCGTTAATGTGTGTAGAAAAATCACTCATATAATCAATATTTCGACATATTGGATATAGAGGATCTATCACGAGTTGTCAGTTAATATTAAATTATATTAAACGAGATTTGGAAATTTTATTATGCTAGCCTCTGACGAGCTTAATAATATTTCCTGAACGAATTTAATATAAATATATCAATTAACAACGAGTGATAGACTCTTTTTATCATATGACACTATAAACGCAAAATACGCATTGATTTATTTGAAAATACTACACGTGTTACGTATATAGAGGATCTATCACGAGTTGTCAATTGATATAAATCTATATTAAACGAGTTTTGGAAATTTTATTAAGCGAGCCTCTGGCGAGCTGGATAATATTTCCTGAACGAGTTTAATATAAATATATCAATTGACAACGAGTGATAGATTCTTTTTATCATATGACACAAAAAACGCAAAATACGCATTGATTTATTGGAAAAATTCAATTCTTTATACTACACGTGGTACGTATAAATTTATACGTACTGGCCATACTAACCTGGATACAAGGAAAGCCATGTGATAAACATTATTACTAGAATATTCATTATGTTTTACCGTCAGATTTTTTTAAATTCAGATTCTTGTTTGAGCAAAGTCTCAATTTGAGCTGCGATTTATTGTATTTCAATATATCGGGTAAATATATGCATATCTTGTATAAAAATGTTCTGAATATATCAAAACTGAAGAAAAGTATCTACTGTAAAGATGAAATGCAAAATTTCGTCAAGAATTAATTGTCTGCTATATTTCTGACATCAAAATACTTGTATCTGCTTTTTCGATATGAAAGTAAACCATTGTCTCAACTGTAGGGAAGAACACGCTTCATACCTCGAGGGAAATTAATAAACTTGTGTTAATATTTTCTGGTGGCGAGGGCCTATTGGAATTCACAATTCCAAATGCAGTATTAATGCATTACGTGTGTATTAAAACTCCAAAACGAGAAATTAAAACAACAACTAAAAGCTTTTGGCATCACGATGATTTACTTCATTTGAGGAGTTCAGGCTTTTATGGAGCGCGCGGATGTCATGTGGAGTATAATTCTTTATATACTGAGCTTTTGTGCTTACAACGAGTGTTAATGCACCGTAATATACCTTATCCGAATCTCCACTTATATGTAAGTACAAACCGATATTTCCATATCACGACAATAGAGGTAGGATCAGTTATGTTTGCAATAAGTCTAACTAGACCATATTTGTGTAAATACCTGCACTATCAATTAAGGGAAAACCACCTTGCACAAAGTTTCGGATATCATCTATTATGAATATTTTTTTGATATATTACAGTTATGATATTTTCCAGCTTTTACCCGAAAAGATCGCACAGGGAAGGGCGTACTCAACGTAAATAGTCGAACAAAGAAAACATAAAAAAACAACACAGACCGAAGTTACACGGCACAGTTCCCTACCAAAAGTCCATGCAGTCAAAAAGCTGAAAAGCCTATTTCGTCAATTATATATGAGATTCTCATTGACCTTATTTTAGCTGCACTGACACTCCTTCCAGAGTATCGTTTTCAAAGACACGCTTTGTAATGTTACGTTGGAGTTCTAAAACAGTTCACATGTTACGGTGTGTTAAAATGCAATACAATGTGTAGTTGTTTGATTACAATAGAATTGTGTGGTGATGAAGTGATCCGTTCTTAAATAAAATATAGTTTACGTTATAAGATACTGAAAGTCCTCATGATTCAGGTAGAATTAGCAGACTCTGCAAATTTGTTCATTGACAAAACATTGAAAATATTACATTGAAGAGGAAACATTGCTTACCCGCAGGTGGTACGCGAAGCTGTGAATGTATTACTTGAGAATATAATGTACATTAAGGATATACAGGGTGTTTCATAATATCTGTCCCCATTACAAATAAATGTCAGGAGTACATGCATGATCTCAACTGATAACTTTATACATCAATAGAAAGCCAACATTTCAAAGTTTATTCAGTATATAACATGGCAATGTTTCTTTGAAAGCAACCCAGTAAGAAAGATTTTTGCAAAATGTCATTTTTTTATATTTGTCAAAATGACGTTCAAAGTTATTTTTAACCGAAATTGATATCATAGCTTGTAAAGTATTGAATGATAAAAAAAGTTTGATTATGTTTATTAACAAAATAATCTTTTGATTTGAAAGTTTATATTATATACAACAAGATGAAAATATTTTGATGTAGCAATTATTTTGGTTTCTAGTTGCTAGGCAACGGAAGAACATAACCATGCAGATTATTCTTTCTTGTAGTCAAGCAAACAGGTGACAGGTTTTCAAATAACTTTTTTTCCAAATGAATGTTTTAAATTCACAAATAGACGTATGTAGTTTTTAATACAACCACCAAAGCAATTTATGACTTTAAAATAATAATTAAGATAGAAAACAACCAAAGATCATGCACTTGCTTACTTGGATGAAAGCAAGAAAGTAATGTTTTTGTGTTAGCTTCTTTCATTGCCTAGCAACTGGTAATCAAAGCAACTGTATCACACATAAGTTTTTAGATTATCACAAATGGATTCAACTTTCATATCAAAACAATATTTTTGTTTTTAAAAACTTTAAAACTGGTTATATCATGCAAAACTTTACAAAGCTAAGTGATTCAACTTGGAAAGCAAATTCAACATGGACGACATTTTGACATTTATCGAAAAATTGCCATTTTTCAGAAATCTTAATTCCAATGTTTCTTTGATGGTAAAATTGTCATATTACATACTGAATAAAACTTTAAAATGTTGGCTTTCCATTGGTATATGAATATATCAGATGAGATCAGGCATGTGCGCATTGCATTTGTTTATAATGGGGACATATATTATGAAACACCCTGTACTGTAAACCTAGAAACTTTCGCGGATACAAACTTTCGCGTTTTGCCGATCGTCGGCATATTCGCGGCTACATACTTTCGCGTTTTTAAGTCTCCCACAAACACCGCGAAAACTAGTCGCATTTTTTGTGCGTTTCGTATTGAAATGCTTTTTAATTATAGTTCTCGCATTTGTTAATCCCTCTCAAACTCATTTTGATGTAGATAGTTACCTATTGTATTGTTTACATAAATTGCAAACTACGCTGGAAATGTTTTCACAGTATGATTGCACTATCAGTCCTTCAGTATTATGACATATAACAAACAACGCTATTAACACGCAGGCACCTAATATAATTCTTGAGTGTATAGTTTAACACTTTTTAACAAGTGTTTCATGATTGGACCGTAATCATAAATGGTTGTTATATAATTCAGAAACAAGTTATTAACCTAACATTTCATATTTTGACAAAATAGCACATATAAACCGATCTTGTAAACGTCGTACCAAAATGATGAACTTCCTTCAAAACGAGAAACTTTCGCGTTTTTCTTGTCCTGGACATGTTCGCGGCTATTAACTTTCGCAGATTTTTACAATCTGCGAATACCGCGAAATAATTTCTAGGTTTACAGTATATCGAGACAATACATCTGTCTTTTAATTCTTTCTATCCTGAATATGAATCACACGGTCGGTATTCTTGTTTTCCCAATGACAAATACATGTACTTGGAATAATATGTTTGACTTACTTTACCAAAACGCTTTAATGCATATCTACATTTCTGTTATTGCTTTGTTCTGGCCACAGTGTCACATTCCAGAACCGGACTAACAAAACAAAATACACATATTAATGTAAATGCAATTATTTCGAGGAATAGAGGTTCTATCTTATAAACTGCGAATAACCAATATTAATATTGATGCTCTAATAGTAGAGACCATATACATTGAGGATAACATATTTGACAGGAAATATAAATTTGAATTTTTTTTTCGTTACACAATAACCTTAGATCGTCTAAAAAAGGTTCTGATGTGTATATTGAAAGTGGTGTGTATGTTATTTGATTACTTACAAAAAATGTACATGTATACGAGATAAACTTGTGTTTCACTACATTTGACATATTAATGCAGGGCCAATGCCTATTTTGATTTTAAAACCTTAATACAATAGTTTACCGTGATCGTAAATCAATCACCGTCGCATCGCTACTCAAGGGAAATATCTTTATCACTACAAGGTATCGAGTAAAGTTCTACTCTCCTTAAACTAAAAAAAATAAGATTAAATTTGACAGGGAAAGCAGTACTCAACTTAACCAGCCGATCATAGAAAATGGTAAAAGCACAGCATAACGCAATAGCACGGAGAAATGACCACACATAACTTAATGAAAAATATAAAAACCCAAGTCAGCGCTGTAAAATAACAGAATGACCTAGTTTCACAAGAAATATCAAAACACGTTGACACAAATAATCACTTGACATCAATCAAACGACAAGTATATAGTCAGAAACTTCATTTCAATCAACTCATCTTGAGTATTATTTGAGCTATGAGCCATTCAAAACACGTCTACTGTTTAAATACGTAATGTAGTGGATTAAATACTACTTTCTTAGATTTCTATGTGATGTCAGGGAGAGCCATCGTTATGGTTCAGACTAGTGCTTAATTTGCAATATTCGGGTACAATTCCCATGCTCGATAGGTCACATCCTTTCATCCGTAAATCGTATTATTTTTCAATAATAATAGACCTTCGAAAACAACGAGGCTTTGGTTTTTATTCCTCCATCGACAAGGACAAAACCAAAACAATGCATTAATAATTCTTCCTTTTATTTTCTCTCGTGCTGCACGAATTGGCAAATTAACGATATCTAAATTATGTCCGTCAAATTCAATCCGACGATGTCTCAACGTATTAGTCGATATCAAGAAGTCCAGTGACAGTAATGTTCAAGTGACGGACTTCATTTTTGTTCTTCACTCGAACCACCACTAATTTCCTGTCTTTTTGTGTTTGGATTTAGCTTCATTAGAAACTTCGTTCAATGTATTATATGGCACGCTAAGATAGTCAGAGCAGTTACCGGCAGTTATCAATATTCGCAGTTGATTATTGCTTTGTTGATTTCGTGAATGTTCATACTCGTGAAATTAAGATTTTTATCTCTTGAATAATTTATTTTGAAGATACACTATCATTGTCAATGCAATGTTCTGTGCGGGTACATGAACCTGAACCAATTCCACGAAATTGAATGTACACGAACAATTAGTGGTTTTACAATATTACGTTTAATTTGTAATTAATTATTAATTGGAGCATTTTTATCAGGACTGCAGTCGTTTTATTACAATGCAAACGATCAATCGATAATTACAGCGTCTGTTTTATTGTAGAATAATTACTGAAGGTTATTCTAATTACAACAGAGGTCTGTGTACCGTTTTAACCTTAAAGGTGCTACCTCATAGATTGAGTTTAATTTTCTTACCTAACAAAGTATTTATATAATTGAAGGCAACTGAATATTGCTTTAGTATATATCTATTGCTAATAATCAAATTAATTCAGTCTCAATATCGCGCATTCAGTGATTGTTCCCTTTTAAAACAGAACTATTCTTCCTCCAATTACGATTTGTGAGTTATGTAATTCGAACATAAACAAACTTCTGCCTAAACATGTTTGAATTTCACGCAATTCAAATGTTAACTGTTTAAATTATATATGGAATACAATACATTTCTAAATTAAGCATGTGTTGTGCTTATGAGTATTTGCTTCAGCGACTACACCGGTTTTATGATGCGTCCATGATAATGTGATGTTTACAAAAATGAACCCGTTAGGTCAACTGTTACTGTTGCTAAATTGGTGATATCGGTCGTATAATGTAAATAGCTAGTAGGATACAATGAGACTTTGCTGTTAGTTCCTGGAATTTCAATATAAGGGCTGAACATGATTAACATTGGTTTGATTTATAGTAAGACATACTCTGTTAACAATACATGTGTTAACGAAAGCAAGTTTAAGATAACTGATCAGATTATCTTTACCCTGTTCCTAATTCTCCGATGCAGACAAATACTGTCTACAAAGTATTGCTACTTTAGTATTGTAAATTACATTAGATGACTAATGAATCAAACGAAACGAACAACCCGTAGTATTAGTTTGTCAATTTATAACCAAGATTAATTTTCCGAGTTAATCGTATTTGAAATACAGTATATTCAATAACTGGCAAATAAAGAGAAAATTAGGGTTGCTAAACGGTATGTATTAAGGTAATGTAGAATTTCGGTTTGATTACTACGTACATGTACCACGTGTAACACACAAGCAGTTATAGAAGGAAAGTTATCAGAGTGATAGAATACATTAAGTCTTAAAAGAATAGTTACGGGATTTACTATTGTTCCACATTTATTGAAGTAACTCATTTGATGGTCCACATTTTGCAGTCCGTAAACGCCTGCAATATATTTCTGAATAGATATGATACAAATACTCAAGCAAAAATTTAGACTATTCAAATCTAATCATCGCGTAGTAGTATATTTATATTAAATAGTATAAATAGTTATTTGTTTTGCATTCTTGTAATAGTGTTACCATTTGATTTTGTCTGGGAGGGATATGTACTGATTGAACAATTTAGCTAACACTTTCCTGTACGAGTGTCAACAAACAAAGTATCAACTTAATCTAACAGACATTTACGAGTACTTTATAAGGAACAAACTCTCACAAAGCAACAAAAGTTGTCCAGCATAAACACCTCACGAATTGGAGGCGCCAAATTATCTCATAAAAAAATTAGAACCTCAAATTTTTGAAGACCGTTATAGAACGAAATGGTCATTAAAATTTTGACTGGCAAAAAGTATCGCGTTTTAATTCAAAACTTCTGTAGAAAAGTTTGGTACTATACACTTTCATAACGTTGAAAATATTCAATATTGAATGCAGTTCGTGAGATGTTTTATTGAGTTGTCACTTATCTGTATTAGAATGATAGACAGCGTATAAAGCAAGAATGATCCCAGCTCTATTTGACTTGGTTTTTTAATGTGTTGTCAACTTTTCTGAACCTCGTTTATGAGATTTATTTCCGACATAGAAAGACTGAGTTATCTCCATAAAGGGTTTTATAAACGTTACATTTATATGAAAACGCACATCCTATTTGGTCGCATCCGTCACTACGCTGAAATGTCGGCGACTATAACAGGCGACATACATGTAGTTTGATTTTTTTTTTAATTTGACGTTGATGAAATGACGCTATTTCAATGTGTAACTCATGGATGTGTGTCCATTTGAAAGTAAATTTTGCACCGAATGATCGATCCATTATCTAGCACAATGTGTGTAGTTATTTTACAAGATGAGCATGCATGCACTTCCTGCAGGGGATATTGTTTGTTTTGTGCAAATAATTGATATCCGAAACTTATCAATTTCCGTCCAATGTTTGAGTTAGGTCGATTGATTAAAATAAATAGAGAAATTGTATATCTGCAGAAGCATTGAACGATTGTTGATTTATTATTGAATTAATGTAACGGGATGATAAGAAAGGGAAAAGTGCACCAACTCTCAGATTCATATTATTTATTCAAAGGATTACGAAAATTTGATTCCTAACAACATGAATTTGATATTCTATTGATCACATTACCGGCCGATACACAAACTGCAGTATCAAAGACGGTGTTCAATTTTATTGTGCTCACATTTTGTATCACATTAAACGATAGTGAAAGTTGTCAGTGAGCCGACGGGCCGACACAGTTGACTGGAACTGGGTTGCAAAGTCAGATCAGACATGAATCGGACAAGGCACTCCGAAACCATCATTGGGCGAAGTGAAATGAACAACAACGGTCCAAGAACCACAGAGTGCAACTTTTAAGAATAAAATAGTCAATACACGTTATAAAAAGTACGAATACATTTTTAAAATATTGTTAATATCGATATGAAAGTGGCAATTTGCATGAAAACCAGACAATTATGCAATCGTGGAACTGTCTGTCTAGGTCTCGAAATATTGAACAGAACATCTCACCCGAATATCAAATTCATTAAACCCAATTTATAAACTGTATTGTATCATTACCATGAGTCTATACGGATATTAGACAATTTAGATTAATATAGCAATTCCGGAACTAGCGAAGACGTGGTTATTATGCCTGTCTAACTTATTGAGTGTAGCATTAAGTCGTATAGAAAACCAATCACATTTATAAATAATGGTAAGGAATAATTACCCAAATCGTTTTCCTGCCGGACATTACGTACATTTAGTGGCTATATCCAATATAAGATAAAAAGTGGCTATAAATGCTGCTCTTCTGTATGTCTTACTAGAACTAAGTTAACTAAACTAGCTAGATTGTCGATGGCACTATTTAAAGTAGGCTACATACGCAATGAGAGTTTGTCTACCTAAACATTGCGACACCCATAAGTTAAAAGTTAAGTTACCAATTTTCTAGGGCTCTTTTAAGCTGTTCAGCCGCTCAAGCACCCTTTGGCATTTTAACTTCCTATGATGCTTTTTGTACGATTGTTTTATTTAGTATACATAGTTTCGGTTTGTTTTATTCGGGTTAGTTGGCTGGAAGTCTATGCTTCCGTTTCCCAAATATTTGAAGAAAAACGTGAGGAATAATCAACGTCCTATAAGTGGTGATCTACTTATTATTAAGGGTGTGTGATAAAAAGAAATCTAACCTGTGTTGTAATTGCCTATATTTAAGCCCAGACACAGTTATTACTTACCCTATTGTTCATCCATTCAATATAGACTATTTTGAAACAAGAACATCACAGGAAAAAAAAAACAACATCAAGTAATGTGTCCTTCAGTTATTTTAACGTTTTGAATCGATAGTAGTTTATAGGTTGTAACAAAATGTGTACACATAAATAATACACAATGTCATTCTGATAGTAAGGAATAATAGAAAATATACAAATACAAATGTAAATAGTAGGACACAAACCGAAGCCACACAGCTACAGCGACAGCGCCTAGCCACCAATGCAATAGACAGACATAGAACAAGCTATCCACATCACCAAAAATGGATGCTTCAAGCGAGCCTTATATGCTCACTCTGCAATGAATGACACACTGTGGACTTCAAATTTTGTGCATAATTAGCCAAGTTCATACGATGTTACTAGCATCGTAACACTAACCGACGGTGCAGACAAATTGCATTGTGAGATAACAATGGCACAATATTAAATTATGCTTAGAAGAACTTGAGAGCAAATAATGTTAACAGAATAAATGAATAGTTTGACATGATGATGAACAGCACCGTCCGCTGTAAGTTGATGGTATTTTCCTACCGCTACATCTTGAGGAACATGTATTTGGGTGAAACGTTTCAATCTTCATAAAGATTTTTGTATTTGAATAAACACTTTCCTAAAATTGTATTTATACAATATGTGCTATTGGTCATTCTCTCATGCAGACATTTGCCTAAAAATGATTCTAATCCAATATTCGCTAGACATTTAACTCGTGGATACGAAATACCAATTAGTGTAATAAAGTGACTTTTACTAGCAGGGCCCATGGACCGGTTGCATCTTTGAATTGCTTTGGATATTTAAGCGCTTGTAATAAAAAACAATTTATGCGCATGTTTCCTTCCATTGAAGTGATATACATACGAGGGGTATGTATATAATATATTCGAGGACCTTTCATCTAGCAATTTCATATTAGCAGCAAGGCTCAAAGCCTTTTAACATCATTCAGAGTAAGGTGTCTCCGACCTAATTCACTAATAAAATTATTTGATTCATACAAGGGGCGCGTGAAACTGGACATCACACGACGTCATTCCAAGCGTCACAGTCGGAGCAACACATAGCTCCTTTCTGGACTGATACCCGGTCCCATGTATGAGACTGGTTTTCTTTTACTGCTGAAATAAGTCGTTAATTGCCAATTCTGGAATGTGAGGTGGTATAAAAAGAGTATCGATGCGTTATGGAAAATAAAACTTGGAAAAGGGCGGTTGGCTTTACAAAATTAGATTATTCCAATTACGAATGAAGCACGACCTATCAGGTTTAGGACGCAATATCGTAATAACCCTTTTGATTTGGAGTCAACGATACTAGTCTTCGTTTTCGCCAGTTACATTTGTTTGAGATATGTGCGTCTTATTTTGCAGAATTTAACTGAAAGTGTCCCTTATACAGTGTATTTTTTGCTGTTTATCCTTATTGTTTCGACTCAACCGTTTGAAAAAGACCCAACAATCACATAAACAACGGAATCATATGAAAATGGCCAATTGGGAGCGTACAGAATGCATGCACAAATTATTCGAGTCATTTTGGAGATATTGTGAGGATTTTACAAGTTACACGTTAATTTTCATAGCATGTCGTTTCTCAGAAATAACGTTACGTTTGAGATGCTCGACGGTGCGTGCTTCACCATGGTTACAAAAAGTGACGTCGTCAAGTAAATAATGAAGTTATCATAAAGTACATTATACAAAACGCGAGATAATTGATTGATCTTCACCAGCATGTAATTTCATTACTCTAGTTCCAATATTTCATAATTGAGAAGGAAAGTCCTCGAATATATTGATCACCCCTCGTATTTCCTGAACGCGTTTAATATAAATATACCAATTGAAAACGAGTGATAGATTCCTTTTATCATACGACACTATAAACGCAAAATACGCATTGATTTATTGGGAAAACTCCATTCTTTATACTACACGTGGTACGAATAAATTTATACGTACTGGCTATACTAACCTGGATACAAGGAAAGTCATGTGATAAACATTATTGCTAGAATATTCATTATGTTTTACAGTGAAACTGCAGGTGCCTGACCGTTAGATCTTTCTAAAATTCAGATTCTTGTTTGAGCAATTTCTCAATGTGAGCTGCGATTTATTGTATTTCAATTTATCGGGTAAATATATGGATATCTTGTATACAAATGTTCTGAATATATTAAAACTGAAGTAAAGTATCTACTGTAAATATGAAATAAACATATATTGTCAGGAATTAATTGTCTACTATATTTCTGACATCAAAAAAATTGTATATGCTTTTTCGCTATGATAGTAAACCATTGTCTCAACTGAAGGGAAGAACACGCTTCATACCTCGAGGGAAATTAATAAACTCGTGTTAATATTGTCTGGTGGCGAGGGTCTATTGGAATTCACAATTCCAAATACAGTATTAATGCATTACGTGTGTATTAAAACTCTAAAACGAGAAATTAAAACAATAACTAAAAGCTTTTGGCGTCACGATGATTTACTTCATTTGAGGGGTTCATGCTTTTATGGAGCGCGTGGGTGTCATGTGAGATGGAACCGAGTATAATTATTTATATACTGCGATTATGTGCTTTCAACGACTGTTAATGCGCCGTAATATACCTTATTTGGATCTGCATTCATCTGTATGTACAAACCGACACGTCCATATCTCGTCAAAGAATTGGGATCAGTTGTGTTTACACATTGATACAAATCCTGTCTAACTAGACCATATTTGTTTGTACCTACACAATAAAGTAAGGGAAAACCACTTTGCACAAAGCTCCGGATATAATCTATTATAAATATGTTTTTACATATTACAATGATACTTTCCAGCTTTTAAGATTGCACAGGAAAGGACGCACTCAACGTAAAATGCCGAGCACAGAAAACCAACAAAACAAACAGACCTGAGTTATACAGCACAGCTTTTAATAGAAAGTCCATGCATTCAAAAGCTGCAAAGCCTAGCAATGTCGATTATTTATAAGATTCTCATTGACCTAATTTTAGCTGCACTGACACGCCTTTCAGAAGATCCTTTTCCATGACCCGTACTTTAATGTAACCTTCGAGTTCTACGTAACGGTGTGGTAAAACGCAATACAATGCAAAGTTGTTTAATTTGATTACAATTGTGTGGTAATGAAGTGTTCCGTTCATAAATACAATATACGTTTACGTTATAAGATACTAAAAATCCTCACGATTCAGGTAGAATCAGCAGACTCTGCAAATTTGTTCATTGAAAAAACCTTAAAAATATTGCATTGCAGAGGGAATGTTGATACATTGCAGGTGGTACGCGAGGCAGTAGGTGTGTTACTCGAGTATATAACTTTTTCACAGTTATTGTTTTGTTCTTTTACAGCATGTGAATGCAAATGTGTCCATGAATTATGGATGTTATTCCGGGAATATTGTAACGTGTAGGAGGGGACTTTAAATATGAAGGTGGAGGATCTGCACATTAATGATATATATATCGAGATAATAAATCTGTCTTTCTATTCTTTCTATCCTGAATATGAATCATACGGTTGGTACTTTTGTTTCCCAAGGACAAATAAATGTCCTTGGAATAATATGTTTGATTTACTTCACCCAAACGTTTTAATGCATATCTACATTTCTGTTGTTGCTTTTTTCTGGCCACAGTGTCATACATCAGAAACTGAATAACAAAACAAAGTACACATTCATATTAATGTAGATGCAATTGTCCTCATTTTATTTCGAGGGGCAGGGGTTCTATCTTGTTAACAGCGAATTACATTGTACCAACATTAATATTGATGCTACTAATAGAAAATACCTTATTATTGTGGATAACATATTTGACAGGAAATATAAATTTGTAATTTTGGTCGTTGCACAACGACCTTAGAACTTCTCAAAAAGGTACTGGTGTGTATGTGATTTGATTACTTATACGGGAGAAACGTGTGCTTCACTACATTCAACCTATGAATTATGGGTCAAGGTTTTGAACATCGTTTTGATTGCTCGTTTCGGTCTTCTTGTTACATGCCTGCTACGTAATATTGTTTAAAAGCTTCCTGCAAACAATTAGTACAATAATTTACTTATAGTCTTCATCGACGCATCAATAATCAAGGGAAACATATTTATCACCGCAATGTATCGATTCAAGTTCTCTTTAAACTACAAGATCGAAGTCAATCAAACGATAATTTTTATTTCAGAAACTTCCATTATGAAAACAATAAGTACCATTCCAAAAATAATTAATGTCTCAATACGTAATGTAAAATATTAACTTCTTTCTTTGTTTCAGCGTGATGTCAAGAAGTCACCGTCATGGTTCAGTCCACTGTTTATTTACAAGATTTCCAGTCTCCGCATGCCTTACCATTTCATCAGTAAAACGTAACATAGTGCACTCGCATTGGTCCACAATGATACTCCTTCCACAAAATGAGATAATGTGATTTTTCGATTCTCTATTGACATGAACAAAACCAATCCTACCAGCACATTCCCTTGATTGAAGCTTTGCATTTCTTTTCGTGCTGCACAATTTTTGCAAATCAATTACATCTAAATAATGTCCGACAAATTCAGACCGACACTGCTTCAACATATTGATCGACATAAAGAAGTCAAGTGACAGTAATGTTCAGGTGACGGACAGCGTTCGTGACGCCTTTCTCAATAATTGTGCGACCATTTCAGTAATTCCTGTTTGCGTGGACGTAACTTCATTAGCAACTTCTTCTCGTTTATATGCATTACATGACATGCTATAGGCTTATTTTTCCTGTTTATTTTCTCTCAGAGTGCTACTCAGTAACTGGTCTTGGATAGTATTTTGGGGGGTACTGATATAAAAAAATGTCAGGGCCTTAAACATATCAGGACTCCTGTCAGCTGACACCAGCACTCTTTTTGACAGAAGAAACTTCATCTGCTCGTTTAGATATGTGCGTGTATGTGCCCTATCTGTATTCTGTGGATTTGACTCAAACGTTTAGGAATATCATATTATGTAATTATGTTAGCAACCACGAATGGCCTATCGTACGCCGTACTCGGTCGAACAGGAAACTACAAACGCACATTCTAAAAGATCAGCGAATATGTATTTTGTAATCACAGGCAAAATACTATCACAGCAAATTGATGACATTTACTCGCAGAATAAAAAAACTCAATTCCCTGGAGTAATATTGTATTCCCACGACCAATTTAATTGTGTCTCATATTGTATTAAACTGTCACCACTGTGTCATATCTAATAAAAGTATAGAGGTAATTGACTGATAATTCAGGGATACAATTGATGCATCAGGATTTGTCGTTCGCATGATAGTGTTATCGTACCGAAGCTGTACCTAGCTAGTTGTTTGTAACGTCCCGTGCATTTGTCGGGAGATAACGAGGTGGGAAATAATATTTCATATTACATTAAATATTGTATGGACCAAAGACATATAATACTATGAAATGCAAACCACACAGGCACTCCATAACCTTAATTAAAATCATTATTGGCATAGGGAAGTTTTTTATCTAATTATAGTGGTGCACTTATTGTAAAATAATTAATTTTCAGTGGGTAAAACTTTCGCCTGTTTTGTTGTTAAACGAGGATCACCCAACTATACATCCACCAATAATCGACCTCAATAATAAAAAACAATGGCTTACAATTCCATGCAACGAAAACAACACATTTTACCTGAACCAATTTCCACGAAATTGAATGTACACGAACAATTAGTGGTTTTACACTATTACGTTTAATTTGTAATTAATTATTAATTGGAGCAGTTTTATCAGGAATGTCGACGTTTTATCTAAATGCAAACGATCGATCGATAAATACAGCGCCTGTTTTATTGTATAATAATTACTGCAGGTTATTCTGATTACAACAGACGTCTGTGTACCGTTTTACCTATAAGGGTGCTGCCTCACAGATGGAGTTTAATTTTCTTACCTAACGAAGTATTTAAATAATTTAATGTTGTTTATTTTGGTATATGCCTATATGTGATACAGTCCCTTTAATGCCGCAACGCACTAGTTTATACATATTAGTATTGTAATTACTTTAATACATTTCTAAGTTAATCATATACAGTGCTTATGAGTATTCGCTTAAGTAATCCGGCATTATAATGCACCGAGGATTATGTGATATTTACAAACATGAATCTGTTTGGTCAACTGGTGGCCAAAATGTATACCAAGAGATTACTAGTATGACACAGAGAGTTAAACTCTAACAGTAATCCAACAGTAGTAATTACAGGTTAATTTGTTCGTATAATGTAATAAGCTAGTAGGATACAATGATACTTTGCTGTTATTTCCTGGAATTTCCATATAAGGGCTGAACATGATTAACATTGATTTGATTTATAGTAAGACATACTCTGTTTACAATACATATGTTAACGACAGCAAGTTTAAGATAACTGATCGGATTATCTTTACCCTGTTCCTAATTATCGGATGCAGACAAATACTGTCTACAAAGTATTGCTACTTTAGTCTTGTAAATTGCATTTGATGACTAATGAATCAAACGAAACGAACAACCCGTAGTATTAGTTTGTCAATTTATAACCAAGATTAATTTTCCAAGTTAATCGTATTTGAAATACAGTAAATTCAAATAAAGAGAAAATGAGGGTTGCTAAACGGTAAGTATAAACTTAAGGTAATGTAGAATTTCGGTTTGATTACTACATGTACCACGTACAACACACAAGCAGTTATAGAAGGAAAGTTATCAGAGTGATAGGATACATTAAGTCTTAAAAGAATAGTTACGGGATTTACTATTGTTCCACATTTACTCAAGTAACTCATTTGATGGTCCACATTTTGCTGTTCTTAAACGGCTACAATATATTTCTGAATAGATATGATACAAATACTCAAGCAATAATTTAGACTATTCAAATCTAATCATCGCCTAGTAGTATATTAATATTAAATCGTATAAATAGTTATTTGTTTTGCATTCTTGTGTCACAGTTGGGTTTTCACCATGTGTCCGGTTCGCGTCCGTTCCATCGTTTGACCGACCGTCCCGAGCCCCGGTTATATAGTAGTTGTAGTTTTAGGTATATCATAGTACAGTAGTGATTGTAAGACCATGTCACGTCATGCACCCCAACACTCTACCTTCTTTTACTCTCTTTCTATTGTTAAGGTAATTACCTTTGGCGATTGACCAATCGATGTGGAGGCACAAGTCATAACTTTTGTAATGCTTTTGATGACTTGACATCGATTGTTTATCGTTGTTTGATATAATTAATAAATACCTTATTGCACTGTATTTACAGATTCATTGTTGTTACCAACCTCCCATAATATCTACGGTGAAACTCACATACCCTCAGACAGAAGGAGGTCCCTTATATTGTACCAGTTACTTATCCTGTAACACCCAATATACAGCAGGGAGACACAGATATAATCTGTGACACTTGTAATAGTGTTACCATTTGATTTTGTCTTGGAGGGATATGTACTGATTGAACCATTTAGCTAACACTTTCTTGTACGAGTGTCAACAAACAAAATATCAACTTAATCAAACAGACATTTACGAGTACTTTATAAGGAACAAACCCTCTCAAAGCAACAAAAGTTGTCCAGTATAAACACCTCACGAATTGGAGGCGCCAAATTATCTCATAGTAAAATTAGAACCTCAAATTTTGAAGACCGTTATTGAACGAAATGGTCATTAAAATTTTGACTGGCAAAAAGTATCGTGTTTTACTTCAAAACTTCTGTAGAAATGTTTGGTACTATACACTTCCATAACGTTGAAAATATTCAATATTGAATACTGTTCGTGAGATGTTTTATTGAGTTGTCACTTATCTGTATTAGAATGATAGACAGCGTATAAAGCAAGAATGATCCCAGCTCTATTTGACTTGGTTTTTTAATGTGTTGTCAACTTTTCTGATCCTCGTTTATGAGATTTATTTCCGACATAGAAAGACTGAGTTATCTTCATAAAGGGTTTTATAAACGTTACATTTATATGAAAACGCACATCCTATTTGGTTGCATCCGTCACTACGCTGAAATGTCGGCGACTATAACAGGCGACATAGTTTGAATTTTTTTTTAATTTGACGTTGATAAAATGACGCTATTTCAATGTGTAACTCATGGATGTGTGTCCATTTGAAAGTAAATTCTGCACCGAATGATAGATCCATTATCTAGCACAATGTGTTTAGTTATTTTACGATATGAACATGCATGCACTTCCTGTAGAGGATACTGTTTGTTTTGTGCAACTAATTAATATCCGAAACTTATCAATTTTCGTCCATGTTGGAGTGAGGTCGATTGATTAAAATAAATAGAGAAATTATTATATCTGCAGAAGCATTGAACGATTGTTGATTTCTTATTGAATCCATGCAACTAGTCGATAAGAAAGGAAAGAAGTGCATCAACTCTCAGATTCATATTATTTATTCAAAGGATTACGAAAATTTGATCCCAAACAACGTGAATTTGATATTCTATTTATCACATTACCGGCCGATACACAAACTGCAGTATCAAAGACGGTGTTTGTAGTTACATTTTGTATCACATTAAACGATAGTGAAAGTTGTCATTGAGCCGACGGGCCGACACAGTTGACCGGCACCGGGTTGCAAAGGCAGATCAGACATGAATCGGACAAGGCACTCAGAAACCATCATTGGGCAAAGTGAAATGAACAACAACGGTCCAAGAACCACAGAGTGCAACTTTTGAGAATAAAATAGTCAATACACGTTATAAAAAGTACGAAGACATTTTTTAAATATTGTTAATATCGATATGAAAGTGGCAATTTGCATGAAAACCAGACAATTATGCAATCGTGGAACTGTCTGTCTAGGTCTCAAAATATTGAACAGAACATCTCAACCGAATATCAAATTCATCAAACCCAATTTATAAACTGTAGAGTATAATACCATGAGTCTATACGGATATTAGACAATTTAGATTAATATAGCAATTCCGGAACTACCGAAGACGTAGTTATTATGTCTGTCTAACTTATACAGTGTCGCATTAAATCGCATAGAAAACCAATCACGTTTATAAATAATGGTAAGGAATAATTACCCAAATCGTTTTCCTGCCGGAAATTACGTACATTTAGTGGCTATATCCAATATAAGATAAAAAGTGGCTATAAATGCTGCTCTTCTGTATGTCTTACTAGAATTAAGTAAACTAAACTAGCTAGAGTTTCGATGGCACTATTTTAAGTAGGCTACATACGCAATGAGAGTTTGTCTTACTAAACATTGCGACACCCGTAAGTTAAAAGTTAAGTTACCTATTTTCTAGGGCTCTTTTAAGCTGATCAGCCTCTCAAGCACCCTTTGGCATTTTAACTTCCTATGATGCTTTTTGTACGATTGTTTTATTTAGTTAACATAGATTTCGGTCTGTTTCATTCAGGTAAGTTGGTTGGAAGTCTATGCATTCGTTTCTCAGATCTTTGAGGAAAACGTGAGGAATTGTAAACGTCCTATACAGTAAATGGTGATCTACTTATTGATAAGGGTTGTGAAATATAACCAGTGTTCTAATTGCCTATTTTAAGCGGGGGAAAAAACAACATCACGTAATGTGTGCTTGAGTTATTTTAACGTTTTGAATCGATAGTATTACAAATGTAGATCAGTTTCAAATGAATATTAACAAAGAAATAATACACATTTTGTCAGAAAGGAATAAATTGGATGTTCGAAAATAGAAAATATACAAGTTCGAATCTGAATTTCTCCTTCTACGAACCAAAATGATAATATGGGACAGCAACATTAATAAAGTACAAAACAAATTAATTATTTTAAGTATTCAGTTGGTACCATACCGATAACAATTAAGCAACTTGATGAGTATTAAATGTAACTGATAGCACACGATAAATTACACAATTTGTTCTCGTCGATTGAAATATTTCCCTACATTATTTACACGTGTTCCTTTGGGAATATATCAATGTAATTTGTTTGTGTAGTGTTCTGTGAACAGAGCCTGAAATGTTTACTATGTTATTTCCTTGATGTTATATATTCATCATCAGTAATGCAAACAACAGCATTTATTTAATGTTCTGTGATTGTTTTGCATTTTTATTGGATGTTAATGGGTTGCAATTTAATACGTTTTAAAACCCAAATGATTTGGAAGTTTAATTGCAATGCAATCATTGTTCAAATTTGTTTTGCTGCATACCTAAGAGATTGCCAAGGTTTGTTTGTTTTTTGTTGTTGACAATGTTGGTTTTGGAATTTACGTGGGAGGTTTTCTGTCGTCATCTAATCTGATAAGGAGCATCGTCTCAATTTGCACTGTGTAACAAAGATTTCGATTGACGTATTACTTTGCTTTCTTAAAAACGATTTATCATCGAATGGAGCACAGAACATGTTGTGCAGGCATACACAAACGTTCATTAACAGTATGATTGACTTCATAAAATCTTGACTGGTGTACAGCCTTATAACCGTGTGTGTGCATTAATGTTGACAACAACGAATCACTTGGACGACCCAACACCAAGGGCAATCAAAAAGCAACGTCAAATAGAAACAGTCGATGTTCCACCGACACACATTTGATAGTGAAACGGTTAACCTCAAGGAACGCTTGATCGACTTATAAAGAATAAAATATTCGTAGTAGATGTAAATCATGCAGCCAATAAACGAGTCAAAAACCTATAATCTTTATCATAGACCTAGCAGACTTGTAATAATATAAAGTGTGCAGAAATTTAAAATACATAAATTGTTTAGACAATATATTCCAGATAAAGACATTAACTAATCTCGCAGACAAATTGGTTTATGTTTGTAGTATTGTCCTGAACAATGAAGAGCAGTATGCAGAATAAATAATAAGTACATTCTAATGATCAATGTGAAGTTAAGATTTTTGCACGGAAAGCAGCCAATTATAAGATCCCAAAGCTTTCTGCATTCCAATCGAAACTGTGAACAGAACATCTCAACTGATTACTAGTTTCATCAAATCAAATTTATAAACTATCTTGTACCAATACTAGACGGATATACGGATATTAGGCAATTTATATTAATATAACTTACGAAATGCTTTGTTGTCTATATGCTTATTATATCTGCTCCGATATGGGGTAGGCTACATCGTTTGTTCGATGATTTTATAATTGATGTTAAATACAGGTTTATTTTGCTCAACTGGTTGAGCTATCGTGTTAATGGCAAACAATCTAAACATGCAGAATGCTGCTGACGAAGTTATTTACATTACATACCGAACAAATCTTCTTACTAGACAGTCTTTATATTTCTGTTAGTATCTGCGTTAGTTATTTTTTTCAGAATGAAAAGAGCACTTACTGCATTTTGTACGAAACATATTGAGTAAAACGTAAACGTATTACATAGTGAAAGTTGTCAAATATGAAAAGTGTAAATCAAGTTCACCAAAACCAACCTACATGTAATAACAATAAGTTTATATAACATAATGAAATGAATCAACATTCATCCAGAATATGAGGCCTTGCGATAAATTGAATATGACACCAAAACTGCCTAGAGTCAATCTCCGATAAAGTATTACATTTCTATAGACTTGTTTAAGATTTCCCAGGTGGGTTCTCAAATGTTACAACGAATACGTCAAATATATAATATCAACCAGTATCTGTGAATATCTGTAATACGGTTCAGTATTATAAAGAATGTCATTTCAAAAACGAAATAAAAATGGTAATGTTATTCTTGTATGGTGAATATTTTTAGATATCCACCGTTTGCTTTACTTTTAAAAATTTATTGACGTATCAAAGATAATGGGGACATTGATTACACTTTGGCTACTTACAAACCCAGAACTCAATTAATGTGTCGTCATTAAATATAATACATCATTATTTATAGTCCTGGTTTCCGGTAATGTGACTTCAGATTAATTGGGAACAAAAATCGACAATGAAAGTGTAATAACAGCATCGAGTGAAAACATGTGACGGATTCACTTTTATTGTAAATCATTATGTATTTCCACTTCACCAGTGCAAATAAACACAGTGATACATTGAAGTACATTCTGTAAATTTGTCTAGCATTATGGTGCATGCCTATTTTATGCACACAAGTAAAATACACGATATAAAATGTTTGATATCCGGTAGGGTTTGTGCATTATATGCCCAGTCCACACACACATTACTGCCCAAGCCGATGTTCAATGTTCAGTGTACATGTATTAGATCAATTAATTAGATCAACCAACAGAATGGGTCGTGCACTAAACTCAAAGAACATAATTCTTTCCCGGCTGGTTCTCTCCCAAGGTCATCAGCAAAATCTTATGATGAAGCAGACGTTTGACTTAAATTTTGTTTATCTTAAACTTGTAAACTCTGTTGGAAAAGTACTGAATGGATTGATGTTGTGAATTTTCTTTTTCATTGAATGTGCATATCAAGTTGAAAGTTGATTTCAAGTAAAACACGCACAGCAAATCTATCGGATGGTGTTTTTGATGAACTAAATGAAGGTTATGTGTCTGTTATGATTGACAGTCATCACAAAGTTTTTGCAAAATCGACAGTTTTCTAGTGGTTTGGTCTATACATCTACATTGTTTTACGGCCGTGTTGCACATTTTTTGGAATACTATCACTTTTTCAAACCATCTATCATACAAATCACCTTTTGGATGTAAACAATGAACAATACAGACATGAAAGTAATGCATATTAATATTATAATTTACATTAGTTAGTGTTTGGATATGTGTTATGCTCTGAATAGGATCTGATGATTTAGATTCGTGCAATTCAGAAATTATTGTTTATTTCCAATTACACACTATTTATTTTTCAAAGCGCAATTAGCGATCTAACATATTGATATGATCAAGACGTAATTATCAGATATTAGTGACAAAAAATTACATTTTTCTTTGATGCATATTCGGCGACACTGAAGCTCAAAAAACGAAAAGCAATCAGATCAAACCTGCTTTATTATGTGATAAACATTTATAATGTTATCCTAAAGCTCCAAGTCATTGCAATTTCTCGAATATAAATAGGAACATTAATTGTGTTTATTACTCAAATTTGCGTGAAATCACGAATATAAACAAGATGATCGGATAAACAACATTTGTGAAACGATCACCAACCAAATAAGGAATCCGGTGTGCCATCTTTCAATGTAATTTTGCACAGTAACAAGCACATCTTCCTAGTATAAACATCCATCGCTCCATCGTTCCATCGTTCCATCGACAAACAATTAAAAGAACGCTCTCGGTCGACTTCCAGAGAATAATTCGTAGACGCTATAAATTATTTAGCCAATAAAATGTAAATGTTAAAACATGTTTAATCTTTATGATTGACTTGATAGGCCCATGAAAATGCAGTGTGCAGAAATTTGAAATACATCACTTGTTTAGACAATCCATTCCAGATAAATACATCAACTACATTTTGTAACCTCTCAGACAAATTGGTTTCTATCAGAGGCATTGTAGTAGTGAAAGGATGATTTCAACATTTGAATATAAGACTTTGTGTAATCGAATCAAATAAATAGTGTATGGCTAACCCTAACTCCAAAGGTCTTGGCTAGTAGAACTACAGTTCAGTTACGGTAATTGTTATTGCCATTGACGTTGTAGACAAAACGTTATACATGAGGAAGGAATAAAAATATATCTCAGTAAACCAACAAAACAATAAAAGTACACAAAACAAAATAATATAAATACAACGTCCGAAGATCCAAAGGATAAGCAGGAGGAAAGCACGAAAACCTAATCAGACAGCCTTATACAGGCTCAATCAGTCAAACACAATAAAAAAGGGTCAAGAGAAACCAAACAAGAAGAACATCCATCACAAATGGAAGTTTTTGTAATTTGGAGGACCCCTCGCAGACAAAATTTCGGCGGGTACAATGTTGCGAAATACCCACGGAACACATTTTAACTAATTCTGAACATCATATTATATCAAACACGTTTCGTTTTGATAATAGGCATAAACTACCGTAACTGCAAAGCTCCACCCTAACTGCAAATCTCCTTTTAATACATAAACACGGTCGTTGATTGTATTCAAATTATAAAAAGGTTCACTCTTTATGCTGCGTTGGAGTATAGCATTCAATTAGATAATGTCTATCTTGAATCCTGTGACAAGGGAGGGATCACCATGTCGTCTATAAGAGTGATTGAAATAAAAACCTTAAATGCACCAATTCCTTAAAACACAATTGTAAACTCCCCCACCTTACGTCACTCACAGAGAAATATGATTATAAAATGTTAGACGTATCTGTCCATATATCTCAAAGTGAACTATATGTACTTGTACGGGCTGGATAACAGTGACGCTATGTAATAATTATAAGGAGACATCAAACAAATTGACGTTCTGTTATCTGTGGAATACAATTACATTAATACCTCGTAAATTAAAGTCTTTATTATTATTATTATTATACCAGCAAGTTAAACTACACAATCATATGCAGAGTGCATTATCAACAAAAGATGCGTTGTTTGTAAAACTAATTATTTGCAAGCGTAAGTGCAATTATTATTCGATCCTGTTAAAGCCGAACAAATCTAAGCATGCAGAGACACTGATGACGTAGTTGTTGTTATTATAACATCTCATACATTATTGAATAAATTACACACACCGAGCACATGATCCCACAAGAGTGTCTTTACATTTCTTTTCGTATTTAGTTAGTTTGTTTTTCTAAAATCAGATGAAAGAAAATTGGACAAAGAAAGCATCACTTAACTTAAACAGTCTAGCATAGCAAACATACAAAACATCACATTTCACAAAAACACTACACAATGTCCTATACAAAACAAATGAGAAGACATACACTAATTTGGAATGTACATAATAATGTTTTTAGAATAACTGTTGTGCCAAGTTACATTTGTTTGTTGTTTATTGTTTAATTCGGTGGCATGTTTTTTACTTTTATCATCTATGGTATGGGACATGAACAGATAAATCCAGTTAGAACATGCTAAATGAATGTAAACTGACGCGATACATAGAGCAGGTCAAGCATTTGAAGATTGGTAATGGTCACACAAATCGTATCTATTAGTCATGTCGACTGAGTTGTTTCGTGATACATATTGTTGTCCCCAAATAGTACATTATTATTGAGGACGGGAACTAAGAAAGTACCTGCATCATGAAACAGCCCAGTCGAAATTGCCTTATGCTTTCAAACAATCTCTACGTGCATTATAGATATACGTATATTATTACAAATGTACTCTACTTGTGTTAACCGAGCAATAAGATGAGATGTACATTTAAACAAAAGTAGTTCGACTTCCAATTATCTGGCTCTGGTATATTTGCTTAAGCGACCCGGTATTATGATGCGTCCAGGTTAATGTAATGTCAATTATTACTGTTGCTAAATTGGTGATACAATGTATCAGTGTAAACCAAAAGGTTACTAGTATGACACCCAGAGTTAAACTGCTACAGTAATCCAATAGACAATAGTAATTCCATGTTAATGTTTTCGTATAATGTATTTAGCTATGAGGATAGGAGAAGAATTCGGTGGTGTTTTGGAATGTAAGGGCTGAACAATATTAGCATTGGTTTGATGTATTGAAAGACATACTATGTTAACGAAAGCAAGTTTAAGATAACTGATCTGAATACATTTACCCTGTTCCTAATTTTCGGATGCAGACAAATACTGTGTACAAAGAACAAATGTATTGCTACTTTAGTCTTGTAAATTGCATTAGATGACTAATGAATCAAACGAAACGAACAACCCGTAGTAATGGTATATCAGTTTATAACCAAGATTAAATTTCGTAATCGTATTTTAAATACAGTAAATTCAATATGTTGTAAATACAGGCATCATCTTGGTGTTTGCTCGTGGTGTTTGCTCGTGGTGGTTGCTAACAAACAACCTGTATAACTATTATATCAGTGAATAAGCAAGGTTTATTACATTAACTACACTAAATTCAATAAGTTGCCAGTACAGGCATCGTGGAGGTTACTAATAATAATAATAATAATAATAACGACTTTATTTAAAGAGGCAACACAGTTGGGCAAGCCCAGTCTTCCCTGTGATCCTTTATGACAAATGATATGTACATGTTTTCAGTAGTATAACAAAGCATCAATTCAAACAATAAGTTAAACTGCACGTATAAGTATATGGGTAATGAATAGCCAATCTGATCATTACGGATGTAAATATTTCATTCTAATTATTACTATGCACAAAAAAGCAAAACAGGAATAAAATCTGTGTAACTCGCATATTGGGACAAGTGTAGCTTGAAAGGGTAGTTACGGGACTCACTATTCAAAACGTCAACTAAGAAGATATTAATTTAATCAAACAGACGTTTGTAATGAACAAAAACAATAAAAGAAAAAAGACACGTTTCCCCTTATCAACACTTCATAAATTTGAGGCGTCAGGTTATCTCTTAGACAATAGGAACCTCCCATTTTGAAGGCATTCATTGAATGAATTGGTCAATTGTCTAACATGAAGTATCGGTGTTTACTTCAAAATGTCTGTAGAAAAGATTGGTGTTATATGCTACCTCAACGGGGGAACTATTCAATATTGAAAAACTGTTTTTGATGTGTTTTATTATATAAAGATATAGTATTGAGTTATATCACATGACTTTCCTTGTATCAAGGTTAGTATAACCAGTACGCATAAAGTTATACGTACCACGTGTATTATAAGATATTGATTTTTTAGTGTCATATGATAAAAAGAATCTATCACTCGTTGTCAATTGATATATTTATATTGAACTCGTTCAGGAAATATTATTAAGCTCGCCAAAGGCTCGCTAAATAAATTTTCCAAAACTCGTTTAATATAAATTTATATCAATAGACAACTCGTGATTTATCCTCTATATACATAACACGGGTAGTATAAATTTTAAACGCATGAGTGATTTTCCCAATAAATCAATGCGTATTTTGCGTTTTTAGTGTCATATGATATAAAGAATCTATCACTCGTTGTCAATTGATATATTTATATTAAACTCGTTCAGGAAACATTATTAACCTCTATATCACTTATCTGTATTAGAATGATAGACAGCGTATAAAGCAAGATAATCCTAGCTCTATATTTGACTGGGTATTTTAATATGTTGCCAACTTTTCTGATCCTCGTTTATAAGATTTATTTCCGACATAGAAAGACTGAGTAATCTTCATAAACGGTTTTATAAACGTTACATTTATATGAAAACGCACATCCTATTGGGTTACATCCGTCACTATGCTGAAATTTCGGTGACTATAACAGGCGACATAGTTTGAAATCTTTTAACGTTTTGACGTTGATGAAATGAGGCCATTACAATTTGTACCTCATGGATGTGTGTCCATTTGAAAGTAAATTCTGCACCAAATGATCGATCCATTATCTAGCACAGTGTGTGTAGTTTTTTTACGAGATGAACATGCATGCACTTCCTGTAGGGGATATTGTTTGTTTTGTGCAACTAATTGATATCCGAAACTTATCAATTTCAGTCCAATCTTGGAGTGAGGTCGATTGATTCAAATAAATAGAGAAATTTTGTATCTGTAGTATAATTGCACGATTGTTGGTTTATTATTGAATCCATGCAACGGGTCGATAAGAAAGGAAAGAAGTGCATCAACTCTCAGATTCATATTATTTATTCAAAGGATTACGAAAATTTGATGCCAAACAACGAGAATTTGATATTCTAGTGATCACATTACCGACCGGTAAATAAACTGCAGTATCAAAGACTGTGTTCAATTTGATTGTGCTTACATTTTGTATCACATTAAACGATAGTGAAAGTTGTCAGTGAGCCTACGGGCCGACACAGTTGACCGGCACCGGGTTGCAAAGGCAGATCAGACATGAATCGGACTAGGCACTCTGAAACCATCATTGGGCGAAGTGAAATGAACAACAACGGTCCAAGAACAACAAAGTGCAACTTTTGAGAATTAAATAATCAATTTCACGTTATAAAAAGTACGAAGACATTTTTTAAATTTTGTTAATGTCGATGTGAATTCGGCAATTTGCATTTAAAACAGACAATTATGCTATCGTTGAGCTTTCTGTCTAGGTCTCGAAATATTGAACATAACATCTCAACCGCATATCAAATTCAACAAAATCCAATTCATGAACTATATTGTATCATTACCATGAGTCTATACGGATATTAGACAATTTAGATTAATATAGCAATTCCGGAACTAGCGAAGACGTGGTTATTATGCCTGTCTAACTTATAGAGTGTAGCATTAAATCGTATAGAAAACCAATCACATTTATAAATAATGGTATGGAATAATCTCTGAAATCGTTTTCCTGTAGGAAATTACGTACATTTAGTCGCTATATCCAATATACTATAAATAACGGTAACTATAAATGCTGCTCTTCTATGTATCTTACTAGAATAAAGTAAACTAAAACTAGCTAGATCGTCGTCGGCACAAGTGTTAGTATATGTAGGCTCATGTGCAATGACAGTTTGTCAAACCAATAATTGCGACACCCATAAGTTACATGTTAAGTTATCAATTTTCTAGGGCTCTTTTCAGCTGTTCAGCCGCATAAGCACCCTTTGGTATTTTAACTTCCCATGATGATGATTGTTTGTTCGATTATTTTATTAAGTTAACATAGTTTTGGTCCGTTTCATTCTGGTTAGTAGGCTGGAATTCTAGTCTTCAGTTTCTTAGATTTTTTACGTCCTATTAGTGGTGATATACTTACTGTTACGGGTTGTGATTAAAAGAAATCTCATCAGTGTTCTTATTGCCTATATTTAAACGGGAGAAACAACAAAATCAAATAATGTGTGCTTCAGTTATTTTAACGTTTTGAATCGATAGCATTTAATAAGTTGCAACCAAGTGTTAACACATAATTAATACACATTCTGCCAGTACGGAATAAACCGGTGGTGCGAATATAGAAGATATACAAATAAATAGTAGGGCACAAACCGAAGCGACATAGCTACGGCGGCAGCGCCTAGCCACACACGCAAGAGTCAGACCTAGTAAAAGCCATCCACATCCCCAACAACGGATGCTTCAAGCGAGCCTTATATGCTCACTCTGCAATGAATGACACTCTGTGGACTTCGAATTTTGTGCATAATTAGCCAAGTTCATACGATGTTACTAGCATCGTAACACTAACCAACGGTGCAGACAAATTGCATTGTGAGATAACAATGGTACAATATTAAATTATGCTTAGAAGAACTTGAGCAAATAATGTTAACAGAATAAATCAATAGTTTGACATGATCATGAACAACACCGTCTTCTGTAGGTTGTTGGTATCTTCCTACCACAACATCTTGGGTGACATGTTTTTGGGCGAAACGTTCCATTCTTAGTCCAGATTTGGTAAATTGACAGGGCTTTTACAATAGCTCCTGACTCTCAATGTTCCAGAGACATCGAAATATTGCAAAATAATTGTATAATTAGTAAAGTAGATTTAAACTTTGGGCTTAAATGTAAAAATGTAAACAGACAAAATAGGCTATTTTGTCAAATTCAAGAGTCAAAATGCAGTTTAAAGAGCAAAAGGAAAGCCCTGATTGAATAAACATTGTCTTAATGTTGTATTTATACCATATGTGTTATTGGTAGTTCTCTCATGAAGACATTAGCCTCAAATTGATTCTAATTCAATATTCTCCGGACAAATAACTGGTGGATACGAAATGCCAATTAGTGTAATATAGTTACTTTTACTAGCAGGGTCCATGGACCGGTTGCATCTACGAATTGCTTTGGATATTAAAGCACAAGTAGCTATAAAACAATATATTTGCATGCTTTCCTTCATTTGAAGGGATGTACATAGTACACGTATATGTATAATTAAACAGTTTCTTATTTGTTGACCAATGATGTAACATACGTTACACCACTGTTCTAATTATAGAGGGCTACATTTATACACACATTAAATTTGAAGTAAATACTCGTATAATATGGTAGTAAAATGGCAAACTTGAACACCGATAAAATGAACTTTCTCCTGTTACCAAAATGATCACATGGGACAGCAACATTAATAAAGTACAAAACCAATTGATTCTTTTTAAGTATTCAGTTTAACGACATCATATCAACAACAATAACAATTAAGCATCATAATGAGTATTAAATGTAACTGATAGCACATGATATATTACACAATTTATTCTCGTCGATTGAAACATGTCTCTATATGTTTTACACGTGTTCCTTTGGGATTCCATCAATGTAATTCTGTTTGTGTAGTGTTCTGTGAACAGAGCTTGAAATATTTACTATGTTATTTCCTTGATGTTATATATTCATCATCTGTTATAGAAACAACAACATTAATGTTCTGTGATTGTATTGTATTTTATTGGATGTTAATGTGTTGCAATTTAATACGTTTTAAAACCCAAATGATGTGGAAGTTTAATTGCAATGTAATCATTGTTAAATTTTGTTTTGCGGCATACCTTAGGGATTGCCAAGGTTTGTTGCATTTTTGTTGTTGACAAATTTGGTTTTGGATTTTACGTAGGAGGTTTTCTGTCATCTAATCTGATTAGAAGCATCGTCTCAATTTACACTGTGTAACAAAGATTTGACGTATAACTTTGCATTCTTAAAAACGATTTATCAACGAATGGATCACAGGAGATGTTGTGCGGGCATGGATCACAGGAGATGTTGTGCGGGCATACACAAGCGTTCATTAACAGTATGATTGATTTTATGAAATCTTGACTGGTGTGCAGCCTTATAACCGTTTGTGTGTAGCAATGTTGACAACAACGAATCACTCGGACTACCTTACACCAAAAGGGCAATCAAAATGCAGCGCCAAATAGAAACAGTCGATGTTCTATCGCCACACAATTGAAACGGTTAACCTGCAGGAACGCTCTCGATCGACTTATAAAGAATAAAATATTCGTAGACGATATAAATCATGCAGACAATAAAGGAGTTAAAAACCTATAATCTTTATCATAGACCTGGCAGACTTGAAATAATAGTGTTCAGAAGTTTAAAATACATAAATTGTTTAGGCGATGAATTCCAGATAAAGACATCAACTAATCTCGCAGACAAATTGGTTTCTGATGGTAGTATTGTCCTGAACAATGAAGAGCAGTATGCAGAATAAATAATAAGTACATTTTAATGATCAATGCGAAGTTGAGATTTTTGCACGGAAAGCAGTACATTATAAAATCACAAAGCTTTCTGCATTCCAATCGAAATAGTAAACAGAACATCTCAACTAATTACTAGTTTCATCAAATCCAATTTATAAACTCTCTTGTACCACTACAAGACGGATGTACGGATATTAGGCAATTTATATTAATATAACTTATATTAATATAAATGCTTTGTTGTCTTTATGCTTATCGTATCTGCTCCGGTATGGGGTTAGGCTACATCGTTAGTTCGATGATTATATATGTTAAATACAGGGTTTATTTTTGCTCAACTGGTACTGCAGTTGTTGAGCTATCGTTTTATAACGGCAAACAATATAAACATGCAGAATGCTGCTGACGAGGTTATTTACATTACATACCAAACACATCTTCTTACTAGACAGTCTTTATATTATGTTAGTATCTGTGTTAGTTTTATTTTGTACGAACTACATTGAATAAGACGTTAAATATTACATAGTGAAAGTTGTTAGATTTGAACCGTTGAAATCAAGTTCACAAAGACAAACCTACATACATAAATAATAAGTTAATATCACGTAGTGAAATGAATCAACATTTATCCATTGTATAAGGCCTTTCAATAAATTGAATATGACACCAAAACTGACTAGAGTCAATCTCCGATAAAGTATTACATTTCTATAGACTTGTTTAAGATTTCCCTGGTGGATTCTCAAATTTTACAACGAATACGTCAAATATATAATATCAACCAATATCTATGAATATCTGTAATACGGTACTGTATTGTAAAGAATGCCATTTCAAATACGAAATAAAAATGGTACCAGAAATGTCTTGCTAGACGCTCAGCATATAATAGACATTGGCTTATCTTGTCTCATACCCTTGTGGCGTATGATAATATCAGGAATGAGGTGTCGAGAGTGCTTAATATCAGTTGGAAAAAAATCACAATCGACCTTAAATTAATTAGTATCTACTTAATAATGTGAACATATCCCTTTTTAAAACTTATTAAAAAAAGTATTTTCCTGCATGATAAAAATGTTAAATGTGAGTTTAAAATGAATTCGAAATGTAAGCATTGTATGGTGAAAACTTTTAGTTATCCACCGTGTACTTTACTTAATGAATGGACGTGTCAAAAATAATGGGGACATTAGTTACACTTTGGCTACTTACAAACCCAGAACTCCATGAATATGTAATATGTCGTCATTAAGTACAATACATCATTATTAATCGAATGTACACGATCATTTAATGGTTTTAGAATGTTACGTTTAATGTGCAATGAATAATTAAAATTAATTGGAGTATTTTCAGGACTGTAGACGTTTTATTTCAATGCAACCGATAAATCGATAGATACAGCATCTGCTTTATTGTAGAATAATTACTGCAGGTTATTCTAATGACAACAGACGTGTGTGTACCGTTTAACCTTAAAGGTGCTGCCTCACAAATGGAGTTTAATTTTCTAACCTAACAATGTATTTATATAATTGAAGGCAACTGACTGTTGCTTTAAGATATATCTATTGCAAATACTCAAATTAATCCAGTCTCAATATCACGCATTCAGTGATTTTTCTCTTTTAAAAAACAGCACTATTCTTCCTCCAAGTACGATTTGTGGGTTATGAAATCCACGTGATCGATCTGTATCATAAACAACTTCTGCCTTAACATGTATGACGCAATCTTTTCGTTTTGTATTGAAGTTCAGGCAATTAAATGTTAACTGTTTAAATTATATACGGAATTCAATACATTTCTTAATTAAGCCTAAGTTGTGCTTATGAGTATTTGCTTAAGCGACCCGGTGGTATGATGCGTCCATGATAATGTGACGTTGACAAAATGAATCCGTTAGGTCAACTGTTACTGTTGCTAAATTGGTGAAATCAGTATATACTGAAAGGTTACCAGTATGGCACCGAGAGTTGAACTGCTACAGTAATCCAATAGACAGTAGTAATTACAGGTAAATTCTGTTCGTATAATATATTTAGCTATATGGACAGAAGATGTATTCGGTGGTGTTTTGGAATATGAGGGCTGAACAAGATAAGCATTCGTTTGATTTATGGTATTGTAGATCGTCTGTTAACTAAAGGAAGTTTAACATATCTGATCTGATTGCATTTACCCTGCTCGTAATTCTCGGAGTATTGCTACTACATGTACAAAGTATTGCTACTACATGTACAAAGTTTCGCTACTTTAGTTTTGTAAATTGCATTAGATGACTAATGAATCAAACGAAACGAACAACTAACTAGTATATCAGTTTATAACAAAGATTATTTTCCGAGTTAATCGTATTTGAAATACAGTAAATTCAATAACTGGCAAATAAAGGGAAAATGAGGGTTGCTAAACGGTACGTTTAGAAGTAATGTAGTATTTCGGCTTGATTAATACATGTGCCACGTCCAACATATAAACAGTTATAGAATGAAAGTAATCAGCGTGATAGGATAAATTAGGTTTTAAAAGAATAGTAACGGGACTTTCTATTGCTCTACATTTATTGAGGTAACTCACTTGATGGTCCACATTTTGCAGTCCGTAAACAGCTGCCATATATTTCAAATTAGAAATACTCTAGCAATAATTAGTCCAGTCAAAATAGGCTCAAAATGGGCTTAACCCAAAACTAATTGCAACAGAAACAATTTTACCACCAATATCAAGTTTAAACCTTGAAAAAAAGTCCTCAAAAATTTGATAAGGGGAAAGAGGTGAAATCCAAGATGGCGTCTAGGATGCCTGCAATAGATTGCTGAACCACTAGCTATCAATTTTCTAACGAGGTAGTGCCATATATAGATATAATAAGGAATAATTGCATGGAAAGTGTTGATATAGATGTGTGAATAAAATTGGATGGGATAAGGGGCCATTCAAAGGTCAATGTCAATGTCATTTCAAGGTCAAACTACTAAAAACCCTACAAAAATGAATTTTCCTTTATACTTTCATTGGTTCAAGATATATTTTACATTTTATTAGACTATTTAAGCATGAAATAAGTTGGTAAGTGTATATTTCTTTATTATAAGGCATATTTTTTAATCAGAATATTGAAAGTTTGTGAAAACAGGCAGTTTTACTCTAGTACATTCTGTCCAAAAGCTGATTGTGATATCTATTATTATCAGTCGTCGCATAAAAAATTTCATTGGTATAACTTAATGTTTGTGTGATTATTATCAATTGAATAAGGTCTGCAACAACGACCACTTTTAGGACAAGGTCAAGGCCATTTCAAGGTCAAAATACAGAAAAAAATGATTTTTATGCTATATTTTCATTGATATTAGATACATTTCACATTATATAAGGCTATTAAAGCATGCAAGTAGTAGGTATAACCTCTTACACTAACCAATTTAGGGTCAAGGTCGTCCAGGTTAAAATACACAGTTGCAATGCAATGGTATTTCCATACTGTATTTTTTTCAGTGGGTTAGATATTTGTCTTGAAGTGTTGCTGAGGATATAGCAATATTCAGTATGTTGAATGTGTGCTTGAAACAGTAGTGAATACTATGGTAACTCATATAACAATGAAGAATATTCCGACACAGTTAGTTGCCCATAGGGCCTATGATAATAATTTTTTGTTCAGTTGAGCATCACAAAGTGCCAAAACTGACTATGTCAAAACTGAATACTGCCATGGGGTCGTTGATGTCTGTACAGGCTTGTCCCTACAATTATAGCATTGAATTTTTGAATGGCTGTTAACAACAGTTCTCACTATTGAATTGGACCTTGTGTAGTTTTTGTTAGTGGTGTAACCACAGATGATTCCTCTATGCGGTATGCAATTACACCCAATGAGTCCATCATATAAACAAGGCCTAACTACAACGACTTTGATACATAAAATGACTGTTGCCACCACTGGCTAGTACCAGGGCGGGCCTATGATAATCCCTGCACTGATTATTCCCCTATTGACACTACATTAATGGTTCCCAACACAGAAAAATGCTTAAGATTAATGATCCGTGTACTGGAGAGACCTTCAGTACTGAGAATAACAGTTCCCAGGCATTATTTGATCTACTATAATAGTTCCTTGTGATTGTTCCTTACACTGGTTAGTCATCGATAGAATATAGTAAGGCTGTTATCAATACTTGCAAGTCCCTAAAGCCACTAGGATAAGTGCTCTCAGCTCTGATGAGTCCCTCATATGACATAGGACGGATGTAGCAAGCACTGATGAGTCTCCCATAAGACCTTCATCGATGGTTCCCAACTCTGATGAGTCCGAGAGGACCTTTCATTACAGCTTTAAAACTGGTGAGTTCTTCATATACATGTTCACTAATATGAATGTAGCCAACACTGATAAGTCTTCCATAGAACCTTATATGTCTGCTGTCAACACTCCCGAATCACATAGAAGCTAGGACAACTGCAACAAACACTGCATGAGTGGATATTGGATGACTTTTTCCAACACTGATGACTGCTACCAACAATGATGAGTAATTTATATATCCGTATACTAGTATGTTTGTTTACAGTACCCCTGAGTCTAACAAAAGGGTCAAATTACAAATGTAAAACAACTGTGTCCCAATGTCCCACTTCAACGATGGTGCAGCTAACATAGACCATTATATGTCTGCTGCAAACATTGCTGAGTCCCCTATGGCTTAAGACAACTGCATCAAACACAGGTCAATCAGGACATTGAATGACTTCTCCCAGCACTGCCGAGTCCCCCACATAAGCCATTCATTGTTTGTTCCTAACACTGATGGTCCCTGTAGACCCAAATATAACTGCTGCCAATGCCGATGAGTCCACCACAGGGCTTAATACGACAGTCCTAAGTGAATCAATGCTTATGAGCGTATGTATAATCTATTGAGCATGGACTAGGTGCTCATGTGACCTTCATTGATTGTTTCAAGCACTAGTTTGTCTATAGAAAGCCTTGGATGACTTCTACTCAAAACACGTGTGAGTCCACCAAAGGGTACATGATGACTGCTCTAAATCCTTGTGAGTCCTTATAAGTGTGGCAGTTCCATACACTAGTGAATCCCTATATGGCCATATGCTCAATTCCCATAGGCCCTATTTGGACGGATGCAAACACTTTTGGTAACTACAAATAGGTTTTAGGATGACTATTTTAAGGGGTTGACCTATGATGACTGTCCCCTGCACTATTGTGTCCCCCATATAACATAAGATGGCAGTTATTTACTCCGGGGAATGGCCAATAGTACATAGGATGATAGTTATTATACACTGGTGAGTCTCACTTAGTACCTAAGATCTAAAATACCCGTTACTTAGCTCCATGGAATAAGGATGACTGTTTCTTGCGCTCAGTGCGGGTCCCCACTGAACAAAGGATAACAGTTTCCTACACTGATAAGTCCCCAAAAGCACATTAAAGGATGGTTGTTTATTATACTAGTGCGTCCCTTGTAGAACGTAGGATTACTGATCCTAACACTGGTGTGTCGCCCGCAATACATAGGTTGACTGTTGTGTCACTGTTTTGTCCCCGAAACTTACTGAGAATGACGGTCTCCAACACTGGTGAGTCCCCCATAGTACTGATGATGAAACTTCACACCCTAATAGCGAGTCGCTAACAGTAACCTTAGGGTTACAGTTACAAACATTGATGTGTCCCTTGTTAGGTATATTATGACTTTTCAAACTGAAGAACCCCATAGGACATTTGGTGAGTATTTCCAACATACTTGGGTTCTACAAAATGTACAATATTAAGCTTAGAGCTCTAATAAAATATCTATGCTTAAAACGTTGACCTTTAAAGACATGCACATTGACCTTCAAATGGTCATTGTTTGATGTCTGGTTTTAAGTTCACACTATATTTAAGTATACTAAGTATTCTTATTTGTAAACATTTATTTGTACCAATGGTAAGACTAACTAAGCTTTTCAAATATTGAACTTGAAATGACCCTGGCCTTGGTCTTAGTATGGTCACTTTTCTATTTTAATATTGAAGACACGACATAATGCACATTTTTATTTTAAATATGTGTCATTATATCAACATATTAAATTAGAATAGTGATATCAAACAAATAATGGTATTGAATCCAAAACGTCTTGGATACCATATTCTTTGTTAAAATGGGCTGTTTTAACGAACTGTAATGGTCTTAATTAAAACTATTATCCATATTGAATAAATACATACTAAACAACCATTATACCAACTTTATAATGATAGGGAAAGGTGTAAATTTATAATACAGAAAGGAAAATAAGGGGGGGACAACGAGTTTTAAGCTTTTTTCGCATTTGACCTTGAAATGACCTTGACCTTGGCATAAAAGTGGTCACTGTTGCAAGCAAATTTGAAGGACACTACTAAATGATTATTTTCAATCCAATTATAAAGAATTATATCTATATATAAAACTACCACATTGATATTTAGAGGTTATATAGTTCATGGCGGCCATCATGGAAGCCATTTTGGATTTTTCACCTTTAGACACATATTTTTTTTGAGGACTTTTTTTCTGGTGATCAGCATATGGTTACCTTGCTAAAAAAACGAAAAATTGCTTCTGTTGCAATTTGTTTTACCTTTAATGCTTATTTGACTGGACTAAATTTAAACTATTCAAGTCTAAGCATCGCCTGATACTAAATAGTTATTTGTTTTGCATTCTTTTAATACTGTGTTATCATTTGCATTTCTCTGGGAGGGATATGTACTGATTGAAACATTTTGCTAACACCTTCTTGTAAGAGTACATATTGTACAGAGTTTCAACAAACAATCTATCAACTTAATTAAACAGACGTTTACGAGTACTTTATAATGAACAAACTAACACAAACAACACAAACATTTTCCCTTATAAATATCCTCACGAATAGAATGCGCCATGTTATCTCATAGAAAAACTAGAACTTCCAATTTTGAAGACCGTTATTGAACGAAATGGTCAATTTTCTTGCATACAGAATCGGAATTTTTGATATTATACACAATCTCAACGGGGGCAATATTCAATATTGAGCAAATGTTAGTGAGATGTTTTATAATATAAAGATATAGTATTGGGTTATCAACTTTCTGTATTAGAATAATAGACAGCGTACAAAGGAAGAATGACTGGAAGAGCATTTAACACTGCACGATCTCCACGAAGAACGTCAGTCAGCATACAGAAAATTCCATTCAACTGAAACGGCTCTTCTTCGTGTGCAAAATGACATCCTTTGCTCTCTAGATCAGAATCAAGCTACGGTCCTGGTAATGCTGGATTTATCAGCAGCTTTTGACACCATAGATCACAACACCCTACTACGCCGACTTGACAATCATTTCGGTATAATAGACAAGCCACTTGAGTGGATGAAATCCTATTTGTGTGACCGCTACCAGACTGTCTGTATAGATGGGGAACTTTCAAAACCTGTATTCATGAACTACAGTGTACCACAGGGTTCTGTGCTTGGTCCGAAGAACTACATTATGTACACAAAACCAGTAGGTGCAATCTGTAGAAAACATCAATTGCAACATCATTTCTATGCCGATGACTCCCAATTGTATATGGCATTCAAACCAAAAGATTGTGTCTCGCGAGATGAAACACTGCAACGAATTGAAGCTTGTCTGAAGGATATCTTGCACTGGATGAAAGAAAATTTGCTGAAACTTAACGCCGAAAAAACAGAGGTAATCTTGTTTGTACCGAAAAGGAATGCCAGTTCAGTCGACAATATCAATGTAAAAGTTGGTGATGCTGTGATCAGACCAACGTCGATGGCGAGAAACCTCGGGGCCATGTTGGATTCGCATTTGGACATGGACAAACATGTAAACTCTGTCTCAAGGTCGTGTTTCATGCAGATCCGACAAATAGGTCAAATCAGACAATACTTAACTGTTGATGCAACAAAATCCCTGATCAATTCTTTAGTAACATCGAGACTGGATTACTGCAATTCATTACTATGTGGCACCCCGAAAATCATTCTGAATAAACTACAAATTATTAAAAAAACAGCTGCCCGCCTCATCACACGGACACCGCGTTACAATCACATCACTCCTGTGCTGAAGGATCTTCACTGGCTACCTGTACAGTACAGGGTAGAGTACAAGGTCTTGACTCATGTTTTCAAAGCACTACATGGAAAATCGCCTGGCTACATCAGACGTATGTTGGAAGTATACACTCCGCAAAGACAGCTAAGGTCTCAAAATGATTCTGTTCTTCTAGTTGTGCCTTGGACGAGGACTGTGACTTACGGTGACCGATGTTTCTCAGCTGCTGCACCCAAACTCTGGAATGCACTGCCAACAGCGCTCAGAGACAGTAAAACACTACCGTCCTTCAAGAAAGCGCTGAAAACGCACTATTTTAATAGAGCTTATTCATGCTGACTGTGTGTATGTTCCCATTAACTTGGCGCCCTATCATTGGGCCCAACGACCCACATGTTCCCAGGACTATATATAAGCCCCATCCACCTATTGGTAGATCCCTACTATTAAGTTTAGTAGGGCTCCGTCTACTGGGTTAAGTAGAGCCCCGCCTACTGGGTTAAGTAGAGCTCCGTCAACTGTCTTCAATAGATCCCTACTACTAGGTTTAGTAGGGCCCCGTCTACTGGGTTAAGTAGAAGCCCGTCTACTGGGTTAAGTAGAACCCCCGCCTACTGGGTTTAGAAGGTCCTCCTTTTATATTTTATGTACATTATATACTGTTTTAACCATGTGTTGGTCATGATTGTACAGCACTTTTGAACGTGTGTATACATGAAAAAAGGGCTATATAAATATGGTATAATAATAATAATAATAATAATAATAATGATCTCAGTTATATCTGACTGGGTATTTTAACAATGTGTCAACTTTTCTGATCCTCGTTTATGAGATTTATTTCCGACATAGAAAGACTGAGTTATCTTCATAAAGGGTTTTATAAACGTTACATTTATATGAAAACGCACATCCTATTAGGTTACATCCGTACAATGTCGGCGACTATAACCGGCGACATAGTTTGGAATCTTTTAAAATTTGGCGTTGATGAAATGACGATATTTCAATGTGTAACTCATGGATGTGTGTCCATTTTAAAGTAAATTCTGCACCGAATAATTGATCCATAATCTAGCACAATGTGTGTAGTTATTTTTCGAGATGAACATGCATACACTTCCTGCAGGGGATATTGTTTGTTTTGTGCAACTAATTGATATCCGAAACTTATCAATTTCCGTCCAATGATGGAGTGAGGTCGATTGATTAAAATAAATAGAGAAATTTTATATCTGCAGAAGCATTGGACGATTGTTGATTTCTTATTGAATCTATGCAACGAGTCGATAAGAAAGGAAAGAAGTGCGCCAACTCTCAGATTCATATTATTTATTCAAAGGATTACGAAAATTTGATTCCAAACAACGTGGATTTGATATTCTATTGATCACATTACCGGCCGATACACAAACTGCAGTATCAAAGACGGTGTTTAGTTTTATTGTGCTTACATTTTGTATCACATTAAACGATAGTGAAAGTTGTCATTGAGCCGACGGGCCGACATAGATGACCGGCACTGGGTTGCAAAGGCAGATCAGACATGAATCGGACAAGGCATTCAGAAACTATCATTGGACGAGGTGAAATGAACAACAACGGTCAAAGAACCATAAAGTGCAACTATTTAGATTTAAATAATCGATTTCACGTTATTAAAAGAACGAAGACATTTTTTAATTTTGTTAATGTCGATGTGAATGTTGCAATTTGCATGTAAAGCAGACAATTATGCTATCGTTGAGCTTTCTGTCTAGGTCTCGAAAAATTGAACATAACATCTCAACCAAATATCAAATTCAACAAAATCCACTTTGATGAACTATATTGTATCATTACCATGAGTCTATACGGATATTAGACAATTTAGATTAATATAGCAATTCTGGAACTAGCGAAGACGTGGTTATAATGCCTGTCTAACTTATTGAGTGTAGCATTAAGTCGTATAGAAAACCAATCACATTTATAAATAATGGTAAGGAATAATTACCAAAATAGTTTTCCTGCCGGAAATTACGTACATTTAGTGGCTATATCCAATATAAGATAAAAAGAGGCTATAAATGCTGCTCTTCTGTATGTCTTAGTGTTAACTAAACTAGCTAGATTGTCGATGGCACTATTTTAAGTAGGCTACATACGCAATGAGAGTTTGTCTAACTAATATTGCGACACCAATAAGTTAAAAGTTAAGTTACCAATTTTCTAGGGCTCTTTAAAGCTGTTCAGCCGCTCAAGCACCCTTTGGCATATTAACTTCCTATGATGCTTTATGTACGATTGTTTTATTTAGTTAACATAGTCTCGGTCTGTTTCATTCAGGTTAGTAGATTGGAAGTCTGTGCTTCTGTTTCTCAGATCTTTAAGGAAAAACGTGAGGAATAATCAACGTCCTATTAGTGGTGATCTACTTATTTTTAAAGATGTGTGATAAAAAGAAGTCTAACCTGTGTTGTAATTGCCTATATTTAAGCATAGGCACAGTTGTTACTTACCGCAGTGTCCATCCATTCAATATAGAATATATTGAAAAAAGAACATCACGGAAGAAACAACAACATCCAGTAATGTGTGCTTGCGTTTTTTTAACGTTTTGAATCGATAGTAATTTATAGGTTGTAACAAAATGTTTACACATAAATAATACACAATGTCATTCTGTTAGTAAGGAATAACCCGGTGGTGTGAAAATAGAAAATATACAAATAAATAGTAGGGCACAAACCCAAGCCACACAGCTATTGCGGCAGCGCCTAAGCACACACACAAGAGTCACACATAGTACAAGCCATCCACATCCACAAAAATGGATGCTTCAAGCTAGCCTTATATGCTCACTCTGCTCACTCTGCAATGAATGACACACGTTCATACGATGTAACCTGCATCGTAACACTAACCGACGGTGCAGACAAATTGCATTGTGAGATTACAATGACAAAATATTGAATTATGCTTCGAAGAACTTGAGCAAATAATGTTAACAGAATAAATGAATATTTTTATATGATGATGAACAACACCGTCTTCTGTAGGTTAATGGTATCTTCCTACCGCGGCTACATCTTGAGAGACATATATTTGGGCGAAACGTTTAGTTCGTCATCAAGATTTGTGTATTTGAATATATTGTCTTAAAGTTGTATTTGTACAAGCTGTGCTATTGGTCGATCACTTATGTAGACATTTGCCTCAAAACGAATCTAATTCAATATTCTCCAGACACAATATTTTACAGTACAAAACAAATGGATTCTTTCAAGTATTCAGTTGACCGACATCATATCAACAACAATAACAATTAAGAAACTTAATGAGTATTAAACGTAACTGATATTTTACACAATTTGTTCTCGTCGATTGAAATATTTCTCTATATTATTTTCTCGTGTTCCTTTGGGAGTCCATCAATGTAATTTTGTTTGTGTAGTATTCTCTGAACAGAGTCTGAAATATTTTCTATGTTACTTTCTTGATGTAATATATATATGCATCATCAGTTATACAAACAACAACATTAATGTTCTGTGATTGTTTTGCATTTTTATAGGATGTTTAATGGGTTGCAATTTAATACGTTTTAAAATCCAAATGATTTGGAAGTTTAATTACAATGCAATCATTGTTCAATTTTGTTTTGCGGCATACTTTAGGGATTGCCAAAGTTTGTTTGTTTTTTGTTGTTGACAATGTTGGTTTTGGAATTTACGTAGGAGGTTTTCTGTCATCGAATCTGATTAGAAGCATCGTCTCAAAATACACTGTGTAACAAAGATTTGATTTGACATAGAACTTTGCATTCTTAATGAAAATACTGAAGTACTGACAGGCTGGCGAACTGCAAAGGGACAATAGCTTTTCAAGTAATATACATCAAGTGGTTATCTAAGAGTGCTGGACAAAAAATAAAATTTTAAAAAGTATAAAAATATTGGAGCCGCCGTTATTCGATCGCTGGACCTTAGCATTAGAAAATTACTAAGAGAGTTGCTTAACCACTCGGCCACGATCTCGTTAGACAATATTTCACTTAATAATTTAACATGATAAAATCATTGATGCACGCGCTATATCCCGTTCGTAACGCGTAGTGATACTTCTCAACGCTTTTAAACATCTTTTCTTTTAATTTTATACAATTTTCTTCCATTACAAGAAGAAACTAATATATTACAATCGAACAAATTAAATTAAATGAAACAAAGAAAGTTAAATGTTCTACTCTTGCAAAACTAATTAACAAGGATAAAACTATTTTCATTGTGTGTATAGATTCTGTGTTGTCAGTTTCAGGAGTAAATGCATCTTAGTTAATTTCATTTTTTGGCATTGTTATACGTCTGGCGACACCGCCAGCCTAAAAACAATTTATCATCGAAATAACGACAGGATATGTTGTGCGGGCATGCAAAAAGGTTCATTAACAGTATTACTCATTTTATAAAGACTTTTAATATTGACTGTGTAAAGCATAACAACCGTTTGTGTGTAGCAATATTGACAACAACGGATCAAATGGACTAGGACAAAGTATCACACGCTAGAAACAGCCGACTTTGTATCGACAGACAATTGCGGTGGTTTATCTGAAAACACACACCCTAGCTATTTATCATATACAGTATAATTCTTAGAAGATATATAATTCAGCCAATACAATTAATGAGTTAAAAAAACTATAATCTTTATTATAGACCTGAACGATTCGAAAACGCATCAAGTGTGCAGAAATCTAGAATACATCAATTGTTTAGACAATGTATTCCAGATAAAGACATAAACCTAACCTCGCAGACAAATTGGTTTCCGCAGGTAGCATTGTTCTGAACAATGAAGAGCAGTATGCAGAATATATAAATTGTACATTCTAATAATCAATGTGAATTTGAGACATTTTCGCGGAAAGCAGTCAATTATATCATCATAACGATTTCTGCATTTCAATCGAAATACTGAATGAAACATCTCAACCGATTAGCCAATTTATAAACTATCTTGCATCGTTACAAGAAGGGTATATGGATATTAGACAATTAAGATTAATATAGCAAAATTGTCAGGAAACACTTAATCGCATAGAGAACCAACCACATTTATAAATTATGGTATGGAATAATCACTTGCAATTTAGTTATTTAGTTTTCCTAACGGAAATTGCGTTCAGTTAGTGTATAGACCCAATATAATCTATACATATTTCATAATCCAAGAACAAAAACGACCTTGACCTTTGATGGCATCATTGTTATCAAATTAATATTTTGTAGAAATAAATAGGCCAATATTGTTTGTTTGATTTTGTATTTAGTACACAGTTAAAAAAAATAATGTACTTCATTCGGTAAAGACACATTGATACAAGTTCTTATATTAATATTTGCTGCTATGTTTTCATAAACGTTATTCGATGTTATATCAATAATAACTACAGTATCAAAGCAACATGCTCAGTATAAATTATTACAAATGTACTGAGTGTCCGTTATATATAGCACAATTTGTTCTCTACGATTGAAATAGTTCGCTATATTATTTACAAGTGTTTCTTCGGGAGTGTATCAATGCCATTGTGTTTGCTTCATCAAAGCTAATTTGTAAACTCTCTTGTACCGTTACAAGAACGGAATTAGGATATTAGGCAATTCAGATTAATATAGCCATTCCGGAAACAGCAAATACTTGGTAATTATTCCTGTCTAACGTGTACAGTGTAACACATTTTCGCATAGAAAACAAATCACATTTATAAATTATGGAATAATCACTTGCAAATTTAGTTATTTCGTTTTCCGGACGGCAATTACATACATATAAAAGCAATATAATATGTTTATACTGTTGTATGAATTTTACTACAAGTAAGAACCTTTAACACCTTGACCTTTGATTGCATCATTGTTATTGCATTAATATTTTGTTGAAATAAATAGGTCAAGATGGTGCCCTCTGTAATGTTGTTGTCCGATTGTGTATTGAATATTTGTATTCAAGCTACCGGTGAATACTCGTTGATAAAAGTTCCTATTTATACTGATATGTTTTCGAAAAGTTTTTCGATGTTATATCAATAACAATAACAGTATTTATTTAAAGCATCAAGATCAGTATAAATTTTTACTAATCGTCTGTGATATATTTTACAATTTGTTCTCTACGATTGAAATATTTTACTATATTATTTACACATGTTCCTTTTGGAGTCTAACAATGTAATAAGTTTGCGTTATGTTCTGTGAACTGAGCCTGAAATATTGACTATGTTATTTATTTGATGTAATATATTCATCATCAGTTATACAAACAACAACAATAATGTTCTGTGATGGTATTGCATTTTTATTGGATGTTAATGTGTTGCAATTGAATACGTTTTAAAACCCAAATGATTTGAGAGTTTAATTGCAGTACAATAATTGTTCAATTTTGTTTTGCGGCATGTCTTAGGGATTGCCAAGGTTTTTTGTTGTTGACAATGTTGGTTTTGGAATGTACGTGGGAGGTTTTCTGTCATCTAATATGATCAGAGGCATCGTTTCAAAATGCACTGAGTAACAAAGATTTGAATTGACGTATAACTTTGCATTCTTAAAAACGATTTATCATCGAATGCGGCAGATGACATGTTGTGCAGGCGTACACAAACGTTCATTAACAGTATCATTGATTTCATGAATTCATTTAATCTTGACTGGTGTATAGCATAACAACCGTTTATGTGTAGCAATGTTGACATCAACGAATCAATCGGACGACCCAACACAACAAAAGCAATCAAAAAGCAGCACTAAATAGAAAAATCGACTTATAAAGAATAAAATATTCGTAGGCGATACATATCATGCAGCCAATAAAGGAGTTAAAACCTATAATCTTTATCATAGACCTGGCAGACTTGAAATAATAAACTGTGAAGAAATTTAAAATACATAAATTGTTTAGACAATGTATTCCAGATAAAGACATTAACTAATCTCGCAGACAAATTGATTTATGTTGGTAGTCTTGTCTCCTGAACAATGAAGAGCAGTATGCAGAATAAATAATAAGTACATTCTAATGATCAATGTGAAGTTGAGATTTTTGCACGGAAAGCTGCCAATTATAAAATTCCAAAGCTTTCTGCATTAAAATCGAAATAGTGAACAAAACATCTCAACCGATTACTTGTTTCATCAAATCCAATTTATAAACTCGCTTGTACCGTTACTAGACGGATATACGTACATTAGGCTATTTATATTTATTTACCGTATGTTGTACGAACTATATTGAATAAGACGTTAAAATATTACATAATGAAAGTTGTCAAATATGAACCGTGGAAATCAAGTTCACCAATACCAACCTACATGTAATAATTATAAGTTTATATCACATAGTAAAATGAATCAACATTTATCCAAAATATGAGGCCTTTCAATAAATTGAATATGACACCGAAACTACCTAGAGTCAATCTCCGATAAAGTATTACAATTCTATAGACTTGGTTAAGATTTCCCTGGTGGATTCTCAAATGTTACAACGAATACGTCAAATATATAATATCAACCAATATCTATGAATATGTGTAATACGGTACTGTATTATAAAGTATGTCATTTCAGAGATGAAATAAAAATGGTACCAGAAATGTGCTTGCTAGACGCTCAGCATATATGGGAAACTGGCTTCTCTTGTCTTATACCCTCGTGGCGTATGATTATATCAGGGATGAGGTGTCGAGATTAATATAAGTTTGAAAAACTTGTTTCACAATCGACCTTAAATACATATAAACTAAAGAATATGATCATTTCGCTTTCTCAAACTCGAGTATTTTCCTAGATGATTGTAATGTCAGTTTAAGATATTAATTCGGAATGTAATGAAAAGCAGCCTTGAGATTTACTTGATTTATGGACGTGTCGTAGATTATAGAAAAGTCTATTACACGTTGACTACTTACGAACCCAAAACTCCATTTATCTGTCGTCATCAAATACAATACCTCATTATTTATAGTCCTGGTTTCCACTATTGTGACTGCGGATTAATTGATAACAAAATAGCGACAAGGAAAGTGAAATAACGTCATTAACTGAATATCATCGAGTGGAAACATATGAAGTGTTTCACGTTTTGTTAAGTACTATACAATTCCACTTCACCAGTACAAATAAACAAAGTGACATTCTGGAGCACATATTACATGTGTTGCCTAGCATTATCGTATGACACACCTGATAGACCACCCACTCACCTGGTGTGTTCAGTTCAACATTCATATAATTAGATTAACCACCAGAATGGGATATATACTAAACTCAAATAACCTAATGTTCAACTAGCTGGTTAATCCCCAAGACCATTAGCAAAACCTGAAGATGAAGAAGACGATTGACTTACATTTTGTTTATCTTAAACTCGTAAACTGTGTTGGAAAAGTTTTTAGATATTCGACCTACAACGCCTGTTTGGAAAAATCAGCCAAAATATTGTGACCCATTTATTGTTTGCTTCAGGAAATCAAGATCAAATTCAGTTCGTCGACGGTACATAAACCATACTGACGTCATTTGTGTAAAACATTTGATTTCATCAATTCATCACGTCTTACCGATATGTCCAATGTACTAGTATATTGACAACATCCATTATGATAATAACTTTATCTAGTTTTATGGATTGATACTATTTTCTATACCCGAAAGTTAGTTGCAAACAAAATGCTTTCATTTTTTTACTAAATGGATTGATGCTGTGAATGGTCTATTTCATAGAATGTGCATATCAAGTTGAAAGTTGATTTCAAGTATCACACACTGACCAAATCTATCAGACGGTGATTTTGATGAACTAAATGAAGGTTATGTGTCTGTTATGAGTGACTGTCATCACAAAGTTTTTGCGAAATCGACAGTTTTCTGGTGGCTTGGTCTATACATCTACATTGTTTTACGGCCGTGTTGCACATTTTTGGAAATATATCACGTGTCAAATCCATCCATCATACATATCACTATCACGATATTTTTGAATGGAAATCTTAAACAATGAATAATACAGACATGAAAGTAATGCATATTAATATCATAATTTACCTTGATTAGTGTTTGAATATGCGTTATGCTCTTAATAAGATCTGATAATTTAGATTCGTGCCATTCAGAAATTATTGTTTATTTCCAATTACACACTATTTATAGTTCAAAGCACAATTAGCGATCTAACACATTGATATGATCAAGACGTAATTATCAGATATAAGTGACACAAATTTACATTTTTTTCTTTGATGCATTTTCGGCGACACTGAAGCACAAAAAACGAAAAGCAATCGGATCAAACTTGCTTTATTATGTGATAAACATTTATAATGTTATCCTAAAGCTCCAAGTCATTGCCTTTTTTCGAATATAAATTGGAACATTAGTTGTGTTTATTACTCAAATTTGCGTGAAATCAATATAAATATAAACAAGATGATCGGATAAACCACATTTGTTGAAACGATCAGCATCCAAATAAGGAACCTGGTGTGCAATCTTTCAATGTAATATTGCACAGTAACAAAAACAAATCTTCCAAGTATAAATTTCCATCGCTCCATCGTTCCATCGACAAACAATTGAAAGAACGATAGACTATATCAATTATTTAGCCAATAAAATGTTTGAGCTTAAAACATTTTTAATATTTATTATGGACTTGATAGGCTCGTGAAAATACAGTGAGCAGAAATTCGAAATACATCACTTGTTTAGACAATCCATTCCAGATAAATACATCAACTACATTGTGTAACCTCTCAGACAAATTGGTTTCTATAAGAGGCATTGTAGTAGTGAAAGGATGATTTCAACATTTGAATATAAGACTTTATGTAATCGAATTAAATAAATAATGCATACTCAAAATGTCTTGGCAAGAAGAACTACAGTTCAGTTACGGTAATTTTTATTGCCATTGACGTTGTAGACAAAACGTAATACATGAGGAAGAAACTAAAATATATCTCAGTAAACCAACAAAACAATAAAAGTACACAAAAAAAAATAATATAAAGACAACGTCCACAGATCCGAAGGATAAGTCACGAGGAAAACACGAAATCTAATCAGACAGCCTTATACAGTCTCAATCAGTCAAACACAATTGGAAAACGAGTCAAGAGAAACCAAACATCACAAATGGAATGATGCGTTCTGTTTGATTTTTGTTCTTAGGAGGTCACGACACAGACTAAATGTCGGCGGGTACAAGGTTGCGAAATACCCACAGAACACAGTTTATCAAAATCCTACCATCATATTCAATCAAACACGTTTAACTATGTTGATAGGCACATTCTACATGTACCGTACCTGCAAAGCTGCACCCTAACTGCAAATCTCCTTCTAATACATACACACGGTCGTTGATTGTATTCAAATTATAAAAAGGTTCACTCTTTGCGCTGCGTTTGAGTAAAGCATTCAATGTAATGTCTATCTGGAATCCTGCGACATGGGAGTGATCACCGTGTCGTCTAAAATATTGATTAAAAGAGACGTTTTACTACACGAATCTTGCAAATCGCTTGATGCAATGTAAGTACGAGGGTTGTCCCAGTTAATCGTGTACTTTGCTAATCATTTTCTTTTTTGGCGTCAAATGGTTACCTTTTTGAATTCATTGTAGATCTAGATCAAGTGGAAAAAAGTGAACGAATATACTGTGACAACCCTCGTATATATGTATATATATATACACACGGCAATATGCAGAATGTTGTCTGTAAAACTACTTACAAGATGCTTTGTACATAATACATAAACACGGTCGTTGAATCTTTATTCAAATTATAAAAAGATCACTCTTGATGTTGCGTTTGAGTTTACCATTCAAGAGGCAATTTATATCACAAGGAGTGATTACCATCGTCCAGCGACACGATAAAACCCTAAGGATTTATAGCGTATTAGCATGTTCTTTTTCCAAAAAAAATATTGAAATTGTAAAAAATGATTGAACACCCCGTGTGTTACACCTTTCAATTATTGTCCAGACATTGTTCGAAAATGAATGCCTTATGATTTGTAGCTTATCAGAAAGTCTCGAGTTGGAAATAAAAAAACACAACTGGAAAATGAATTTACAAATCATTCCCCGTAACTACAGTGATCCTAGAAAGTATTGGATACATTTTAAGATGTTTTCAAAATGGTGTAACTATTTTATTTGAACGACAAACACCTGTTTATTTGTAAAAGTTCGAAGTGCAATGATATTTAATATATCCATTGTCAACAGGTTTGGCTTAACAAAACTATGCAATGGTTGTCATCGCAACTTGGGTTTAACGCACAAGTCGTAAAATGCGCAAGTTTTGCATGCAATGCCTTATACGTTTGTTCTAAACTTACTGGGACAGAAAATTTCCCTGGGATACAACACAGTGCTGCCATCAAATATTGGTGTTGCATCCGAAAAGCACTTAGAAAATTTATAAAAAGCACTGTTGGACTCTGTTTTGTAGTTCAAGTTGGATAAAAACATCATTTACCAGATACTAATGATTACTCGCGTGTTTTCATTGTTGAACTGTTCGGCAATGATTACATGGATTTACGGATTCCCTGCATAATGTCACAAGGTGTACAGTATACATTATAAAGACTAGTTTTTTTGTAGCACTGGCACTGATGCTTTTCATGTGAATCCTGTGCAAAACAAGACAGCACGATCATCAGTTGCATTACCTAATTACTTGTGAAGTACGTGCAATTACCAAACAATTATGTTGAAAGAAAGAGTTTTTTCTCTCTCCGACAGTTTCCCCATTATTCATTCCATGTTATTATCATAGTAATAGATTCTATACACCTCGTTTATTCAAGGCAAGTGAAAGTGAGATCGTTGATGAAGCTGTTTATTCATTCACATCTTATACTTGAAGTAAGACAAAGTAAAGCTGGGCCATTATTCACCAACGTTATACTTGTCTAAACCCCCACACTTAGACTTTATATTGTCAAATGTTCGATTTATTAATGTACTGATTTTGTATCGGTATACATGTTCAGTGGGTAACAACAAATAATCATATACAGTTGCACATGGTTAAATCCAATTGCAAAGAAATGGCAGTGAATATAACAGGGTTTTGTTTCAATTTGAAGTGAAAGTCTGAGTTCAATCCTTACAATGTTGCTGAATAAAACTAATTCACCTGTCTATATTCTCCCATGTTTTTTGTTTGTTAGTTGGTCTCCTTGTTTTCCGATGCATTACATCGATGCAAGTTTGATACCCTCGTTGTTACTAACTATAGTTCATATCAAGTTTGGCCGCAAACATTAAACACAAGATTCGTCACTTTCTATTACCCCGACCGAGATTTGAACCTAAATCCTCCAGATCGGTACTGTAAGGTGTTTACCACACAGCCGCCATGTCATATGAGTAAACTTTTTACTAATAATTCTTAACGCCCAGAACGAGCCTTGAAACAGCACTAGAACTAAGAATTATATTAACCATATTCAACACCTCATACCTATGTATGACTTGTGGTATGACTAGTGTGAGACTGTTCAATCCGTCTCCTCTTTCTGCCTCTGCCGCGTCCATTCATGTTATAAGTTATGTTAAGGAGAAAGTCCAAGTAACTGTCCATTCCTGAGAAATAATGGAGACGAGGCCCCGAAGGGGCCGAGTATTCATTATTTCTCAGGAATGGACAGATACGCAGATTTTCGCTGACTTAAAATACACCATTACTGTCAAATGTAAATTTGATTTTCTGTAACGATGCTGTAAATATCAAAATTGAAAGAAAAATGCATTTTTCCAAAACAATCACCCCTGATGTACCTCTTATAAATAAAAGATTAAAATATGAAAATGTCTGGGCGAGAAGACCATGCTTTTTCATAAAACCAGTAAACTAATACAATAACTCTCCATTACTTTAATAATGGTGTGTAATCCAAACAAACACATGTTGTGAGTTATGTGTTACACGATCAAGCAATGGTCATTTAACCAGTGTCACTTGATGTAATAACACGGTCGACATTATAAAGACTATTAATGTTTCAGTCAGAGGATATATTTCCGTGCATAAACTATACATTGATATTTATAATTGATATGCAACTTGATGGACATAACTACATAGTTTTAACATGATTTTATTAAGCATAGAGCTGTATCAGCACAGTCATCTAAATTAAAGTATTAATTAATGTACTCAAAAAAACTGGTATACATGTACATGTATATACTTGTGAGAGCAGTGTCTATCAGATAGATGTTGGCTCCCACGCCCACAAGAGAGAAACAATCTCCCTAGTGAGACCACAGGTGGCAGTATCAGTGTTTGGGAAATAAAAATAAATATATAAATAATTTCCGCCACTGAGCTAAGTATACTAGGAAGGTATAAAGCCTACTATATGTCTATGTCCAAATATTGTGGAACATCGCATCTAAAAATAGACTTGGTTCCTAACAATAATAACGATACTGTGAGTGAAGCGGGTATCCAGCGCATAAATAAAATGACCTCGATCGGAGTTAAATAACTAAGGGAACACTGTTTTGTCGTTTCGTCGTTATAAGATACAATAGAACGAGATTTTCGGTGGGAATGAATATCTTATAGTTTATATGAATGGCTTGTGTAGCGATTTTCCTTCAGCGCCCGTATTTTATGCTGAAACAACGAGATGCGATGTTCCACAATCTTTGGCATATAAACATATAGTACGCTTTACACCTTGATAGTATATTAGATCAGTGACAGGATTTCTTAAATATTTTTGTATTTCATTTTTGATCTGTTGGGGACCAAACACCGATACTGTCACCTGTGAGTGAGACTCGAATGTTTCATTAGGTAGCCCAATGACCAGGGGAAGTTAATGTAAAAGGTAGATTGAGCGGCTGAACAGCTGAAAACAGCCCTCGTAAATTGGTAGCTTAACTTTTTTTCTTACGCTCCAAAACTGAATTTGCCTGTTCTTTAATTCAAATTTAGGAGTCCAATCGGCACATGTCTTCCTGGATTATGGGCCTTGTATGACCAAAACAATTAAAAATTAGTTTGTACGTATTATTATATTCAAACAGTTTTCATCGGATCATCTCAAAACCTAGTTGCAATGTTTACGGACATTCTAATGTAGGTCAAGGTCGATTATTTCATTGTCAGTATCTTGCTGAAGTCGGGTGTCATGATTTAGTGATAATTTTGGCCCTTGTATTTGCAACTCATATAATTGTCACGGACACGCGAAAGTACATTTGCAAAATAACGTTATTTTATACCACAATAGCATTATCTTGACTTCTTTATTCCTTGTGCGCGTCCCACCTTAATAGCTGAAATAATGTCATGTTTATAGTTATTTAGTAACAGCGGGTTGATTTCATTTTCTAGTTTCGTTGTGGATTGAGCATTTTTATCTGTGTTCGGCTCTTTAAGTTGAGTGCTGCCTTTCCTGCGATTTGTATTGCCCTTTTTTTGAACACATACATTTTCTAATGCACCAGTCAGTTACATCCACGGCACCAACCTCTGGGTATGGCTGCGGTTTTTTATTCCTTCCAGCTTTTCACGCACTGCCGGGGGAATGCTGGGAATTTTTTCACCGAACCAATACCTTTGGGACAATTTTTAATTGTCAGCTGCCCCCGCATGGGCCGTAGGAAGGCGGGGGTTTTGAAAACCTAAACGTAAATTTCCTGACCCATCCCTGAGGATGGAGTGCAATGAATGCAACTGACTGGTGCATAATATAGACATTATTTACAATAATTCTCAATTACCTGTTAACACATTTATTAAAACTAACACAACATAAGTATGTGTTATGTTTTTCAGGCATGAAGAGTTTCCTTAACAATTACTCTCAATTATGCATTAAATGTGTATACAAAATAATGGAGAGTTATTGTTAAGACAACTCTCCATTCCTGAAAAATAATGGAGAGATTTTGAATAGGTTAATCCCTTAGGTGTATTTTAATAGTAAGTGTTGTCTTGATATCAGTTTGAAACTTAAAGGATGGGAGCCAAGTACAAAGCCTTTATACCATGGACCGAGGAATCTGAATGAAGCGGGAGGGTTGCAACATAAACATATCCGGCATGTTCGGTTCACCGTTGCTAGATTCGTCACACTTTATATATTGTTGATTCGTGTTTACAAACTGCGGCTCATTACAAAACCAGACATACTTTGTCTGATGAAGAACACTTGCGATAGCGACTTGCAAGCCTAATTTGCACTACAAATTCGCCAAATGTTGCAACAGCATATTCGATCACTGCAATTTACAAAACGACGTTCATATATCAAATACACGGTTGCCTCAAGACAAAAAATACACGACGAAGGCAATAAAATTGTATCATTTGCAAGTAAATTGGAAGAGAAACACATTTAATGTAGTCGCTTATATCTTCTGCATGTTTTTTTCTAAATTATTGAGCCTCAGACTTGTTATACAGTGGCATCAAATACACTAGTGCTTCAAGATGTACGTTACACGTCGAAATCAATAAAATTGTGTCATTTTCAAGTAAATTGAAAGAGAAACACATTTAATGTTGTTGTTTATATCTTCAATGTGTAATTATAATTGAGCCTCGTTCTCATCAGCATCACACAATTGTCTGTATGTTTAGAGCATGTACATAGAAGTCAGTCTAGCTTAAATATCTAGGTAAAACTGAAAGATTCAAATACGTCTCTCTCACATTTCAGTACTTTCACATTTGTGAACGCTGTGGTCTGATTGGATGATGTAAAGTTCACATGGACATGACCGTATGCAGAGTGTGGTCAGATCCTATATCAGTGTAAAGTAGTGGAATATATTATAGGTGTGATTTAAATGACACTGAAAGCAAACGATAGCAAAATCATGTCAAAAACAAGTTCGCCCTTGAAGGAACTTATGTTAACTTACTTTATTCAAAGAGAATTCCACTTCAATCCGAGATGATGCTTTAGATTCAATATAAATCAAGTAAATCATTTGAATTATTTATCTTTCGTCTGTTAGAAATAAAGCAGATTTCCTACGGGACAAAAATGGGGTAGATTTATTATTTTGTCTGATAGCTTATAAGGATAAATAAATCATTTAAATAACTACTCCGATATTTAAAACACGTTTTATGCAGATCACACTCACACCCGTTTGTAAGTTATAGGAAGAGAAAGCAAACGAGAGGTTGCTTTATTTTGTCGAGGACGACACGTATTCAATTAACCCGACTATACATAAAAAATAATAAAGTAAGCCATTATGCATTCTAAAATACTATTGTGTATAAAATGTTTATTACTGGACACAAAGACATGTATATCTAAGAAGCTACGTAAATTTGAACGGCAAAACAATTACCCGAAGTGTAACATTGACTGTTAAGCAAACTTTCTAATTAAGTTGTCTTGAGCGTAAGTTATGGCTTAGGTTTCAGTCTAAAGTACTCAGCAGTGAGAACAAACAGACATTTGGACGATCGCGAACCTACAAATTAAGTATTTACTCTGTTATTACTGCGATGGAAAGAAACATGTAAATTGGATACTGTCTCGAGACATTTAATAGCCTTGTAAATTACTCTACAGAATGATCAAAGCATTTTAATAGCCAGCTGCAACGTTCTAAGAACGATTTCCTCGCTGCTAAATTGTCAACAGCTTGTATAAGACATTTATCAATGTTCTCAGAAGTCATTGAATTTAAAACCACTCGAGCAAAGGCCAAGATATTACGACGAATATTATTCATTGATATACGCTGTTGATGTACACGTTTTATCCGGAGTTATGACAATGTCAATAAGATCTGGTCAATTGAGCTCTATTATGTAAGTGATTGTAATAAGTAATGTATTTAGCTTTGTTCAATAGAACTAAACATTATGCATACAGTTCTTTCAGTGTACTGTCTCGCTTTCTACTCACATTCGGCCTAAACTCGCAGGCCAATTGGTTTCGTCTGTAGCAGTGAAGTAAAATAACATAACTCGTACTATATAGACGATAACTAAATCTTCCGCCAATAGAATAAATTACTAAACAACCTTAAGCATCTATTATAGACATCATGGCAGACTGGAAAATATATAAAATGCACAAAATGGCAAATGCATAAATTGTTCAGGCACTTTATTCGGGATATAGACATAAACTACCTTTGCAGACAAATTAGTTTTTGAAGCTTGTATTTTAGCTGATAAGTGGGATTTCAATATTTAAATTTATGACTTAAATGAGTAAAGCATATTCTACAGATATTCAAAAGGTCCGGACAAGCAGAACTACATGCAAATTTTTTTCGTTGAAGAAATGGGGACAAACCGACTATATAGTTTCATGTAATGAGAGCAAATATCGACACGAGGTCCAGGACCAATTGTTCCAATGACTCAATTGCACCATGAAAATTCAATCCTCAGTATATGCACAATCTATGAAAATCTGTTGAAAGGCAAATGTAATGGTACAAAGTAGTATTTTACTTAGATAGGAAACCAGGTAATTATTTAAGGCCTCATGGGATGGCAAATAAGCTTCAGTCTAATGGCTTCGTAAAATGTATATACTTCATCGAGTTTGGACAGCTCATTCGTTGCACTTATATTTAATTGCCCTCAATCGATTTAAACATAATAGTAAATTATTTCATTGAGATGTTTTCTCGTTTCGTAACCTACCATGAAATATGCAATCGTATTATCATTAATTTCAATACTAGTCGCCGCTATAGGTTAACATACACTACCTCATCTCTCGAAACCTATGAACGTTGTTGTCAATTGTTTCGCTCAACTGAAAATATTCAAACCTTCTTCACCTAGTTCATGCGTTTAATATGTTACTTTTAGTTTGGATATGACGATGAACGGCATCTTTTGTGATTTGCTGGCATCTCCTACATCTTGATCTCGACAGGACACACACCATGTCTTGTTTGTTTTCAGATTGGTGAAGATTTGCAGTACAATGTCCCGCCAGTCAGCTGTACAAGGTCTTGTGATTTCAAATTATTCAAATCAAACCACAGACCACAGTTCAAAGTACACAGAAGGGACCAGATTGTTCGTGAACGCCTGTCAAGCTTGTATGTACATATAGAGAGATCGTAAGTACAAAAGCAATATTTTGAGAAAATAGGCACATAAGAAGCGCCGTAAAATGCATTTTTCAAACATGTGTCAGTCCAATACGTTACATGTACTAATAATTGATGTATATGACTTTAACACGGTTTTATCAATTTAACTTGTATTATAAAAACCCCAAATTTCACTGCCAGAGCTAAAAACAGGATCAACTTTTTTTTCATATAGCTCCAATTTGTGACTAATTGTAATATTATAGAAATTATCAATATAAGATTTCATCACACATTTGTAACATTCCTTTCCAACAATGATAGTTTTGAGACAAATACTGGTTCCATTCAAGTAACAACAGGCATAGTGATAATTCATACACAGAGGGCCTTATTACTTTGACAAGTTGTGAACTATGCAAGAGTGATATGTGCAGTAAGCATAATACAATAAACCTACTGAATCGAATGTAAAATAATGGTCAGATGTATTCCATACAATAATTAGTTGTGCGACATTATTGCTAAGAACAGAAAGTGCCTTGTTAACACCGATAACTACGTAATGAATTCTCACGTGGATGGTCGCGACAATCGCCCCGCGTTTTGTCACGGATTAAGGTATGAAATTTTCTAAATGCAGTATCGCCGGCTGTACATGTTTCCAGTATCTCATTAAAGAGACGAATCTCGTGTTTGTTTTATATAAACTTCCATTCAGTATACAAAACAGTGTTCTAAATATTGGTCCCCAAACGTTAACTTAGTTACATCAGTACGAGTTCAGATTTATTTTGAAATGCATTAAAAAAACGTTGTCCGATATCATATAAACAACAATAAGACTCAAGGGAACAAAATCAATCAATAAAATATATCCGGGATATTTTCTCTACCAAAGGAATATTTCTCTGTAATATTTACACACGTTCCTTTGGTAGTCTAACAATTGTATTTTGGTAAGCGTTATATTCAGTGAGCCGTTTCAGAAATGTTTACTATGTTATTTCCGCGTTGTTATAAACAACATTGATGCTGTGAGATTGTATTTCGTTTATTGGATGCTATTGTGGGTGCAATGTAATACATTTTAAAGCTCAAAAGATTTGGAATTTTGATAACAATACAATCATTGCTCAGTTGTATTTTTTCCTCCCTTAGGGATCGCTAAGATTCTGTTTGTTATTGTTGTTGACTATAGTGTTTCTTAATTTGCGTAGGAGGTTTGCTGTCATCTAATCTGGTTAGAAGCATCGTGTCAAAATACACTGAGCAACTAAGATTTGCAGACGACCAATGTTGCATTCGTATTAAAGATTTACCAGTCGAATGAAGCAGATGACATGTTGTGCAGCAGGCGTTAAACGTTCATTTACAATATGATTGGCTTCATAAACCATAAACCGTTGCTCTTGATCAGTATAAAGCATAACAACTATCTTTGTGTTGCAATATTAACAACAACGAATCAAATGGACTATAACACAGCATCACACGCACAGACAATTGCAGCGGTAAATCTCAAAACACTAACCCTAGCGATTTATCAAATTCAGTATAATTCGTAGAAGATATATAATTTAGGCAAAAAAATAATAGAGTTCAACCACCCTCTAATCTTTATTATAAACCTGAACGATTCGAAAACAAATCAAGTGTGCAGAAATTTAGAATACATCAATTGTTTAGACAATCTATTCCAGATAAAGACATAAACCTAAACTCTCAGAAAAATTGGTTTCTATAAGATGTATTGTACGCAGTAGTGATAGGATTATTTCAACATTTTAATGTAAGACTTTGTGTAATCGAATAAGATAAACAGGCCATGACAAGAGGAACTACATTTAACTGTTCATTGAACTGTCGTAGATAGGTACGTATATGAACAATGATGATAATTGATTGGATGGCAGGTAAAACAAATACTAATTACCCAGAAAGGACTTACGAGATGTTTTGTTGAGTGCTGGCCCCAATCTCCCTAAACATCTCAATTTTGAGATAAATCTCATCTTAAAATTTAATATTGCTATGTATCGGTTGGATAATTTCAAGGGAGGATGGACTCAAAATTAGCATCAAAAACAGCAAATGGTATTCTTTGTCTAACTTCATATTTATTAGAAATCCATACTCTGATTTGGACAAAATCTCAATTTGAGATGAGATTTCTGCTTGAGATGCTTCGGGAGATTGGGCCTGGACCCATCATTACATATGTTCCGACTTTACGTCACGCATAGATAAATGTATTTATACAATGTTAGATGTATCAGTTAATATATCTGAAAGAGAACTATATGTACTCATACTTTCTGGATTACAGTGACGCGTTCTAATGATTGTATGTGGGGTTCGATCCCCCTCTGGACCACTGGTAAATTTCTCTGAGCAAGACCTACATGCTCCACTCCACCATGGTGTAAAATGGTAACTGTGAGGACAGTGTCTATTCCTGGGCGCCGCAGATCGATGTTGGCTGCCACACCACAGGAGAGAAATAGTCTCCACAGGGAGACACGAGTGTAGGTTTCCATATGTAGCCCAATGACCAGGGGAAGTTGAAATGTCATAGGGTGCTTGAGCGGCCTAACAGCTGAAAAGAGCCCTAGAAAATTGGTAACTTAACTTAACTTTTTGTATGGAATCATTGTGATACTAGAGTCTGGGGAATCGCTTAATACAATGTAAGTATAAATACACGACAATTTGCATAATGCATCAACACCAAAAGATGTGTTGTACAAATGTACATGTATGTGAAGCTACTTACGAGATGTTTTGTTGAGTGCTGGTCCCAATCTCCCTAAACATCTCAATTTGGAGATAAATCTCATCTCAAATATTGCCATGTATCGGTTGGATAATTTCAAGAGAGGATGGACTCAAAATTAGCATCAAAAACAGCAAATGGTATCTTTTGTTTATTTCAGTAATTTTTAATGAGTTCTAACTTCATATTTATTAGAAATCCATACTCTGACTTGGAAAAAATCTCAATTTGGGATGAGATTTCTGCTTGAGGTGCTTCGGGAGATATGCTGACGTACTCAATTACATTACATCTCACACATATTACATATCGATGGCTTAGAATTAGAAGGTCGTAACTACCAAATAGATATTGTGAGAAAACACGGAAAAACTGTCTGACATTTAGTCTTTATTTATAGTTAAACAAACTTTTACAACTTCATTTCGGTCAACATGACAAGTTCAGATTTTTATGAAAATGGGCTCATAAGAAGCGCCCTGTGATGCTTATTCTAAATATGTATGAATCTTAAAAGGTTGTATTTGGCACTTACGACCTTCTAATTCTAAGCCATCGATATGTATTTAGTATTTCTGTAAGTTTTCTTCCTGAAGTAAGATAACAGAAAATCGGACAAAGAAAGCTGCATTTAACTTATTATATCACATGACTTCCCTTTTATCTAAGTAAGTACAATGTATAGCCAGTACGTATAAAGTTAGACGTACTACGTGTAGTATTTTTCCAAAAAATCAATGCGTATTTAGCGTTTTTAGTGGCATATGATATAAAGAATCTATCACTCGTTGTCAATTGATATGTTTATATTAAACTCGTTCAGGAAATATTATTAAGCTCGCCAAATTTATATTATTATATTATAATTGACAACGAGTGATAGATCCTCTATATATTAAACAATCGAACAAAGAAAACATACATACATCGGATATCACAAATACACTGCACAATGCCCTATACAATATGAGAGTGAAGACATAGTTACACTGATTTGTAATTTACACAGTAATGTTATTAGAATATCAAATTTCCCAAGTTCGATTTGTCAAATGTTTCCTTTTTGTTTTGAATTTATGTTAGAGACTTTTATCATCCATGGAATGGGACATGAACAAAATAGTACAGTAAGGACATTCTAAATGAATGTCGTTATACATAGAGCAGGTCCACCATAGGTAGCTTGGTAATAGTAAAAAAATCGTATTTATTAGCCATTTCGACTGGGCTGTTTCGTGATGCGTATTGCAGTCTGGTTTCCTTCCCCAAACAATACATCATTATTGAGGATGGGATTCAAACAATTACCTGCATCACGAACCAGCATAATCGAAATGGCCTTCTGTTTTCAAACGATCTCCACATGCAATATAGAAGATATTACTTTCCTTGCGTTAATCTAGCCTCAACATGCTCATTTATACTATAGAATTTCGACTTCCAATGACCTGGCTCTAGTACAATAAATGTGCTATTTTTCACGTCGTTGATATACGTTATATATTGATATGAATCAGATACAAACCGCGGTAATCCAATTCCTATAGATATATGCCATATTTTATATTACATTTACAATGTACTAATACCAAATATAGCCAGAATGAGATTCGTAGATCTACAATAAATTGAATATGACCATCAACACTTTCTCCTAAACAATATTATATTTTCCATAGCTTGATGAAGATTTCCCAAGTGGCTGACCAATTTCAACGAGTATGTCAAATATTTTGTTTTAATATTCGATCTGATGCCTGTATATGATACATGTATGATTTTGTACTATAAATATCAACTTCTATATTTATACCAACCTTTGTGGCATGCTGCATTGGTGGTAAATAGGCTCCGTTTTGTATGATTTTGTACTATAAATATCTACTTCTATATTTATACCACCCTTTGTGGCATGCTGTATTGGTGGTAAATAGGCTCCGTTCTGTATGATTTTGTACTATAAATATCAACTTCTATATTTATACCAACCTTTGTGACATGCTGCATTGGTGGTAAATAGGCTTCGTATGGATGATGATCCGAAGTAATATTCAAATTCAAATCAGTTTAAACCAAATACGAGCGTACACTGCGCAGATTTCATCTCCAAGCAATAGTACCGTTCATTGAATATTTTAAACGATAGTTCAAAAACTGTACCTCGTAGTTAGGAAGATGATGCTGACTCGATGCAAATTAACATCCACCGTGTGATTTACTTGATTTATTGACGTGTCGAATATAATGAGGACATTGGTTACACTTTGACTACTTACAAAACCAGAACTCCATTAATGTGTCGTCATTAAATACAATACATCATTATTTATAGGCCTTGTTTCCGTTAATGTGACTGCAGATTAATTCGGAACAAAACAGCGGCAAGTATAGTGAAATAACGGCATTAATCTTATAATATCGAGTGGAAACATATGAAGTATACACGTACCTTGAACAAGTGATAATTACATGCGCATGTAGGGCTGTAAAATGATGTACTTCTGCAAATGAACTAATTAAACATTCACGTACTAAATCACCATCCATAATGTACGAATTACCCCTGTATATGGACATAAAAATGTCATGTGCATTGCACAGTACATGGAACAAAATCCTCTTCGGGTTGGTTTGCCCAGGCGTTCATCATCAAAACGAAATACGAAGAAGTTTTAAGATATATGAACAAAACATCAATCCATATAATAAATTATGTACATAAACTCTGATGAAAAAAAGAATTAGATATTTGACCTACAACTCTTTGTATGTCAAATCAGCTAATATAGTGTAACATATTAAAGAGGCGTCCCCTATAACTTTGATCGTTTAAATCGATTCAGGAGTATTATACATTAAATGAGAATCATTATTGCTTGTACTCCTTAAAATTTCAGCAAAAAACTCCCACTAACTACAGAGAAAAATTGAACATATATTTCCGTAACAAGCCAAAATAGTGAAGAGTTGTTTCCCTTTGACCACTTATAATAAATCGCTGGAAGCGATAAATTATTATTGGTGATTTGTATATATTGTTGACATTTTAGAGACATATTAACGCGCACTTTCCTATGACAAGTTATGATTAATGGAAATGCTTTGTACATTTAGCTCACTTAATGTGATAGTAGAGAAAGATATGCTAGTTTTGGGAATATGCCACTTTAATGTCCACCTCGGTAAATACTGAATTCCGAGTTTGATCAAATTGACTTTGCCCGCGGATTATAAAACAAACTGACGTCAATTCGACACATTTCTCATTCATTTGAGAGAAACATTTGATTATATTCATTATGGCTGACCTACACGCCAAATACACTACTCCAATGTACTAGTACAAAATGTATATTGACAACATACATTAGTGTAATCACTATAACCAGCCTGTATGTCGTACATCGCCGGACAGTGGGGGCCAAAAATATTCTGTCATTCTGTACGCTATGCATTTGTGTGGTAAATTGTCTTTTTATAGAATTGGTTCACAAATAAAAAACATAATGAAATTGGCTTGACCTGGGGAGAATAGAAAATTAAACAAAATATAGATAATAGTGGACAGTCCTTCCCCTGTGTGGGTGCAACAAGGACTATGTGGGTATGTTAATAACGTTGAGCTTTGATTTAGCATTTTCAAATGTGGAATACATTTATTTATTATATGCTTTCGATGGATTATGGCGATTTTCAGTGAAAATAACAATGACAAATAACAGTGAAAATAACATTTTGATAATTTCACTGTTTTTGACGGAACTACTTTCTTCAATGAAAAAATAAATTACCTCCCTGTATTGTTTGTTTAATTACATATTTACCTCCTTGATTATGTCTGCTACTTGACAGCTGTCAAAAATGGAGTATTTTGCTGAATTTGATACCAATGGCTTTGAATTTGAAGCCTTTTTTGGCATTTATTCGAGCCTCATTCACAGGTAACTGTATCATTGAAAACGAAAAAAAAATTTTTTTTTAAATTTATATTTTTGTATACCTACAGTAAAGAAAAAGAAAAATATAAAATTTCAAAAAAAAATATTTCCCCGAAAATTCGTTTTTTTCTGTTGGCATACTGCACCTGTGTGACCTCATTATTGTGAGGAATAAAATGAACCTAGATCGATCTACTGCAAATCGAGAACCTCAACAAGTGACAGTCAGGTGAAAGAACCACTATTTTATAAGTGCTTTCCTAGAAGGGCCTTTAGAAAGAGAATAGATCTTCTTATAAACTTCAATTTATTGGAGAGTTGGAAGTCTTCTTCTGTTCTGACATGCCAAGGTCTCAGAATGAAATCTATTGTTCCGTATTTAAAAGGCGAATCTGAAAATCTGAACGAGCTTTGAACAATTCAAATAAAAGCAATAAACACAAACCTACAATTTATCGAAGCATATAGAATCCACTGCCTGTAAATGATCATACTAAATGCATTTTGAGATTCAAAATCGCATCTCGTCAAAAAAATCAACATGTCGTCCTCGTAGTTCGATGTTGTGATGACGTCAAAACACATGATAAAGTCACTCTGTACGTCGATTCCCGTTTTTAACTGTCAGTACGAGTATTTCCCCTTACTAATCAGACTGGCGACATAGAAAAAATAAGTCTGTGTCGTGATAATGATTAAAAATTCCCGGCATCGTGACTTGAATTCACAATGGTGGATGACAAAACTGCTTGTTGAAAATGAAATTACTCCGCGATCAAATTTAATAAATGCCTGTTATTTCGCTTTCAATAAAACATTAAAATAATTTTGTGTTCGTCAAATATTAGATTTGTTCTATTTATAAACTTTACACATATCTTGTTTTATGTTTTGCAGAAATATACTACAGCAAATAGTTGCACTACTTTCAGTGGAACTTCTGTTAAAAAAAGTGAATAGGTTGAACTGAATTTGGGGCGCCCCACGGGGTGAGGTTCCCAGAGGGAATTGTAAAATATTAATAATATGATTAATTACGCATATAATAAACAGAAAATTTGTTGATTTTTGGTGTAAGATTGAATTTTATTTCACTCGTGATCACATAAATCTATATTTTCACTCGTGGCTACGCCACTCGTGAAAATATTGATTTCTGTGATCACTCGGTGAAATAAAATTCGATCTTACACCAAAATCAACAAATATCCTCTATTTAATGTGTTAGTCACGAAATAGATTTTTTTTAATTGTATAAACCGACGTTATGCGAATTTTATTCTTCGAGATTAGTAAGTCAAGATTCGTAAATAAATGTATTATAAGTTAGGTCAAGCCAAAACGAATGCGATTTTAATAGAACCTTTTTATAAATTTTGTAATTTGCCAACTGGAGTTGCGTCCCCATCATTTGTCGTCATTTAATACAAAAATTGTACATCATTATGTATAGCCATTGTTTCTGTTAATGTGACTGCAGATTAATTATGAACAAAACTACGCAAAGAAATAATATTGAATATCATCTAGTGGAACCATATGAAGTGTTTCACGTGTTTGTAAATTATTGCATAAGTAGTTTTAGCGAAAACTCATAAACTCTGATAGAACAAATTGGTTTGATGTTCAACCCACAACGCTTGTTTGGTCAAATCAAGCTAAAATACTACGATTGTGGCACATGTATGTCCGCCTCAAGAAATACTGATTTCCGAGATTATGATCGCATTCAATTTGCCTAAGGTATGCAAAACGTACTGACGTCAATTTGACACATTTTTCATTCATTTGAGAGAAACATTTAATTTTGATAAAAGCTTATATTCATTGTGGCTGACCTACATGTCAAAAACACTACTCCAATGTACTAGTATGTTAACAAAATCCATTACTTTTAATCACTTTATCCAGGCTGTACGTCCCCGGAAGTTAGTGGCAAATCATATTCTGTCAAATATTGGTCAAATAAGGTTAATTGTCGTCTTATCGAATCGATTCATTATGTTGAGCATTGATTTTAAATTTACATTTCTCTTGTTGAATAGGTAATCATTTTTCCAGTTTAACTGTCATATGATGCTGATGCATCTATACAACGGATCGAATCTATAAATAATGCATTTTGATAAAGTAATCGAAGGGAATGTGTCTGTTATGATTGGGTATAATAATCCAGTATTCACTATATCTGCAGTTCTATTTGATTTGCCTGCAACAATGTATGACGCTCCGTGTTGCATATTTATTGAATTACTGTCATGTTCCAAAACTACCCATCATACATATCATCAAAGACATTTCGATGGAGAAAAAATATCAGATTATAAACAATGCATATATAGTCTCTGGTGTACACTCTGTTATTTCGCAATAAAAGTTATGAATATTGTGAATATAAATTGCATTGATTCGTTCTTTGAAGTGCAATTTGGTCTTTAATTTGATCTAATACATTCGGCTTGTTTTGTTCTGCATATCGCTGGCTTAGAATGAGAAGATCGTAACTACAAAATCAATACAATTTGTATTTTGAGAAAACAAGAAAAACTGTCTGGCAATCAGTCTTTACTTACGGTAAATCTAGCTTTTTCAACATTAGTTTGATCAACATGACAAGTTCCGATTTTCATGCAAATAGGCTCATAAGAAGCGCCTTATGATGTAGATTTCAAATATGCATTAGCCTTATGAGGATGTTAGTGGCACTTACGACCTTCTCATTCTAAGCCAGCGATATAGTTGTTTTATTCTATTCAGACAATACTACAGTATAGTAATGAATGATTGTCCTAAGTTACAATAAAATGAATCATGCGCAAAATATAACCTTTAATTAACAATTCTGAATAAATGTACAAAACAGTTGATTCAAACGAAACAACTTTATTATAGGACACGCGTAATCTGTGTTCACAATGCTTCATTGTACTCGGAAACGTTAAAAGACGAATAATGGCAATTAATGACAATTAATCAACTACAATTGCACAGTAGTTGAAACTTTATAGATGTTTTATACAAGATATTGGCAATAAAATTACGGCGATTCATCAACGACAATTGCACTATGTCGTTAATTCCTTAGATGTAGTTACATTACGACAGACAATTAATCAACCACAATATTATTTTACAATGTCGTAAATTCCCTTTGATGTTCCAATTATGTAGATTGGAACATGCTACAAATCACATTACGTTCGCCAGACTTCGTGGTTATATTCCAATTGTTTCGTCTAAGAAAACACTTGTGAATCACTACTTATGAGGACGTTAGAGATATTTATTGATCATTCAAACTCTAGATTGATCACATCCCCAAGTTACCGTATCAATCGTTGACTTAGTTAACTTACAATGTATCGATATGTCTGCCATTCCGTCTGATTGTCAATCTGTCATTTTTGGAAGTGTTTTTGTGGGTGATTTTGGTACTGTCATCGTTTATATATGAATTATATAGTGCTACCTTCCCTGTTGCATTTTCCCATACCTTTTTTTAAAAAGTTTAATGTCTTTTCACTCCTGTGGTAAATTAGGAACGTACTTGTAAAATTAGGTCAACCTGCATTTTACAGGGGCCGAGAATTTGGGTAGTTTTTAAACAACAACAAGGTTATTGATAGGCATTGGTCCGTGTAATAACTTTATGTTTTGTTGTTGCTGTTTTCTTTGCTCGGCTGCTTAAGTTTTTTCCTCATAATTTATCTACCAAGAGCTGACAAACAAATTGTTTTGAAATCTCTCTGCAATAAATTGATCCTACAAATTTTGCATGAAAAATGCTTTTGATGTTATGTACAAGTTGTTTTTATTTGTCATCTTTATAGTTCCTGTTTTTGTTTATCACATTTTGGAAATTGAATGTTTTACAGATGTTGTTTAAGACGGATCTCGTCGTTTTTCTCCTCATTTTCTCATTAATTTTTCAAGTGGGAGGAATAAAGAAAATTAATGTATTGATATATATTCTAGGAAACGGCATAACTTAGATTTGCAGGAAAACATGCCATTGTAAAATTAATGTTTATCAAATTTATTACAAAAGATCTGGGTTTTATTTGTTATTGTTTTGAGAGTGTTAGTTAAGCATTACAAAATGCGACAATTTGACGTCAATATGTTGAGGGATTTTTTGTTTGTTTTGAGAGTAACGCATCAAACTGACGTCATTACTTGTTCAATTGTGTCGCAAATGCATTCTACTAACAGTTGCATTTTAACGTATTAGTAGCGTGAACATTGTAACTAAACAATTATTTCAGAACGGCACAAATAATATAAATTACCAAGTCATATGCACGGCCGAACATCATCACCCAAGAACTAATAAATGCAATTTATATTCATAACATTCATTACTTTCATTGAGAAATAACAGACCGTACACCAGAGACTCTATCTGTATTGTTTATTGTCTAACATTCCCCTATAACAAAACGTATTAGGTGATAGGCATGACTGATGGTTATGGAACAATAATAGCCAATTAATGTGCAACACGGGGTGTCAAAAGAAAGATATATCGGGTGCTATTTTTGTGCAGGATATTGGGATGTTTCCGTTTAATGTAAGTTGTCTTTCCTGTCCAGTATTTGGCTATACTATTATATCGCTGGTTTTGAATGAGAAGGTCGTAACTACTAAATTGATATTTCAAGAAAAACTGTCTGACAACCACTCTTTACTTATGATTAAACAAGCTTTTTCAACTTCAGTTCGGTCAACATGATAAGCTCTTTCTCCTTCTAAGCCAGCGATGTATACTTATCACTTTTTTCATATTTTCGGGGGTGTGTACATGTACCCATATCATTCAGTTTAACCTATTTCTAAACAGTGTGCATGTGAATCAGCATTTGGCAAATCAATTGATTTGCACTACATATATGAATTAGAATGACCAATGGCTGTTACTGTCAATACGGGCTAAGTAGTATCACTGTTGATTACCAATCTCGAGTGTTGCTTAAATTACTTGATAAACATACACTAGCAGAAGTAAATATACATCGCATTAATCAATGTTATAAAAAGGTACCACTTATTAACTGATATTGCTGAGCAAAACACAATTGATCAATCCAAAAGACCTGATTACAATAATTATGATACACGTATTGAATGATGTCAATAAACTACGAGTACTGTAGACTTAGACTTAATGAATTGACTTTTATTAAATCAAAGGTTTCACAAAAGAGAATGAGAAATGTGTCAATTGACTTCTGGTACCTTGTGTAAAAAAGCAATGAGAAAATCGGACAGAGAAGTCAGCACTCAACGTAACCAGCCAACCGATTACAGAAACAGTACGGGTGATCACAAGAAACGCAGCTAGGATGCAACCTAGCTCCTCAAGTCCCCGGCTTGACTTATAAAATGAATAATAATTGTGTAACTCTTGAATATAATTGTTAGCATCTGCGATAAAGACTGAGTAGTCCGAATGATAGACAAATGTGTCCCTAATGTAATATATGAGGTAGACACGGCACCAATGAACATCATTGATGCATCAATTACCGGTTCAATGTAATCAATCTAGAGTTTGAATGACCAATAAATAATGGTGATATCCTCCTAAGTACAGATTAAGAAGTAGTTTACGAGACGAATAAATAGAAATATAACCACGAAGCCAGAGATATTGTCTAGATAAAGTAATGGGCTTTATAGCATGTTCCAATCAACAGAATTGTAACATCAAACAAATTTTACGACATTGTGCAATAATATTGTGGTTGATTAATTGTCGTAATGTTAAGACATCTAAGGGATTTTACGACGTAGTGCAATTGCAGTTGATTAATCGCCGTAAGTTGATTGCCAATATCTTGCATAAAACATCTACAAAATTAAAGATAGTATGATAATGTATTGTGCATTTGTAGTTGATTAATTGCCATTATTTTAAAGCCAAGTTTTTGCATAAAGCGTCTTCAAAGTTGCCGAATGTACAGTCAAGTATTCTAAACGACGTTTAACGCAGGTTTCGCGTATGTTATGAAATAACTGTATAAGCATGATAATTATAACCTTGATTCAGAATAGAGAAGTATATCTATTTTACAGTATTTATTGTTATTAAAGTCGTCAATCATTCATAATTGACTAACAAAAAATGACGAATTATTTGTTAAACGCAATACATTGAATGTATAAAATCATATTCACGTCAAAAAGGCATATCATCAAACACATCAGTGCAATTTATATTCATATTATGCATTACTTTCATTGAGAAATAACAGAGCGTACACCAGAGACTATATCACAATTGTTTATTTCTAACATTTCCCTCCAACGAAACATCTTTGATGATAAATGCAAAAATGTTTTGGAACCTGATAGTTATTCAATAAATGTGCAACACGGAGCGTAAAACATTATACAGACCAAACCACATAAAACTGTAGATATCAGACAGACTTGGTTATTATACTCAATCATAACAGACGCATTCCCTTCGTTGCTTTCAACAAAAACACCTTCTGATAGATTTGGTCAGTTGTATGGATACACCAGTATTCTATGACAGTTGCGCGCATACTGCATAGTGAATACCTATTCATAATATGACACTTGATATCAACTGTTTACTTGATAAGAAAATTCTTCGAAAAGATAATTCACTTCATTAATCCATTGAATACAAAATGACGGAATAGTTACCAAACAATATCGATCCATAAAGCCTAGATAAAATGATTATAATAAAGGATGTTGTCAATATAAGAGTACATATGACATGTATGTGAGACTTAATGAATTGCTTTTTACTTCAAATCAAATGTTTTACACAAATGAATGTGAACTATGTCTAATGGATGTCAGTATGGTTTATGTACCGTCGACAAATTGAATTTCATCGAACTTTATTTCCTGAAGCGAACACAAATGTGTCACAATATTTAGGCTGATTTGTCCTACCAAGCGTTATAGGTCGAATATCTAGTAGCTTTTTCATCACAGTTTACGAGTTTGAGATAAATGAAAATGTAGGTCAGTCTTCTTCTTCAACTTTCCAAGGTTTTGGTGAGGACATTGTGGATTAACTAGCAAGATGGCATTAGGTTCTTTGAGTTTAGTATAGGTCCTGTTCTGGTGGTTGATCTCATTATTCAACTCAACGTACTAGGTGGGTGGTATTTCAGATTTTTCCATACGATAATGCTAAACAGCACATGCAAACTGTACGCCAGTATGTCACTTTGATTATTTGTACTGGTGAAGTGGAATTATACAATATTTACAAAAAGTGAAACACTTCATATGTTTCCACTTGGTGATATTCAGTTAATGGCATTATTTCACTTTCCATCCCGCTGTATTGTTCCCAATTAATCTGCAGTCACATTAACGGAAACAAAGACTATAAATAATGATGTATTGTATTAAATGGCGACACATTAATGGAGTTCTGGTTTGTAAGTAGTTAATGTGTAATCAATGACTCCATTATCTTCGACACGTACATAGATATAAGTTAATCGCAAGCAAGGCGGATAAAAATGTTCATTCTACCAGGATTATATTCCGAATTAATCATGTAGGAAAATACTAAAACGTTGAGAAAAGATAAACTTTTACATTCATTAGTTTATCTAATTTATTTAAGGTCGATAGTGAAACAAGTTGTTCCAACTTATATGTTATCAAGAGTCACGAGAGTATGAAATAAGAGAAGCTAGTTTCCTTTATATCCTGAATGTCTAGCAAGGGAACTTCTTGTACGATTTTTATTTCGTCTTTGGTATGAGATTATTTATAATACATTACCATATCACAGATATTCAGAGATATCTGTTGATATTATATATTTGACGTACTTGTTGTAAACATTGAGAAACCACCAGGGAAATCTTAAACAAGTCTATAGAAATGTAATGCTTTATCAGAGATTGACTCTAGTCAGTTTTGATATCATATTCAATTTATTGCAGGCCTCATATTCAAACAAAATGTGGATTCAATTCACTATGTGATATTAACCTGTTATTATTATACCTCGGGCTTAGAATGGGAAGGTCATAATTACAAAATCATTATTTTGTGAAAACAAGAAAAACAGTCTGACAATCAGTCTTTACTTATGGTAAAACAAGCTTTTTTAACTTCAGTTTGGTCAGCATGACAAGTTCTGATTTTCATGCAAATAGGCTCATAAGAAGCTCCTAATGATGTAGATTTCAAATATGCATTAGTCGTATAATGTCATAAGTGGCACTTACGATCTTCTCATTCGAAGCCAGCTATATGTTTACAGAGGTCTGTCTGTGTGAACTTGGTTTCCATTATTCAGATTAACAACTTCCACTCTGTAACACTGTAATACTATTTTCGTGGGGGATTAAATGTCGTGGATTTCGTGGTTTACCTCAACCACGAACTTTAATCCATAAGAACATTGATTTTGACCCTTGTTTTATTACATGAAATGCAAAATCCACTAATTCAAATCCCAACAGTCTTTTTCCACCATGTAATACTTTAACGTCGAAAAAATCTTCGTATTTGTTTTATATTTTGATTATGTTTGGTACATAATACGGTAAGTCTGCTTTTATTCAGAAAAAAACTTGACACATATACTAACAGAACTATAAAGACAGTCTAGTTAGTAAGAACATTTCGCTGGCTTAGAATGAGAAGGTCGTAAGTACAAAATCGGTATATTGAGAAAACAAGCAATTTACTCTTTACTTATGGTAAAACAAGCTTTTATACATTTAGCTTCATTTTGGTCAACATGACAAGTTCCGATTTTCATAAAAATACGCTCATTAGAAGCCCCTGGTACTGGAGATTTCCAATATTTATGAGTCTTATAAGGTCGTAAGTAGTAGTAACGACCTTCTCATTCTGAGCCATAGATTTGTTCGGTATGTAATGTAAATAACTTCGTCAGCAGCATGCTGCATGTTTAGATTGTTTGTCGTTAACACAATAGCACAACAACTTCATAACCAGTTGAGGAAAAAACTGTATTTAACATACTCAATCATCGAACAAACGATATAGCCTAAATCCCTATCAGTGGAGAAATAATCAGCAAACAGACAACAAAGTATCTCGTTAGTAGTTTTACAGACAAAACAGCACTTTACTATTGTTGCTAATGCATTCTGCATATCATCGTGTAGTTTTGCTTGCATTGTATTAATTTATTACACATAAAGAGCGGTGGCCTAGAGGTAGGGCGCGCGCTTCGGGGTCGAGAGGTCCCGGGTTCGATCCTCCTCTGGACCACTGGTTAATTTCTCTGAGCAACACCCACAGCTCCACTCCAACATGGTGTAAAATGGTACCTGTGAGGGCAGAGTCTATTCCTTGGCGCCGCAGATCGATGTTGGCTGCCACACCACAGGAGAGAAATAGGAGAGACACGAGTGTAGGTTTCCATAGGTAGCCCAATGAACAGGGGAAGTTTAAATGTCAAAGGGTGTTTGAGCGGCCTAACAGCTGAAAAGAGCCCTAGAAAATTGGTAACTTACCTTTTTTTATATAATTGAACGACCATGTCTCCGTACTATCATTACAAAGCACCAGTGTTATCTAGACATTATAAGTACAAGTTGTTCACGTTGAGATATCGATGGCTTAGAATGAGAAGGTCGCAACTACTAGTTACGACCTTATAAGAATCATACATATTTGAAATCTGCTTCACAGGGTGCTTCTTATGAGCCTATTTTCATGAAAATCGGAAATTGTCGTGTTGACCAAAATGAACTTTTAAAAACTAGTTTTCCATAGGTAAAGAGTAAATTACAGACAGTTTTCTCTTGTTTTCTCAATATATCGATTTTGTAGTAACGACTTTCTCATTCTAAGCCAGCGATATATTAACTGAAACATCTTACATTTTATAATCATATTTTCCTGTCAGTGACGTAATGTGGGGGAGTCTTTAACAATGTTTCCAGGATAAGATGCCTTTAGGATTACTTTCTTGACTTATGTGCCACAAAATTTATTCACTTGAATGCTAAACCGTAACGCAGCAAAAATGTAAACTTGATTTTTTCAATGTAAAATGCAACGCCCACATAGTAATACTGACTTTACTGTTTCTTTTTGGATTGAATTTGTTGTTGTCCTACTTTGTTTCTGTTGTTTATTGCTGCGGTTATGTTTCGGCTTGTTGCTAGGAATATGCAATATTATTTTCCACCCCATTCCTACCTTGTCCCTATTTAAACTAGGTCAAGTCGTAGTTGTGCCTCTTTAGGTTGCATAATGTTAGGTCACTGTCCTAAGTGTTTTAACTAGGTCACGCCCCGGGGTTGTTGTGCCTCATTTGGTCGGCGTTATGGCATGGGTTTCTGTGGGCATTGCTCAGGGTAGTTGTGTCGTGGTGTTTCTGATTTCTGTGCTCGGCTGGTTGGGTTGAGTGCTGGATTTTCTCATACCTTTTTTGCTTTAGTATTGTGTCTTCTACCTGTATGATTATATGTACTTGGTACTGTGGTTTGTGGAATGATTTGAATGGTTTAAAAACACAAGACTTTGTGGATACAGCTGACTGACGGAATCTTGTACTGCAATTCTTCACCAATCAGGTCCCGATCTCCCAAAACATCTCAATTTTGAGATTAATCACATCTCAAATATTGCCAGGCGTTGTTCGAATAATTTCCAAGGGAGGAGGAAATCAAAATTAGCATCATAAACAGCAAATGCTAATCTTTGTTGATTTCAGTAATTTTTAATGGGTTCTAACATCAGATTTATTAGAAATTCAGACTCTGATACGCACAAAATCTCAATTTGAGATGAGATTTCTGCTTGAGAAGCTTCGGAAGATCGGGTCCTGAATACAAACAAGACATGGTGCGTTGTCCATCGAGATCAATGTGTAGGAGATGCCAGTAAACCACAGTAGATGCAGTTCATCGTCATATCCAAGCTAAAAATACAATATTGAACACAACTGAAAAAGATTTGTTGATTTACAGTTGAGCCAAACAGATGACAACAACGTTCATTGGTTCCGAGACATCAGGTAGTTTATGTTGACCTATAGCGGCGACTAGTATTGAAATAAGTGATAACACAATTGCATAATTCATGTTAAGAAACAAGAAAATATCTCAATTAAATAATGTACTATTTTTATCCATTTGGGGACGATTAGATATAAGTGCAACGAATGAGATGGCCAAACTCGATATTAAAAGTATAATATATATTTAACGGAGCCATTTGACTAATGCTTGTTTACCATCCTATGGCGCCTTATATAATTATCTGGTTTCCTATCTAAGTAAAATACTCCTTTGTACCATTGCATTTGCCTTTACACAATTAGGCACATTTCATAGATTTTTCATATGACTGCTGATTGAATTTCCACGGTGAAAAAAAGTGATTGGAACGTTTAGTCGTGGGCCTCTTGTCGCTAGTTTTATCTCATTTCATGAAACTGTATTTTGTTTTGTCCCCATTTCTTCAGGAAAAATCAGCGAAAATGACTAACATGTAGTTCCGCTTGTCAGAACCTGTTGAATATGTGTAGAATATGCTTCACTCAATTTAGCTAGGTCATAAATTTAAGTATTGAAATCCAACTTCACTGCACAGATAAAATACTAGCTTCAAAAACCAACTTGTCTGCAAATGTAGTTTATGTCTTAAGCTCGAATAAAATGTCTGCACAATTTATGCATTTGCCATTTTATGCAATTTATATATTTCCAACTCTATCAGGATATCTGTAATAAATGCTATAGGTTTTTAGTAATTTATTCTACTGGCGGAAGGATTAAGTTATCGTCTACGTAGTACGAGTTATGATATTTTACTTCACTCTTACAATACTTCCTTTAGAAACCAATTTGTTTGTGAGTTTAGTGTATGTCTTTAACTCGAATAGATTGTCAAAAACAATTACGTAGTTGCATTTTGTGCACACTGTATTTATTCAAGTATGTCTGGGTGTCTATTTCTGGAACTATATGGTTTGTTTTTCAAGACATTTGTTTTAATAGCTAAAGGGTTCACTACTACAAAACTGCCGAAACTAATTGTTTTGCGTGTCTAGTTTATCTCGAATATATTGTAGAAATAAATTACAAAGTTGCATTTTTTGTACACTCTATTTATTCAAGTACGTCTGGCTGTCTATAACAGGTACTATATGGTTTGCTTTTATTGACATTTGGTTTAAGGACTAAATGCTTTTATCGTCTACGATTTATACATTTCATAATTATACTAAATCGCTTGAGACCGTTCTTGCAGATGTAGTGCTTCGCTTCTATGTCGATGAAATATCTGCTATATCTGTTAGTTTCTGCTTCGGGGATTTTTGTTAGGTGTTGGGTCGTTCTTGGGATTTTTATGTATGCGTAAGTCATCATCGCGATTATATTGTACTGTCGGAATATGTTGTCCAAGTTTAGTAGCTATTAAATTTTAATTCATGGCTTGTTCGTTTTCACTGTGTATTAATGAGCCCAATGTGAGTAGTAACCGAGAGAGTACACTAAAAGAACAGTTTTGTTCGAATAAGCAAAGGCTAAATATATAACGTATTACAATCACTCACTTAAGTCTTTATTGGCCAAACCGTATTGACACTGCCATAAAAACACACACGTCAACTGTATATTTATACAATGAATGGTCGAAGTCGTAGAGTCTTGGCACTGCTCATGGAGTTTCAAATTCAATAAGTTCTGAGAAAATTAATACATCGTGTACGTAGGGCGTTTCAAAAGTTCCAGGAAAAGTGCTCTATAATATTTATATTTTGGTCAAATTACTTCAAACTTTGCATTTACATAGAACATTTCATAATACATAGTGTACCACGAATCGAACACATGAGGGTGTGTCATACGAAATGGCACGGCTGCCATAGTAACGTCAACAATGGCTACCCGGGGCAAAGTTATATCTGACTATACCTTATTAACCTGTTATGACTACATCTCACCCAGTCAGTCAAATGGCACACAAATTTCACCGGTTACAACAACAACGATGCATTATATTCTCAAAAACTGCTTCGCTTTAAGGTACGCTCTTCCATGGTCCCTATGCAAAGCATTCGAAAGTGTCACAAAATCAAGCAGAAACGTCCAACGCAACGTCTTGCGTCTGATTCACAACTAGCCGTACCTTCCTTTGATCGTCTGCAGCAGTACCACTGACAGTCTGTAAGTGCTCATATTATTCATACATCCTGCCCAGAGACATACAACGCTCTTAACAGGCTGTGATTATAAAATTTACAGTTTCAAGTCTTAATTTACATGGCAAAAGACAAAAACTGGTCAAATTCCAATGATTAACTGATATTTGTCGGGCGATTCTAATACGGCGACAAATAAACTTGAACACCACTGTGGGACTATTTAAACTATGTCATAAATTGATCAAAATTATGTTATACTACCCTTCACACATGTTACATGCAGTTATTTTTGGTCGTAGTGAATTGGTAGCTGTTTGGTTGGAGTCAATGTGATGGTTAGTTTGGCGATTTCTACGACGTGACGTCGAAATTGCCCCGGGTAGCCATTACTGATGTTACTATGGCAGCAGTTCTATTTTGCATGGCACACCCTTAAGCGTTTGATTCATGGTAAAACATGTATAATGGATTGTTCCATTTAGATGCAAAATTTAAAGTAGTTTGAACATACGATAAACATTATAGAGTACTTTTCCTGGAACTTTTGAAACGCCCCTCGTATGTCTCATACAAATTGTTGACAATTAAACCAACGGGAAATTGTTCTTACAACGTTGCAGGTGGCTATTAAAATGCCTTGATCTTTTTGCAGAGTAATTTTAAAAGATTTACAAGGCTATTAAAGGTCCAGAGACAGTATGCAATTTACATGTTTCTTTTGAACATAGTAATTACAGAGTAAATACTAGTAATCAATTCGTAGTGTGTCGAGGTGGCCCTAATGTATGTTTGTTCTCACTGCTGGGTACCTTAGACTGAAACCTAAGCTATAACAGCTCGTGAAGACAACTTAATTAGACACTAGTAGTTAGTTTTACATTGAATGTCCTGGTTAAATGTCACACAAACTGTTTTGTTGTCCGAATTTACGCAGCTTCTCAGATACGCGTAATGTTTGACATGGCTTCGTGTCTATTGAAAATAATATATACATGCTCTTGTTATAGAATCCATATCTTATTTCAAACAAAGGTGCGCAAAGTCGTATATTATTGTATACGTGTCATGTTTTTAGTAGTTCCACGCTCAAAACCTAGTTATATAACATGCATGTAGTCTGACAACATTATGGTAGAAATGTATTTAAAAATCGATGCAATCATAAAAATGATTATTTATCCTTATAAACTATCAGACAAAATAATAAATCTACCCCCATTTTTGTCCCGTAGGAAATCTGCGTTATTTCCAACAGACCATAGATAAATAATTTATACGATTCACTTGATTTATTTTGGACCTAAAGCATTATCTCAGATTGAAGGGGAATCGGTTTACTTTGAATAAAGCAAGTTATCAATAGTTTCTACAAGGACGCAATTGTTCTTGACATGGTGTTGTTATCGTTTGTATAGCTTGGCCACATTGACACGAGCCTGACATATTGATTAGCATAATTTAACAGTCGTTATATTGTCTACGTTTATAACACCGATTGTATGTTTTCATAATCGGGGAGTATTACGAAGACGCTCGAGATGTAATACAAACACAAATCTTAAATACCGAAATCGCACGATTTGCTTGCGGAAATTGATATATTCAAAGCAAGAACATTGTTATATATTCTTGCATAAAGGTAATGATCAGGTCAAAATAGCCAAGCTATAATAATGCTTTAAATCTCATTTCAATCTGACCTATACTACATTCCGATACTTTTCACTGATATAGGATCTGACCACACTCTGTATGGGTTCATGTTCATTTGAACCTTACATCATCCAATCAGACCACAGTTTTCCCAAATGTGAAAGTACTGAACAGTGAGAGAGCTGCGTGTGAACCTTACAGTTTTACCTAGAGATTTAAGCCAGACTGACTTCATTGTAAGTTCTCGATACATACAAAGTCAAACATGCATTTGAACGTGACCTCTTACAGAATGATGTCAGATACATAACAGCGCGAAGAAATGGAGCAAATATTAGGATCTGATTTTAATGCAATTGCAATGGTGTAGAAAATATCTATAAATAAGAAAACCCACTGTATCTTCCACGTGGAGTCAGTTCCACGATCTGTATACCACGTGATGGGCGTTTCACGTGGTATCATACAAACACCATTATTGTTCAAAATAGAAGATATCCAGAACTTTGTGCAAGGTGGTTTTTCCGTTACTTTACATGTAGGTACACATAAATTTGGCCTAGTTAAGACTGGTCTTGCATATATATGCAAACATAACTGATCCCAACTATATAGTCCAGATATGAATAAGTGACAAAAGGACGGTAAAAATCTGTTTCTACGTACAGATTAATGGAAATCCGGAGTAGGTATATTGCTAACACATTTTAAACTGCCACTTCCAATTGCACGGCAATGATGCGATGCAGCTTTCTAACAAGTCTGAGGCACAATTATAAAAACACACCGAAGATATAAACGACTACATGAAATGTGTGTTTCCCTTCAAATATATTTGCAAATTATACATCTGTATTGCTTCCGACGTGTAATGTACATCTCGAAGCATCAATATATTAGATACAACTGTCTAACAAGTTTGAGACTCAATTTTAAAACATTCTTAAGATATAAGCGACTACATTAAATGTGTTTCTCTTCCAATTTACTTGCAAATGATACAATTTTATTGCCTTCGACGTGTATTGTTTGTCTTGAGGCAACCGTGTATTTGATATATGAACGTCGTTATGCAAATTGCAGTGATCCAATATGCTGTTGCAGCGTTTGTCGAATTTGTTGTATAAATTAAGCTTGCTAGTCGTTCTCACAAGTGTTCTTCATCTGTCAAAGTAGTCTGGCTCCGTAATAAACTGGAATTTGTAAACACGAATCAACAATCTATAAAGTGTGACGAATCTAGCAACATGGAAACGAACATGTACTTAATAGTAAACTTTAGAAGACAAAATAAGTTCAATAACTGCCCTCAAGAAAAAATGCTTATATTTAGTGAAGCTTGTTTACATAGATACCTCCGGGAATTATTCGTAGCTATACCACCCTTCTCTTCATTCGGATGCCTCAACCTACTAAAGAAATGTTAAGTGTTTCAAACTGTTATCAATTCAACACTTATCAACCCAGTAGAGGCCGGAAGAGACGGACTGAATTTTGTACATGGTCGGACACGGTAGAACACGAAACCAACAAACATACCTGGGAAAATATGGACGGATGAAGTTCTGATTTACTGCTCCTATAAAAGATGTAAATAAAGAGCTTCATCAACAGTCTCACTTCTACTTGCCAGGAATGAATGAGGTGTATACAAACTATTACTATGATAATTACTAGGAATGAATAATGGAGAAAACTGTCAGAGAACTAAAAACTAGTGCTTTCAACATAATTGTTTGGTAATTACACGTACTTCACAAGTAATTAGGTATTGCAACTGATGATCGTGCTGTCTTGTTTTACACGAGATTCACATGAAAAGCATGTAGTACCATAGGTGTTACAAAACTATTATTCGCTACGTATAACTTGTTAGTTAGTTAACCATAAATTTGAACATTTAACAAATTTCCCTCATTTACCTTTACCAACTCAATACATGTACAAATTTGAGACAGCAAAATATTGTAACGTTATTGCATGCAATATTTTTGGAACCCGTAAATAAACAAGCCGATTCATCGTCCATTCAATGTTGTTATTTTAACAAGACTTAATTAGCGCCTTCTGTTGTATATAATAAATTTTGTTTAAGAAATTAACTTTTTCATTCCATTTATGATGTGTTAAACTTCGTGTGGATACACAAATGTACATACTACGTGTTTTAGGTCATGTGGAAGTAACGCTATTATTACATTGTCAGGTGTGTGGTTTATCAAAAACGGATCCGGACATTCTGATAAGCTACACATCCTAAGGCATCCATCTTTGAACAATGCCTGGGCAATGATTTGAGTGATGAAACACATGGGGGTGTTACATTAATTTTTACATTTTCAGTAAATTTTAAAACAAAAAATACTTTCTAATAAGCTATAAATCCTTAGGCATCCATCGAGGAAGTATCGCTGGACAATGATTGATGATTTCAAATACACGTGGGGACTTTCTTCTAGTAATAAGATACGTACATATCTTTAGGCATTCATCTTTGAATAATGCTTGGGCAATGATTGAACGATCTAACACATGAAGTAGGCATTGATGGATTCGAGTAATAATTGTTTCGACAATCTTGGCGCAGTTTTATATCCGATGTAAATTATATATGAGTTTATCGGGAAAGTGTGGATATCGTTTCAATGGGATTTGAGTTCGGAGGTTTTTTTGCCAAATTTTCCAGGAATTCGTCACTACCAATACCTTAAACTTGTTATTTCAGAAGCGATTTGCAACGCTTTCAATGAAAGCAGGTCACCCATAAAGGCTTGCCTAAGGATGAAACGTTAGTCGAGTGGAGTGTGCAATGGACTTCTAATTACCTAAGTATCATTTGTTCGAATCTTGGCTAGGGGAAATGCATATTCTAGAAACGCTTTTTAGTGTTTTACGCATTTCAATGCATGCTTTTCAGTGCTACATGATTTTCCGTGATCCACGTGTTTTAGTGATTTACATTTTCAGTGTTTCCCGTTTTTCAGTGCTTCACGCTTTTCAGTGTTTCACGGTTTTCACTGTTTCCTGTTTTTCAGTGATTCACGATTTTTTGTGATTTACATTTTTCAGTGTTTTTCAGTGTTTCCCGTTTTTCAGTGTTTCCCGTTTTTCAGTGTTTCCCGTTTTTCAGTGCTTCACGCTTTCGACTGCTTCACTTTGTTCAGTGTTTCAAGGTTTCCAGTTCTTGGCATCCAACTGAAGATAAATTCCTGCCACATGGCCATATAGAAATGTAAAGTTCCAACCTACTGCCCCTGTCCTAAAAGTGAAACATAGTCCCGGCTATTGCTCGGTTGTGTTTCCATGCCAATGTTTGACGCGGAACAAATTCCAGCATTTACCCGGCATTGTGGGGACATCGAGAAGATTAAAACCCCGTTCTACCCCCCCCCGCTATCCCCCACCCTTCCATGGGGTTGGGAACCGAGAATGATAAAAGGAAACTACTCGTGATCAATGTTTGCAATGTTATCTAAAAAGTTATTTCCCTTTAATAGCTTAATTAACCGTGGATTTATTTTGAAAAGGCTTGCTTCATCCGAATGAGCATGGTACGGAAAGGTTTATTACAAATTTAAACACCACAATGTATAATGCACCAGGCAGTTGCATCCACAGCTCCCTACCCCCCGGTGATAGGTGAATATTTTTACTTTTGGGTTGTCAAACTCCCTGCCATTTCCCCGCCCTTCGAGGGACAGCTGATGGTAAAAATCTGTGGTATGTCCCCGGACCCTGACAACAAAATATTGGACCCGGGGTATTGGTTTGGAACCAAAACCCCCGGCAGTGCGGGTGAAGATGGAAGATAAAAACACATTTTCCTCGGTTATACACCACCAATCCACGGGGGTGGGGCGTGATTAATGCATTACAATACCAAAGAAATCATAAATTTTACACTATCGACCCAAAATATAGGGGAATATAACATAAAAACATAATCTGAAGTGACATTATTTTTTGTATACATGTATTTATATTTTAACATTATGCTCGAGGTTTTGACGTAGGCGTCACATTTGTACTTCTAAACAATCGACGAACAAACACAGTCTGTATAGCGGAACATAAAATCACAACAATACATTGACATATAGACCATCTCTGGACGTATTCATGATTGCCGGTAATAAGGTACCAATCTTTTACTACGTGCATTCTACTCTGTGCTTGATGTAGTTTGGCATCTGTGATAGATTGCTGAACGTTCTGTATCAAATTCTGAAAAAATAATAATAAACAAGAGATGTTTGTAAAACACGTACATGTATGCCTGCATAAAGCCGCATTCAAGAGATATTTATGTTGAAAAATAATCGACTCAAGTTTCTAATTTTCGGGCTATGATGCATGCCTTTCATCAGGATTTATTTATTTCTGCGTGAATTCAAGATCAAATCCTGATGAAGGACATGAGCCCGAAAATTAGAATCTTGAGTCGATTATTTTTCAACATAAATACTATTTTTCTATGGGAGACAATTAATATTATAATATAAACAATAGATGTTTGTAAAACGCGTATGCCCGCATTCAAGCCCAATTAACTAATTGACTTATTAACAGTATTGACTTGAATAATGTAAGAGGTTTGATGGTGACCTTGACCCTTTGATCAACTGTAGTTGACCTTGCAATGGATGAGGGTTATCTACTGATGGTGGTCTTGACCCTTTGATCAACTGTATTTGACCTTGCAATGGATGAGGGTTATCTACTGATGGTGGTCTTGACCCTTTGACCAACTGTAGTTGACCTTGCAATGGATGAGGGTTATCTACTGTTGGTGGCCTTGACCCTTTGACCAACTGTAGTTGACCTTGCAGTGAATGAGGGTCATCTACTAATGGTGGCCTTGACCCTTTGACCAACTATAGTTGACCTTGCAATGAATGAGGGTTATCTACTGTTGGTGGCCTTGACCCTTTGACCAACTGTAGTTGACCTTGCAGTGAATGAGGGTTATCTACTCATGGTGACCTTGACCCTTTGACCAACTATAGTTGACCTTGCAGTGAATGAGGGTCATCTACTAATGGTGGCCTTGACCCTTTGACCAACTATAGTTGACCTTGCAATGAATGAGGGTTATCTACTGTTGGTGGCCTTGACCCTTTGACCAACTGTAGTTGACCTTGCAGTGAATGAGGGTTATCTACTCATGGTGACCTTGACCCTTTGACCAACTGTAGTTTACCTTCCAAGTGAATGAGGATTATCTACTGTTGGTGACTAACCCCCATTTAAAGTTTGAGGATACTAAGGGTTTTAGAGTTTTAGGTCAAGCGTGCTTGGTGTGTTTTTGAACAGAATGACTAGAAACCATTTGGTGTACCGGCCAACAAACATGCAGACAGACCGACCATCATGGGCACGGCAATAAATGCTCTCAACGATGGTAGGGACAACAAAGCTTATTTGAGTTAAACATCGTTTCTCTCGACAGCGCTTCTGTTATGTTATAAAGGGTTGCGAATTCGCATAACGAATTCTCCTGGATTTCATTTTAACCACCAGTACTAAAATACATTTTTATAGGAACAAGCAACTCCACATGTGATGGACAATCAACATTGTTGCCATTCACCGATACTAGCTGTATTAGCATTGGAATACCTCCTTATACAAAACGTGATTTATCACATAAATAACGTGATATTCCATGTGATAACAAGTGACGGAACAAAGTTGTCCAACACCGTTATATATGTGATAAAATAATACGTCATTCGTTGTTTTTGAGATCAACATTTCTTAAACTCGTCGTGAAAACAATTTTTGTTAACTCACCGAAGGTTCGATGCAAAACTGGTGTTTTCTAGACTCTAGAAATGTTGATCTCCAAAGACAACTCATGACGGATCCTATATTATATCATATAAAGAAAAATAGTAACCAGTCTACGTACCGTGAAGTTAGCCACAGTAAGTGAGACATCTTCTAATTCACTTCTATATTTCGACCATTCTTCTTCTTCATACGTCACCAGGAACACGTAGACTAACTTAGATGCCATTCTACTGATTGTATTGTCCAGGCATATAGCGTATGGTCCTGCAACGATAATAAATTACAGGGTGAAACAAAAAATCTTCAGCCATGTATTACTTTTAAAATTACAGGATTTTGCAAAAAATCTTTCACAATGTTGAACTTTTAAAATTACAGTGTGTTACAAATGTATTATATTAAGCAATGTTTAACTTTTTAAATTACAGTGGGTTACAAAAACATTTAAGCAATGTTTAACTTTTAGAATTACAGGGCGCTACAAAAATCTTCAACAATGTTGAAGCTTTAAAATTGCAAGGTGTTCAGAAATTCAGAAATGTGGAACTTTTAAAATTACAGGGCGTTACAAAAATCTTTAGCAATGTTGAAGTTTTAAAAGTACAGGGTGTTACAAAAACATCTAACCAATGTTAAACTTTTAAAAGTACAAGGTGTTTCAAAACTTCTTCCGCAATATTCAACTTTTAAAATGTGGCACTACAATGTTATTCAGACGAACATACAAATAGACCGTATATCATGAGCATACATTCATATTTGACTTTCCAAGACTCGACCAGAATCAAGAACAAACGGTTCGCAGAAGCCTCTCCGAGGTTTCAAATAGTTGGACGATGGATATACTTTTAACTTGGTTAATATCACGTTTTAAGTTTCACTACCTTATTGTTTAAAATGTTTGAAGAAGTAATAAGAAAGTTCGTAAACACTTTTGAGTAGGAATAATTTCTTCAGGTTGGTAGACTGCTGCAAACAAACTATTTTTGAAGGTTGATCTCAAGTTAGAACAACTGCAATACTCGTAGTTAAAAATCAATATAGACCTACTTCAAAACATAGCCTACTTGTAATATTGGTTGAAAAGGAAGGAATCAAGTGTTATATAATATAATATGCACATACATGACATAATGCTGAAATGGTAATCCTTACTTTACATTAAATATTAACTTGCCACCATCTATTTTAATCAAAGTCTACGAAAACTGTGACGTATTGCACACATAAATTTGACTTACGAAGAATATACAATTTCAACTGACATTCATAAGCCGTACATTCTTGGCATCAAGATGAAATTAATATAAATCTTGCTAACCTGAATTATCAATAATTCAGTGGATATATATATTTTAAAGTTAAATTGATGATCTTCTCACACAATGATAAATGACGTCATTGATGTTATAAATAAAACAATTACGCAATAAAAATGGTTCTTAGCACAATCACAGCTATTGAATAAGTCTACATCAAGACATGTGTATCGTGTACCGAGTTTCTTGATCAACAAACCCCGTCAATGAAAAGGCATGTTCACCATTAAGACATTATATACTCTACAATTAAAAAAAATCTCGTATTACAGTCCACAGGGAATTTGCATATTAGACAACCAACGGCAAGCATGCGAATCAATTAAACCGTAACCGTTACATCGTGTATGTTTATTTTTAACTCAATGTAATGATTGTTTTGTGAAGAAACTTGGACCGTAGACTCTAAACCTTTATACAATGGCGGCAGGAAGGTGCCGCCAATTTCTTGCTCAGACATAGGTCTGGCTTCCGGGAACTCGTCTGGGTCCAGAACTGTAATCCATCTAGGAGTGGTCCGAGCTTCTTGTAGAACACGACCGGAAATACCTTTAATGTAGAAATCTAAGGATGTGTCTCCTCCACGTAATACCTAGAAACAAATCAGAGAGACTACCAATAACCCGTGTAAACCATCACCAAAGATCACATGCAACATGACGAGTGATGACATGACGTCGCCTTGTTTCTTATATTATTGAATGCAGAAGTGGCGTCATGACGTCACACAACATATTACAACATCAAGGAGGGATGACATGACGTCACAAAAGATTCTATTGCACGAGACAAAGTGACGTCATGATAGCACATAATAATCACAATTATTGCTTAACTTGACAGTGATAATGACGTCAGGGGCCTTATTCACCAACGCTGTAAGTCTAAAATTCAGGCTTAGACTTAAAAATGGCAATATTTATAATCACTGCCATTTCTTTGCAATTAGATTTAACCATATGAAATTTTATCTGATAATTTGTTGTTACCCACTGAATGTGTATATCAAAATTTATACATCTATAACATCAAAAGAGCGAATAGAACACTTGGCAATTTAAAGTCTAAGTCTGAATTTTAGACTTACAACGTTGGTGAATAAGGCCCAAGGACGTTACACAATTTATTGGAATAAATGAAAATCGACGTCATGGCGTCACCTAGTTTAGTGTAACACCGGTTAGCGTGACGTCGTACCAACACCAAGAATTATGCAAAATCGTAGACAATGACGTCACATAATAACCAAATACCGTGTAATACCAGGGAGAGTGACGTTTTACCAATACATACATGGAAACAGAAACATGTACACACATGGGAATAAAGATTGCTGATAACCAATGTTGTGGCAATTCATTAGAAAGATGTGTAGAAATCTTATACTTCCATATGAATTTAGCTAAACGCTTTAACTATTTATTTTATGCAAATGAGGCAATTCAAACGTGGGTTGCCGATCGTAAGTGGTCATATAAAACGATTCTGACGTACACAATGCAAAGAACAAGAGTTCAAGAAGTGTTTAATAAACGAAATGGCAGATTGTCTGAAACTATGGGAAGTTTGAATGCATCTAGTAACAATGTTGAATAGCATAATAAGTGAAACAAGTAGTAACATCGACAGGCCGCGTAAAGTTGTCAGACACCGTGCTATATTATTATTATTATTATAAATTATTATTATTATTATTATTATTATTATTATTATTATTATTATTATTATTATTATTATTATTATTATTATTATTGCTATATCATTGGTCAAAATTTGAGTATTAGTCAAAGTTGTTTAAAATAGTCAAAGTTGATCATTGTTCAAAGTTGTTCCTTAGCCAAGGTTACATATTGGTAAAATTTGCTTTTTAGTCAAAGGTATTAATAGGTAAAAGTTGCATCGTGTTATAAGTGTTCATAAGCTAAAGTTATTTTTGGTCGTGGTTTCGCAAAGTGTGCAAAGTTGTTGATTGGTTTTAATTTTGCTTATAGACACATTTCGTGTTTATATACCGGGGCATTCGTATGCAAATTGATATTCAATGAGTTATTGGTCAGTGACTAGTTTGTATTGTTTATTCAGCCAATAGATTTCTGGCGGAACATGGATGGCGATTAACATATGAATGGTTTCGTCATACTGAAATGTGTCTATAAGTAAAAGCTGCTTTTTGTGCAAATTTGCTTATCGGGTAAAGTTATTTATTGGTAACTTTAATGTTCAATGGTGTTACGTAACATAATTTGGTTGTATGACAAGAAAGTACAGGGGGAGTTCAGAAGGGTCAGAAGGGGTGAGGTGAACAAGCGATTAAGGGAGCCCAACCTGGTCAGTAGAAAGACTGGCTTACCGGGTTCTTTGATTTCATGGTATAAGCCACCAGTCTCTCTCCAAGTTACACTCCCGAATATGTTCAATCCTGTATCATAGGTGACCAGAGCTATTTTAACATCACCCCCTCGCAATACCTAAAATTTAAATTCACATTATTGCTCCCGCAACTTTTTTCCGATCATCCATTACATACAATGAATTATGGAACCATTAGGCTGTTTCTTAACAAATGACCAATACTCGACAATAGAATGTTAACTATATCGGTCGAAAGAGTAGACCGAATATCGAATTTAGAAAATTGCATGGTGAACAAAATACTCATTTTGCAAGAGTTGCTCCCCTTAGACTTTAAATCGTCATTTTGTCAACAAACCTGCTGTATGTTTTATTACATTTTCTTCCATCTTATGGTGTTTTCCACATTTGGGAATCAACTACAATGTAATGTGCTCATGCTCAAATTGCATCATTCTGTCGACAGGTTACCAAGTTATAGCTTATTAAAATAGCAGTTTAAGACTTAATGTGACTTTAAGGTTGATACATGTACCGTTAATACCCATTTATAAGACGACGCTAACCATAAGACGCACCGGACAATATAACAAAACTAAGGGGTTGGACAGAAGACAGTCATATTAGTGAAGTCGTCTAAAAAGCGTATGAATGTAGTGACATACAGTTGATGAATGAAAAAAGAACAGTTTAGTTAGAGTGACATAGATGTCTATATTATAAGCATTAGCAACTTCGTCCTAACCAGTCAAGCTCCACTGGTTATGGTTGTTGGTGAGTTTTGAATGGTTAAAAATGGGGTCCAGTTTGAAATCTTCCTGTATTCTTTTTTGTTTTCATTTTATTATATAGATCATATACTTTCAAAGTAATACTGAAAGTTTTGCCCTCAAAATTTCATGTCAATCATTTGGCGACCATCTTGGACTCAAAATGGCCGCTATGCAGTGTTGTGAGTTCATTTTATGTATCTCATAGAGATGTAAATTTCTCATTTAATGGTAGAAATTTCATAATGTGAAAGCCGAATTATTTCTGATATGTATTAATATTCAGTCTTCAGCCAGATTATCACAGTAAATGTTACAGTGCACCTAGGATAATGTGATATTTACAAAGTTTTTTAACATTGACCGGGTTGGTATAACTCTAACGCGGTATTGGGACCTGTGCCACCTAAAGTAAACAGGTAAATCAGGTATAACAACATAAGGATATTGGAAAAGGGATCATCTTTTCAATATGTACAGTACTTTTAATTTACTTGGTGAATAAAAGTGAGCAGGTAAAATATACTTCTGCTCTCCCTAAATCGATGTTATGGTCAGTGATTTCTGTTTATATTGACATTGCAGAATATCGCGTTAGATTTATATACTGTTGCAAAATTGGTTACTTAGATGAACACATACGGTCAATTTTATACAAAAAAAAAACTGATAAATCGTAGCGCGCTTGATTGTCCACCTATGTGGCCTATTCCAAGTTTTTCCGCCTCTCTTGTTACCTTGGGCGCACTATATATTTGTGTAGAATAAAATTAAACAGAGCTGAAACTTATGGTTATGAGAATAATCGTGGTTATGTTATTAGTTCTAAATGAACTATAATGCAGGATAGTAGGTGTCAAATGTCGAGAAATGTACGTGAAGTGGGGTTATCCGAAAGTTCGTGGAATTTTGCTTTAATTCAAAAACCATTTGACCTTAAGTTATGAATATACACGTATAATTATACTAGCACTGTGTAGCTTTGAATTCATACTATTTGCAGCTGTTTCAAGACTAATTGATATAATTAGTAGAATAAAATTACACGTACAAAGTACCACATTAGTGCTTACATTGTAAATGCCAAGGGCAACAATCTGTGAAATATATACATACATTATATAGTACTACATTATTTTATCAGGTGACTACCACGTAATTGAACCAGCTTGCATTGTTATATAAAAAACACTGTGTCTGACAAATTACGCCTTGCCTCACAAACTTACATCAACAACAATGCATTATGTTAAAAACACATACTATTACTATTTCCAGGAATTAATTTATTGAATATTGACCAATGAGAGCTCAATGTGGCTAATTTGAAAATTTACGAAATATGCATCAATACGCATGACAATAAACACTACATCCATCTTCCAACTCGAGTGCATATTATACGGAAAAGTACAAAACATTTATCCTACAATAATAAAGGATTTGTTCATGCAGGTAGGGTTGGTGAGGGGAGGATTTTCAGTTGAAGGGGCATACCAGTTTCCTCAAAGGGTCCGTACTGAAATCCCCCTCGGACACTTTGGTCCGTTTTCTGCAGAATATCATAAAGGGGACCATCCTGTTTGAGCAGAAATAGGGCCACATTGCCGTCCCCTCCACGTAGCACCTGTGAATTTACAATAAGTATGACCCTTTAAAATAAAGTCAACAATATTATGTTTGGCATTGACTGAATAAGGTGTAAACATTGTTGAGACATGGCATCCAACAGAATCTCTGATTGTCTAGACAACTTGTTTAAATTATACAACTTTATTAGAGTAAACTTTCGTTGTATGAGTTGGTATCCACAGCTATTGTTTCCAGTAATAGTATAATTCTGTGTTAGTATACATGTGTAATTGTTAGTATAAAAGCATTATTGTTAGTATATATTATGTATGTGCAATTGTTAGCGTAAAAGTGTTCTAGTAAGCAGTGTGTACAGTGCTATTTGTTTAATAGTATAACGCATTATAAACATATTTTGTTCGGAAAAAGTTTTGAAAAGGTTCGGTTAAAAAATACTAGTAGTTTAAATCCGGTTAGTATAGATATTTACGGGTTAGTATAAACCTAAAGTTTATAGATACTATACTTTTAGTTTCACATCTACATGCAGTAAGAAATATATTATGGTTAGAATTTATGTTTTGTGAGTATCGCCGTTAAGTGCTGGTTAGTATATTTTGCTGTTATGGTTTAATACTATGAATGTTAGGTTACATAATTATCTAGAAAATCTTGTAAAATGTGTAGAATTAAAATGCAAATACTCACACATGCACCAGGTACATTGTTATTATAACTAGTATATTGTTATTGGTTAGATTAAATGCAAATGGTTATGCCATGCCCCTGCCTAATTTATGCCTTATTATACCGACATGCAATGTTTTATATTTCCCGCCATAATACCACGTGCTTATGACGTAAACAATCTAGTTACCCGTATGTGTGACGTTGTACATAATGACGCCATCAGGTCTATTGTAGACAGCATCTAGTACTTGGTTACCCATATAATCTGGATTGTTTAAAGTGACGGATATTTTATAGTCGCCTCCGTCTAATACCTAGCAACAAAATAACTTTAACCCATTACTCCATAGAAACCACAAACCTGTTTGTTACGGGTTCATAAAAATAAATCGTTACATAATTATACCCAGGACGGGGCTCGAACCCGCGACCTCCCCTTACATGTCAGATGATCTACCCGGGCTGATGACGGTACAAGTAATTGTATCAGTCAAATACTGGTCACGTGGCATGTTTATCGACAATATGACATGATGACAGGGTTGCCGGGTGGCCGAGGGGGTAAACATATTTGACTACCCAATCCGGAAGTCCCTGGTATGAATCTCGGTCGGGGCGCTAGGTATTTCTAAAATGCTTTTCATTGTTTCCACGGGACCTTGTAGTTATATAAATAAGTATGTAGATAAATTTTAACCAAACAAACTTTTCACTCTGTGACGTCAGTCAATGGATGCGACGATTCAAGAAACTGAAAGTAAATTTTCGTCAAAAACCGGAATTAGACAATAAATAGACACGAATCGAATGAGACAAGGCTGTATTAAGCATTGTTACCAATCCATTAACTGTCCAGGCCATGGAGTTTAGTTGTCATGTTGGAATAGAGAAATAATTATATAAGTCAGAATAGTTCGAGTTTACTTTCAACTGACAAATATGTTGCACTCCTTTAGATAAAGTATTTTGTGTGTGGCACTGTGAGTGTGGGGAGATGTATCTGCATACTTATTTATATAAGCACAAGGTCCTGTGATGTTTCCTACCCAAATAGAGATAAACTTGTTGGTAACGTTATAAACTGGGCACCTAAAATAACGAACCAAGAACTTGAAAAAGTCTGTTCTAAAAGAACTATAAAATACCATCCTGATTGTATCGCGTTGTTGGTGATAACGTTATAATAAACGTCAATGTTTTATACCAAAGATATTATTATTGCATGAAAATACCACAATTTGTGACCAATATTTGAAATTTGAGACGTGGTCAGTTACTGTAGTGATACGGTGATATCGTTTAAGAATTAACTATGGGAACTAGGTCATGTGAATATTCTAAAGATACCGCGATCTTCAAGCGACAGAGTGTTCAACTCAGTTAGCTTGTATCAGGGATTTCATTAGGGGCTTCCAATCTGAGCTCACTACGTCCAAATATTTGACAATGATATAGCTTGGCCATATTGACACGAGCCTGACCTATTGATTAGCATCATTTAACAGTCGATATATTATGAACGTTTATAACACCGATTGTATGTTTTCATAATCGAGGAGTATCACGAAGAGGCTCGAGATGTAATACAAACACAAATATAAAATACCGATAGTGCACGATTTGCTTGCGGAAATTGATATATTCAAAGCAAGAACCTTGTAATATATTCTTGCATAAAGGTCAGACTCACGTTAAAATAGCCAAGCTATATTGGTAATTCAAAGATCATAGCGCGAGAAGATTTGATATCATTCGTCAATTAGAAACTGATGTTGTATACGTAAATTACACTATCGAACCATGATAATAAGTACCATACGAGCGTACATGATATAAATGAGTCTTTTTATCCTATTGAAATGTTTACAAACAACAATTAAAAATAGCATAATATTACGTTAAATGATATGTAAGTGTACATGTAACATTATTATTTTGTAAACAATTGACAGACGTGATTTAACGACCAGTTACAGTCAACACACGCAGATGACAGATTGACATGTAATAGGTTGTTTAACATGACAATACAAAATATATGTAAAGTCATGCGTATTCGCGATGAATAAATTTTCGTTCATTTAGCGGCTGAACTGTATCGCGAAATTAAATCCCATGGAAGAATAGATCCAAAATAAATGTTACAAGTGATTATTCTTTTATTTATGTTTAATCCACGAATTACAAATTACAATTTTCGTTTTTGCATTCATCCGTGAAATTATATGTATACCCGCAAAATTTAACAGCCGTAAGAGTTTACAGTAAAATTATGCAAAATTCGTAACATCATTAACATATTATGATGTGTTGTTTGTTTATAGGTATACACGACCCGGTATGAGTTTTATATTGTTGTCGGTGTGTAAATACTTTAACAAGTTTTTTTTACTTTTAAAGAATGCATTATTAATTCTAATTTATTTCAATGTATGTATAGTAGAGTATATTAAATGCATGATTGTGTCCCAGACGTTGAATACATATTCTGAATTTAATTTATTATTACATATAAATTAAAAGCTAATATCAATTCATGTCTTCCAAAATTCCAAAGTATGTTCTTGTTGCTAAGGTATTTTTCACAAACCTTTCGGAATCTTAAGTGCGTCTTTTGAGTGTACATGCATGGTGCCTTTGTCAAGAAAATAGCTTAATGAATAAGAAATCGTGATTAAGTTAGCACATGTACAGGCGTTGTTCTATCATTGTTATTTCATTTACATGCCGAGCATAGCCTTTATTTGCTTTATTTCTACTGAAACATGGCAGGCATATGTACCTCCACCCGGATTTGAACCCGGGTCGCCAGATTAGACGGCAAGCGCACTAACCACTGAGCTACGGAGGCACCATGTGTTGTCGATCGTAGTATACATGTAGAGGTAAACAGTAGTTAATATGTAGTTCGTCCTAGACCACATGATGAATTGCTAACGATCTGACGTTGTTCATACCTTATATGTACATGTGTTGCTTTTCTCACGACCGTACATATAAAGTGTATTACATTATTAGCATGGCGAAGTTTTCAACCTTAACACGCAGATAAGCATGAAGCCTACATGCACTGCTGGCACATGTCGGAATTAACAATAAGACGACACGTTTGTGAATGATAAAACTATGTGTGTTATTTCATACATGTCCGGGTTCGTTAAAATTGAAGTTGATTTTGAGTGCATAATTCCTTGTAAATAAACAACTTATCTGAATCACTATTGACACCTCATTTTGATGGTATGTTTCAATCGCCACTTTGCCAATGACGAGCAAGAGAACTTCTGGTAACGTTCAAAATGCATCTTTGGTATGTTATTTTAAAGACACGCTAGTGAACTCACATACAATCTATTATGATGGTAACAGTATGCAAAACTCCAATACGTACCTCAAATGAAATGTGCAGTTTGCCACCGGCTGGTATCTTTTGATAAAAACATTCTTCCTGTCCGGCCCCTACTTCTATCTTAAACTCGTGTTGGGCCCCTGGTAAACCATCAAAATCAAACTCGTCAGTTTCAACCCCTAAAACCCTTTCTGCCCAACACTCAAAATCCACAAAACTCAACAAAACACTGAAAATCACCCAAAAAATCCGCATTGTCGTATAAATATAATTGCCACAGAATTGAGAATATGTTATATTTGTAAAATTATTATATTAATTGTCTCTCATAGGAAAGAAATGTTCGTTGTATAACAAATAACTGACTCGTAAATCGAATTTTCAGGCCCATGCCCTTCTTCAGGATATATTTCAATTTCATATACTCAAGTTACATCCATTTTAAATTTTTCATAATGTTGTTATGACGTGACGTCATTTCCTGTATCATAACGCACCAAATGACGTCACGTCATTTCCCGTACTTTTACAGACATTTACTCTTCTTGCATCCATATCATATCATATAATTACCACTCATGCATATGTACATATATAATATCAATTTAAAACACCTCATACATACATACATTCTCTACAAATCTATTTTTATTTTTATTTACTATTGTTAACGGTATTAACAGCCCAACAGAAAAATTAGCAGAATTGGCGGAATATGAACTTAATGAATATGTGGTAACTTCACCAAGTTATATTAAGGATACTACTGATTTCCTGAACAAAATTGAAGTAATAAAAGGGGAAGTGCCAGAAAATGCAATATTGTTTTGCTTTGATGTGCAGGAATTATGCATGCTGCTACATGAGAAAATGGGATGAGCAGCTGATGGCATATCCGATAATACCTTATTTCTACAAACGATACATAGATGATGGTTTTGGACTTTGGACGGGTTCGTTAGAATCATTGAAGGAATTTGCAAGTTATGCCAACAATATTCATGGGAACATTAAGATAGAACTTAGGTATAGTACAAAAAATATAGAATTTCTGGATACAATGGTAACAATAGAGAACGGTACCATATATACTAACTTATACAAAAAACCATCAGACAAACAAATGTATTTACATAGTAGTTCGTGTCACCCGCCGAATACAAAGAATGGAATTGCATATGGACTGGGGTTAAGAATCAAACGAATTTGTGAAAGGAAAAAGGATTATGATAAACAAAGGGAAGAACTGAAAACACAACTGAGAAGAAGGGGCTATAGTGGTAGGAAGATAGAGGAGCAGTTAGTGAAGGTGGACAGGTTAGATAGAGTGGATTTATTGAAGAAAAAGACAAAGAAACAGACAGAGAGAGTGCCACTGGTGTTAACTTATTCGAAACGGTTACCAGACATACATAAAATAATAAAGAAACATCTTCCAGTGTTACATAAGTCTGACAAAATGGCGAGGATTTTCAATGAGCCACCTATACTGGCGTATAGAAGAGATAGAAACTTGTGTGATACGTTGGTACATAAAAAAACAAATAAGATGGTAAACAGTATGAAAGAAGGAATAGATTGCGACTGTAGAGTTTGTAAAATAATTAATGAGGAGAATATACAGGACGTGAGAAAAGATCAGAGCTATAGAACGGCCAGATTCCAGAGGTGCTCGGATCGGAATCTGGTTTACGGGTTGATGTGTAATCGATGTTCACAGACAGTATATGTAGGGGAAACAGAAAGGTCATTGAAGGAGCGAATTAATGAGCACCTGAGAGATACAAGGTACCAGCATGAGAAACCAATCATGAGACATTTTGAAAATCACAAGGAAGACGACCTGAGGGTAACAATTATAGAGAGAGTGCACACTGAAGGAAGGACATATAGACAGTTGGTAGAGGATCAATGGATAAAGAAGTTAGGTACCAGAACACCAGAGGGATGTAATGTGCGTTGCTACAATATATAGAACTGTGTACCCATATAACAAAGATACAAGGATAAGTTATACTGGCTGGAACTTTGCATACTAGTATTTGGGTAATAATATGTAATTGTGTAACAGGAATAACTTATAGAAGAACAGTGATAATGTATAGTTTGGAGAATTTGACCTGATCCTGATTTTCATATGTTTGACCTAAAAACATGTTTCCTGTTTTGAAAAGCATTCTATTAACTAATCTCAAAAGTTTGATTGGCATAAATATAATACTTTAGGTATTTGTGTGATGTTCCCCGGATATGGAGGCATTCTCTTTTTTCTATTGTGCTTATAAAAAATATATATGCAACATATCGGCTATGAAAATTCAGGTGAAATGAGGATCGGCATCATGTCAAGTTCTAAATACTATACATGGTATTAGTTGACTATGATACACAGCTAAATGAGCTTTTTATTGGAAAGGTATTTTTCTGTTAAAAAGAATACAATTGCAAGAAATTATTATGTGGAATATACAATGTTTTTAAATAATGTTTCCGGTATATATGTATAAATGTGAGATTATGTGAATGTATGAATGTAAGTTTGTATGGGGGTGTAAAAGTAATTTTATGTATCAGAAAGTAAGTCTGAGATGTGAATGAACATGAACATAAGGTATGAGTCTGTATGAGAGTAGTTACGGCAATGATCGTGTATTTTGATGTTATATGACGTGTATAATGTGAGGTTTTGTCTTGATTTGAAAGAGTGTGATTGCAAGAGAATGTATGTATGTATGAGGTGTTTTAAATTGATATTATATATGTACATATGCATGAGTGGTAATTATATGATATGATATGGATGCAAGAAGAGTAAATGTCTGTAAAAGTACGGGAAATGACGTGACGTCATTTGGTGCGTTATGATACAGGAAATGACGTCACGTCATAACAACATTATGAAAAATTTAAAATGGATGTAACTTGAGTATATGAAATTGAAATATATCCTGAAGAAGGGCATGGGCCTGAAAATTCGATTTACGAGTCAGTTATTTGTTATGTTATATTTGTGTACACGTTTATCTAAACACACGATGGTGATATTACGTACAGGCTTAATGTTGTCGTGGTGAACTTGTCATTCCACTCTCGTATTTGTTTTACTACAATTTCTTATCAAGCCAACATTGTACACAGTTATAGCTTGTCCACATTGACATGAGCCTGACCTATTGATAAGCATAATTTAACAGTCGATATAATATCTATGTTTATAAACACTGATTGTATGTTTTCATAAGCGGGGAGTATCACGAAGACGTTCGACTTGTAATTTAGTAATATAAACACAAATCTGAAATGCCGATATTGCACGATTTCCTTGCGGAAATTGATATATTCAACGCAAGAACCTTGTAATATATTCTTGCATAAAGGTCAGGCTCACGTCAAAATAGTCAAGCTATACAACTGATAAATGACCTACTTTGTCAATGGGAGATAACTGTGTCTAGAAGATGTCAACTTGATTGAAGGTTTTTATTAAATACTAGACGAATGACGGGCCCTTAATTATGCAATGTTGCACAATCGACTAACTTCCCATGTATTGCTATCTTAATAAATCAACTAAGGGAGATGACTGTGTAAGTATTTGTAAGATCGTAGATACCAAACTCATACACGATTATCTACCTTGCTGCAACTCTCGATGAAATGGATACAAAAATTAAGAGCATCAGACCGCTCAGTTTTTTTATAAGGAATTGGTGAAAACGATTTTATTTTGAGCCACACCTCTTATATGTGTACAACTGCATTTACCAGGCCGTTAGCTATTCCACGTTCACCCCGTTTCGTATTGTTCTGAATTACGATTATCGGCGTAGCTTCCTTTAGGCACGTGCCAACACTTTTTTCCCAGATATGAAAAGTATAAAAATGCTAAAAATGCAATAGAAATCGAAGGGTTATGGGGTAGAGCCTTTATCTCCAAAGTAGCCGTAATGGGGGAGAAATATATTCACTTTAAAACATTCTAAATTTTGTCTGGCTCGCTTCACCTGCCAAATTACGTTGAACATTAATATAATACTGCCAGATAGTTTAACCCACATTATACGCTAGAACAATGATACCTAGTATGCAGTTCTATGTACATATTTGTTCCAGACAGAATAATATCAGTTTAATTTTTATAGAAACGTTGTTTAATCGCAAGAGTCATAACATTCTTTAAAGGGCATAGAACAAAAACACATTTCAAACAATAGTAAATGATGTATGTGGCACACCTATTAAGTCTGTGATAGCCGCTTTCTGCATATTATTATTTGAGGGGGGGGGCGGGGGCGAGAATCAGTGTAACGACCACCAGTAGTTATGTTGTTGTCGTCATAAGTAACCACAAATGTGACATGAATGTTTGGCAATAATGAACAATCTTGGCTTGTCGTAAGAAGTACCGTTCGCAAACTTTGATTATGGTGGGAATATGGCGTATTAATAAAAAAACACTTCTTTTTCTGTAGGCTTGTCAAACCAGTAAACGTAATATTTAGTTAAAGTTATTTTCTTTCATTACATTATATATATTTTTTATATATTTTCATAACGAAATAAAGTGTGCCTGTTCAATATCTTTTTTTATTCTTTATTCAAATTTTGTTTTTATTTTTAGCCAACTGGGTGGGGGCACGGGCCCTCTTGCGCAGTGCCTGGAGCCGTGCCTTCAAAAGTTGCAACCAATTCGCGTGATTTGGTGTTATAAAGCATTTGAAATAAATCACTCGTAAGGTTTCCTCAATAGTTTTGTTCTATATTTTTTGTCAATAATGAAAAACTAGTATTTACTATTCAGTATTATCTTGATTATAAGACATGAAAATTTTCTAACATATCAATTTTAAGCTTTTGCAGAAGTTTTGATCACGGTGGTTAGATGTTTGAGATACATCTCAGGGACTGTGATTTTAACCATTCGCTCATTCTAACTTTGTTTATGCGTAACTATAATTATTAGTCCCCTACCGGTGAAACCGGAGGGGGCTTATGGTTTGCGCTCCGTCAGTCCGTCTGACATTCCGTCAGTCCGTCACAAAAGTTTGTCCGGAGCATAACTTCAAAACTAAGCAAGCTATGACCTTGAAACTTTACATATGGATAGATATCAATGAGGAGAAGTGCAGTGCACAAGAACCACAACTCTCCCTTAATTAATTTTTGAGTTATTCCCCATTGCTAATTTTCTTACTTAAATTTTGTCCGGAGCATAACTCCAATTCCAAAAGAGATATGATTTTGAAACTTTACATGAGGATAGATATTAATGAGGAGAAGTGCAGTGCACAAGAACAATAACTCTGCCTTACTTAAATTTTGAGTTATTCCTCTTTGTTAATTTGCATACTTAAATCTTGTCCGGAGCATAACTCCATCACCAAAAGAGATATGATTTTGAAACTTTACATGAGGATAGATTCAATGAGGAGAAGTGCAGTGCACAAGAACCATAACTCTCCCTTGCTTAATTTTTAGTTTATTCCCTTTGTTAATTTTCATACTTAAATTTTCAATTGGCTACCGGTAGGGGACTTTCATTGCTTGGTAATAGTCTTGTTATACCATCGTCAAACCAAATCCAATATTCAACATCATATCTTGGTTCAGTGCTTAAGAAAAGCCTTAAATCAACTGTCTTAATTAGATATAACCATCCATGGCCTATGTAATACACCAATCAGTTGGCTTGCAGGCCCCATCCCGGGGTTAGCGATGGATAGCCGGGGAAACGACCATACATGTTTTTACCTTCCAGTTGGAGGTTTTACTATCAGCTGTCCCCGCAGTGACGTGGAAGGGCGGGGTTTTGACATCCCCGGGGTGGGTGGATGCAACTGACTGGTGCATAATTATTTCACGACTGGTCTTCAAATTTTAAGTATTATTTATGGGTTGTCTGGAAGATTTCTTTTAAGAATATTGTGTAACTCATGTTATTTTTTTATGATGTAGCAGCTCAAATATTATACGATTACTTTTGATTTTAAAAGCTTCAGTGCAGGAAATTGCATGATTTTACTTCAAAAAGTGAAAAATTCGCGCCGGGGACACCCCTACCGCACCATCCCCACCTTTAATAATAGCCTTCCAAAAATTTATTGTGCCCCCACTCCAAAATTTCTGGAGCCGGGCCTGTCATGGTCCTGCAAATATCATGTCATACTCAGAAACAAAAGACGACCAGTTTTACCAATATAACTATGTATTTATTAGCACGTACCGACACAATTCTCTAATATAATTTCGTATATTCATTATTCAATTATCTATTCAATCTTACAAAGTCTGACTAGTATTTTCAACTAGACACTAATTAATTCAAATAGATCACATTTGATCGAAAATGTCTTTTACTAACTTTTTTTAGTTAAGACAATACACAAATTCCGCCTGACTCACTATATATAATATATTACATGTCAATCCGGTATCATAACTAAGCACACGCACATTAAAACATGCAATTTACACTTCAAAAGATGAACATGTTTCAGCAAATACAAAACAAATCAAATTAATACAAGGGTGGGCGGGAGTGGCAAATTCAAAATCACCGTCTATTCTTCTAAGTGTCGGACAAAACTGTGACAAGCGCGAAACCGAATCTCTTATTTTGTACTGCGCATGAAACATTCCTGACGAAACAATATTTAAACCAATCGAAAACTTGGGCTGTTACTTCCATAATTAAAATATTTTATTATTAAACAAAATACTCAAGTTCATACACCTGCGATGATAAAGAACTATTAAAACAAAAATCCGAGGGCGCCCTCGGAACCCCTTCAATAACATATTATACCTAGCTGCACATTAATTTGCACCAAACTACGCCCCTGTCTGGGCCAAATATATTGCCTGATCACTATCCTGAGGCTTAATTGTGACAAAAAAGGAAGACCTACGTGGTTTGATTTCATATAATTCAAATTAAAAGCAAACGATATATAATTATATGTACTAATTTTCTTTTGCGTGGTTTGTTAGATTTGAGGGGCCCGAAAATATGAGAAACAAGGATAGGAATGGTTCAGTCTACGTACGCCCCTGCATTCTGCAGTTTTAACAAATAAAACATGCAACTGTCTACCAGGTGAATGATAGCCTATATCCGTTTGTTGCAAAATATTTCGTAATTTTATCAGATTATTCACGCAAGGCAGAGACTCATTCACAAACTATTTCACCTGTTTAATGAAAATTCGCGGGTCAGAGGTTGGAAGTATAACGGAAGTGACGTCACAGTCCATTTATGGAGTCGGAAATATTGGGATTTACTTATTTCCATGAGTATGAAAAGCCATATTTATGGAATTTACCGGTGCGTTAGTAGAATAGTAACCTGTGTTATTGACCGGTGTTACTGTAACTTTTACCATTTTCAATTGTCACCACTCAGTAAATACGTTAATAGTGACGATAAATTAGTATTATTATTATTATATATTAAAATGCTACACGTTATATTTAATATTATCGAGATATAAAAAATTATATGGTCTTAATATCATGCTTGTGAAGGTAAATAGCGTGAATACTGTAGTACTTTAATATTATATTGAACTCGACAAACTGCGTTGGAAGATGTATACTGTGGCCATTTTTTATCAATTTGAACAATCCGTATACTGTATACATGATCTACTACAGTGGCCATAATTATGAATTTATTCGGTACGTATATATGATCTACTAGCTGTGCCCAAATTTTAATTAACTTAGTCAGTGTGTATACATGATCTACTGTGGCCATATTTATGAATTTACTCAGTACGTACATATGATCTGCTGTGCTCATATTATATGAATTAACTTAGTCCATATGGACAAGGAATTACATATATTTATTTATATACCTCCCTGATATGAATGATCTGCTGTGGCCATTTTTATGAATTTACTCAGTACGTATATATGATCTGCTGTGGCCATATTTATGAATTAACTTAGTCCGTATGCATGATCTATTGTGGCCATAGTTATGAAATAACTTAGTCCGTGTGTATACATGATCTATTGTGGCCATATTTATGAATTTACTCAGTACGTATATATGATCTGCTGTGGCCATATTTATGAATTAACTTAGTCCGTATGCATGATCTATTGTGGCCATATTTATGAATTTACTCAGTACGTATACATGATCTACTGTGGCCATATTTATGAATTTACTCAGTAAGTATATATGATCTGCTGTGCTCATATATATGAATTAACTTAGTCCGTATGAATGATCTGCTGTGGCCATTTTTATGAATTTACTGAGTACGTATATATGATCTGCTGTGGTCATATTTATGAATTAACTTAGTCCATGCATGATCTATTGTGGCTATATTTATGAATAAACTTAGTCCGTATGCATGATCTATTGTGGCCATATTTATGAATTAACTTATTCGAGATACATGATATAATTGGGAAATAAACATAGACAAGACAGCAGCTGTTAAATAACACTAATTGAAAGGATCTTGTCAAGTTCTCAAAGCTATACATACCCAATGGTCAGACATTCCTGATAGTATCTAGAAACCTTTTGCCGCTTCGGAAACCATTCGTGATGGCTAAAATGATTACGAAGCTTCACGGAAGGCTTCCCGAAGATGTGGATTGAATGCGAAATGATGCGGAAGGGTTCCATAACATCGCCAGGACATGCCGAACCATCCCGATCTGGGGAATTTCTGCTTCGGGAACCCTTCGGGTCCTAGTGGACAGCAGGTCTTAGATATTTTGGGTAAAAATATACAGTATAAATATTTTATGAATATTTTAATTTCTGTCAATTCTGTTTAAAAACTGCCACAAAGAAGCGTTGGCTTTAACAGATATTTAACCATGGACTGATTTAACGCATGAAAAAGTGCAGTATACAAGTAGTACATACTAGTTAAATAGAAAACAACAATGTTTCTGAATAAGTAATACAAACCAACCCACAAATTTTTAGTTATTATGAAACCTACTCTAAACAAGGGAATCAGTGATTCATTTTGGAGCGCATCCCGAGTCCCTGACTCTTAAAATCTGCTGGGGACTCATTAAATTTTGAAAATACTTTATTTTTACATAGTGGGACTCATTGATTTTCTAGGTTCAATGGAAAGGGACTCATAGTTATCAAAACCAAAATGAAACACTGGGGAATATACAGTATGTTTAACAGTAACTTTCTATAGTGGCGGACACCGGGATTTAGTACTCGTCCATGTATTTGAATAACTTCACGCTCGTGTGCACTTGGTACTTGACGAAAATAAGCCCGGTGTGTATAAAATTATACAAAACTTCTGAATGAAAGGCCAGAATTTTCCATATTGTGTAAGTCAACTATTTGTTGCACAGTAATCAATATTTATAAAAACATAATAAATTCTCGATAAGTCACTCATTTTGTGTACAAAATATGACTGATTTTGAGCGTTCATGGGACTTTAAAATCTTGGGCTCATTAGCTCAAATCACATCTCTATCATTAAATCTGCCAAAATTATTAAAGTTATTTATGTTACCATATATTAATGATCACACTGTGTATTGTCAGTCCGTGTTCTGTGCATTGTTGTGTAATTTGATCATCATATTCTAATTAGATTGAAACTAGGGTGTGAAAAGCTTCCTGGTTTTGCTGACATTATGTACGATTTATAGCATCAATGTCATTACTTCTGGATATACCCACGTACATGGACATACAGTAAAACTTCGATGACTTGAGCTACCTTCGGATCGGGACAATAGTTCGAGCCATCTACATGTTCGAGGCATCGAGGGTGTACGAGTATATATACCCTAACTGTTAATAGTATAAGTTTACAAGTACTTGTACCCGTAAATCATGTGTAATTGTCGTATTTCGTGTGTATGTTTGTATTTCATATTTAATTCGTAATTTTAATGCACGTGTGTCAATTTATGAAATAACATTCATAATTATAATAAAAATGATCAGAATTCACCTGAAATCGTCGGCTAGCTCTTCAAATATACACATTTCTATACGAGGTTTGTTGTTTTATTAGTCAAATTTTTATATGGTCACATCAGATCATGTATACGGACTAAGTTAATTCATAAATATGGCCACAGTATATCATGTATACATACGGACTAAGTTTAATTAATTCAAAAATATGGCCACCTTAGATCATGTATATGGACTAGAAGTTAATTCATAAATATGGCCACAGTATATCATGTATACATACAGACTAAGTTTAGTTAATTGATAAAAATGGCCGCAGTATATCATGTATACATACGGACTAAGTTTAGTTAATTCATAAATATGGCCACAGTATATCAAGTATACATACGGACTAAGTTTAGTTAATTCATAAATATGGCCACAGCAGATAATGTATACAGACTAAGTAAATTCATAAATATGGCCGCAGTAGATTATGTATACGGACTAAGTAACTTCATAAATATGGCCGCAGTAGATTATGTATACGGACTAAGTAAATTCATAAATATGGCCCCAGTAGATTATGTATACATACGGACTAAGTTAATTAATAAATATGGCCATAGCAGATCATGTTTACATACGGACTAAGTTAATTCATAAATATGGCCAACATTGATTCATAAAATGGCCACAGTGAATCATAATGATGGTCGCAGTAATTCATAAATATGGCCACAGTAAAATCATATATGTGTACGCAGTAAATCATAATTATGGACACAGGAATTCATAAAAATGGCCACAGTGAATCATAAAAATGGCCGCAGTAAAGCGTTCATATGGCTCCAGAAAAACCATACATATGGTCAGTACATCAGCATAATGATGGCCACAGTAATTCTTAAATATGCCCACAGTAATTCATACATATGGCCACAGTAAAATCCTGCGTAAGGCCCCTGTTAGATCATATTATTGCCCCAGTAAATAATCATTATTGCCACATTAATATTTAGATATTCCAAACATACAGATATTATAAAAGTTATCAATGGAAAACTAGATAGTTCCCTTTACTTGTAATAATAGGACCAAAAATCCGGGACTATTTACAACGGTATGTAAAAATATTGCACCGCTTTCATACTCATGGCCGCAGGGAAGGTTTAGCAAATGGAAATGCTAAAGTCAAGCCAGCGAGCGATAGCAGCGAACAATAACTCCAGCGAACGATAAGGATATAGGTTATACACCACTAAATTTCCCAGCGAACAATAAGAATTTCCCAGCAAACGATAAGAATGGGTATGATAAAAAGGGGAATATTGAGGCAACCAGGCTTTGTGAGCTCGAAAGACCGGGTATGTAGATGTAGGAGAGGTGTAATAGAGTTGAAAAATACCGTCGCTAGGCCCCTATCTTGGTGCTGAAAGAGGGGCCAGACCCCCAAAGTAGCCAAAATACCTGAATGTCATTGTCGACTTATGATGGGTTCGAGCCCGTGTACCATCTAAACCATGCTTTGTGACCCCAAAAGACAGGGTATACAGACGTAGTGTATGATCATACGAGTCGAACTAGACTCTCGGCAAGTTCCTATCTTGGGGAGGATAGCGGCTAGGGGCCGGACCCCGTGGTGCATATAATAGCAGTATATTGAACTTTGCGTTTTGGGCCGGTTTCGGGCCCGAACAGAGCCCAAACCAGGCTCTGTGACATTGGAAGACCGGATATGTAGATGTAGGGTAGGTGGACGAGAGTAGAAAAATACCGTCGCTAGGCCCCTATCTTGGGGCTGAAAGAGGGGCCAGACCCCCAAAGTTGCCAAAATAGCTGTATGTCATTGTCGACTTATGATGGGTGTGAGCCCGTGTACCACCCAAACCATGCTTTGTGACCCCAAAAGACCGGGTATACAGACGTAGTGTATGATCATGCGAGTCGAATGAGACCCTCTGCAAGTTCCTATCTTGGGGAGGGTAGCGGCTAGGGGTCGGACCCCGTGGTGCCTATAATAGCAGTGTATTGAACTTTGCGTTTTGGGCCGGTTTCGGGCCCGAACAGAGCCCAAACCAGGCTCTGTGACCCCGGAAGACCGGGTATGTAGATGTAGGGCAGGTGGACGAGAGTAGAAAAACACCGTCGCTAGGCCCCTATCTTGGGGCTGAAAGGGGGGCCAGACCCCCAAAGTAGCCAAAATAGCGCTATGCAATAGGCGACTTATGATGGGTTCGAGCCCGTGTACCGCCCAAACCATGCTTTGTGACCCCAAAAGACCGGGTATACAGACGTAGTATATGATCAAACGAGTCGAACGAGACCCTCTGCAAGTTCATATCTTGGGGAGGGTAGCGGCTAGGGGTCTGACCCCGTGGTACCTATAATAGCAGTGTATTGAACTTTGCGTTTTGGGCCGGTTTCGGGCCCGAACAGAGCCCAAACCAGGCTCTGTGACCCCGGAAGACCAGGTATGTCGTTGTAGGGCAGGTGAACGACAGTAGAAAAACACCGTCGCTAGGCCCCTATCTTGGGGCTGAAAGAGGGACCAGACCCCCAAAGTAGCCAAAATAGCGTTATTCCATGGGCGACTTATGATGGGTTCGAGCCCGTGTACCGCCCAAACCATGCTTTGTGACCCCAAAAAACAGGGTATACAGGCGTAGTGTATGATCATACGAGTCGAACAAGACCCTCTGCAAGTTCCTATCTTGGGGAGGGTAGCAGCTAGGGGTCGGACCCCGTGGTGCCTATAATAGCAGTGTATTGAACTTTGCGTTTTGGGCCGGTTTCGGGCCCGAACAGAGCCCAAACCAGGCTCTGTGACCCCAGAAGACCGGGTATGTAGATGTAGGGCAGGTGGACGAGAGTAGAAAAACACCATCGCTAGGCCCCTATTTTGGGGCTGAAAGAGGGGCCAGACCCCCAAAGTAGCCAAAATAGCGTTATGTCATGGGCGACTTATGATGGGTTCGAGCCCGTGTACCGCCTAAACCATGCTTTGTGACCCCAAAAAACAGGGTATACAGACGTAGTGTATGATCATACGAGTCGAATGAGACCCTCTGCAAGTTCCTATCTTGTGGAGGGTAGCGGCTAGGGGCCGGACCCTGTGGTGCCTATAGTAGCAGTGTATTGAACTTTGCGTTTTGGGCCGGTTTCGGGCCCGAACAGAGCCCAAACCAGACTCTGTGACCCCGGAAGACTGGGGGGTATGTAGGTGTAGGGCAGATGGATGAGAGTTCAAAAATACCGTCGCTAGGCCCCTATCTTGGGGCTGAAAGAGGGACCTGACCCCCAAAGTAGCCAAAATAGCGTTATGCCATAGGCGTCTTTGGAAGGGTTCGAGCCTGTGTACCGCCCAAACATGCTTTGTGACCCCAAAAACTGGGTATACAGACGTAGCGTATGATCATACGAGTCGAACGAGACCCTCTGCAAGTTCCTATCTTGGGGAGGGTAGCGGCTAGGGGTCGGACCCCGTGGTGCCTATAATAGCAGTGTATTAAACTTTGCGTTTTGGGCCGGTTTCGGGCCCGAACAGAGCCCAAACCAGGCTCTGCGACCCCGGAAGACCGGGTATGTAGATGTAGCGCAGGTGGACAAGAGTTGAAAAATACCGTCGCTAGGCCCTTATCTCGGGGCTGAAAGAAGGGCCAGATCCCCAAAGTAGCCATAAAAGCGTTATTCCATGGGCGGATTTTTTGGATGTATTCGACCGCCGATGTACCGCCCAAACCATGCTTTGTGACCCCAAAAGACCGGGTATACAGACGTAGTGTATGATCGTACGAGTCGAACGAGACCCTCGGCAAGTTCCTATCTTGGGGCTGATAGGGGCTAGGGACCGGATCCCGAAGCGCCTATAGTAGCAGAGTATTGAATTTTGAGTTTTTGGCCGGTTTCGGGCCCTAACATAGCCCAAACCAGGCTCTGAAACCCCTAAGACCTAATATGTAGAAGTAGGCCCGGCGGTTGTGAGTCGAAAAATATCGTCACTTTGTCCCTATCTTTGGGTTGAAAGATGGACCAGATCCCCAAATTAGTCAATATAGCATTAAGCCATATTCGTAATTTCGTATTATATTACTTGTACACGTATCTGTGTTGGGTCCACCTGGAAGATCTTGTTTCGTTGTACACGTGCTTATGTGTACCCTTTTGTGGAAGGTTTGGCATGTTTCATTCACAAGGGAGACATACATTCCCCTTTCCACAACGACTCCCTCTCTACAACAAACACTTTTTCGGTCTCCGAAGAATGTCGCCCAAGAGAGGGATCACTGTACATGATCGTCTTAATATTATGCAAATGTGTTAACCTCGTTAAATAAAGTCATTATTATTATTATCACATTTGTACCGTGTAGAGCTCTAACTAAGCTGTGTGACACCTGACGACCAGGTATGTAGATGTAAGACAGATTAACATGAGTCGAATACGACCGTCGCTATCCCTGTCTTTGTGCTGAAAGGGAGGTTGATTCCAACCTTTTGTCTACCTTTTGTCTTTTGAGGAACTTGTTAGCCTCTTATCAGGCTGTATCAATACAATTAAAATTTATGCATTTGTCTATAGGCGACCTTTGATGAATTCGATCACAAACGAGACTCTATGAACTAAAACACGAAATGAAGCTATAGCACTTGCTCCTAGAATGAAATGAGACCTTTGATAGAGTTCTATCCTGTTGCAGGAACCGGCGTCAGACCCTCAATGTTGCCATAAAACAATATACATGTACAACCCAAGCTAGCTTGCGTTAAACAATCAATAGGATGCTATATTTGGGCTGAATGAGTGGTGAGACCACCAAAATTGTCACCAAAGCATTTGACCTTGTCAACCACAATATTCTTATAGACAAGCTCAAATTTTACCATTTGTCATCAGACAGCATAGCTTGGATTAATTCCTATCTATCAAACAGAACACAGAAAGTATGCGTTTCTGCAAAACTTTCAGACCCCCGCAGATATAGTTTCAGGTGTTCCAAAAGGCTCAGTTTTGGGACCCCTGTTATTTCTCATTTATATAAATGACTTACCTTATCATATTAAGTCTTCTACAACAGACATCTTTGCTGACGACACAACACTAACAACATCAGGTATTACAATTCAAGACATCCATCAGATCCTTCAATCTGATCTTGACATTGTAGATTCATGGTGCGCACAAAACTCCATGATAATCAATGCACAAAAAACAAAACATATGTATATAACAAGACAAACAAACAAACCGAACATCCCAGGCATCAAATTGAAATTACAGAACCGTGATATTGATCTTTCAGAAAATGAAAGACTTCTTGGAATCAATATAGATAATACACTAAAATGGAAAACTCATATTGACAAAAACCATAAAAAATGCAATACACAACTCTTCCTACTCATGCGAATCAAACAATACTTAGATGTTCCAACAAGAAAATTATTTTTAATGCTTACATCCTCCCACACCTAGATTATTGCTGTTCAATCTGGGGTAATACAGACAAAAAGATAATGAACGAAGTCATTAAATTCCAAAAACGGGCAGCACGTGTTATTCTTGATGTACAAGACTTTTACACTCCCTCTGACGTTTTGTTCAATAAACTTCAGTGGATGAAATTTGACAAAAGAGTTGAATATAAAAAATAAATTCTAGTGTACAAATCACTCAATGACAACCAATTTCCAAGATACAAGCAACAAAAAATAAAAAAAATAAACCAAGTTCATTCATGTAATCTCAGACCCATAACCAATGAAGAACTAAATGTACCATCAACAAATTTTGAATTCTCCAGAAAATCACTTGCCTACTCAGGACCAAACATATGGAATGAAATACCAAAAGCAGTACGAAAATCAGACACAAGAAATAAATTCCAAAATGCATACATTAAATGGCAATACCCATAAACAAACATAGACATAGAACACGACTCATCCTGTTGATATATCTTACCTTTGTAACTATTACTTTGTTGATTATATTTGTATACCTATTTTTCATGTAATGTACCCTTTATATTTAATGTATATATGTTGAGGCCCGTATGGAAGATTGCATTATTGTAAATATGTTAGCATCGTAAAATAAAGACTTTACTTACTTACTAACTTACTTACTTACTTACTTACTCACTCCTAAAGCACCATAATCACTACATGATGTAAAATTGGCATTATTTCACACTACAACATTACACCAATAAATTACATGTACATTGTTATTTTGAGTATCATTACCATAATGCTTTAGTTTTTGTAATTTGTTTCGTTTCTTCATTACTAAGTATTGACTTTGTCATTTCTGTAAATTGTTGTTTCATGTTGATGTCGACCATAATTAATCAATTATTGAAAATTGGTCTTGAACCAAATAATATTATGCAAACCACTTTAGATGTATTCGTGATTATTATTATCATTACAAAATGTACATGTATTTATTATTATTTTCATAATTATCATTGAAAATGCATTAAATTATGTTTCCGGTATGGGGGTTTAGTCCCTCTACAGTCCAAAGCAGGCTGTGTTACCCTGGAAGACCCCTGGGGAAAGTTAAAAGGTAAAAACACGACCGTTTCCCCGGCCGTCCACCGCCCATACCGGTGGGGAGGGGCGTGTATGCAACTGACTGGTGCATAAAGGTAGACAATTTATAGATTCATAAATCAGAAATACTCGTGAATAAACAACAATGATAGCTCTGCATAAAATTGGTACCGGTCAAAATGACGAAATCAATAATTTCGACATTTTTGTTTGGATTTTTGGGTTTCAAAAACATCAACATTAATTGTTTTGACGCTAAAATTGAGATTCAGGAAAATTTTGAAATACGTTACAAATTATCGACAGTCACTATTGACATTAAATTTTGACAAGGCATTTAATATCACAATCATGTACAAATGCACGTTATGTTAATCGGAATTCCTCGGCGTAAATCTAACGAAATTGCACATTTGCATTTTCAGTTACGGAAATGGATGAGAAGTTACGATTGACATAATGCATGACTATGACAAGATAATCTAATATGAAATCTTCATACCGGGTTTTCCGGGGTCACAGAGCCTGGTTTGGGCTCTGTTCGGGCCCGAAACCGGCCCAAAACGCAAAGTTCAATACACTGCTATTATAGGCACCACGGGGTCAGACCCCTAGCTGCTACCCTCCCCAAGATAGGAACTTGCAGAGGGTCCCGTTCGACTCGTATGATCATACACTACGTCTGTATACCCAGTCTTTTGGGGTCACAAAGCATGGTTTGGGTGGTACACGGGCTCGAACCCATCATAAGTCGCCTATGGCATAACGCTATTTTGGCTACTTTGGGGGTCTGGCCCCTCTTTCAGCCCCAAGATAGGGGCCTAGCGACGGTGTTTTTCTACTCTCGTCCACCTGCCCTACATCTACATACCCGGTCTTCCGGGGTCAAAGAGCCTGGTTTGGGCTCTGTTCGGGCCCGAAACCGGCCCAAAACGCAAAGTTCAATACACTGCTATTATAGGCACCACGGGGTCAGACCCCTAGCTGCTACCCTCCCCAAGATAGGAACTAGCAGAGGGTCCAGTTCGACTCGTATGATCATACACTACGTCTGTATACCCAGTCTTTTGGGGTCACAAAGCATGGTTTGGGCGGTACACGGGCTCGAACCCATCATAAGTCGCCTATGGCATAACGCTATTTTGGCTACTTTGGGGGTCTGGCCCCTCTTTCAGCCCCAAGATAGGGGCCTAGCGACGGTGTTTTTCTACTCTCGTCCACCTGCCCTACATCTACATACCCGGTCTTCCGGGGTCACAGAGCCTGGTTTGGGCTCTGTTCGGGCCCGAAACCGGCCCAAAACGCAAAGTTCAATACACTGCTATTATAGGCACCACGGGGTCAGACCCCTAGCTGCTACCCTCCCCAAGATAGGAACTTGCAGAGGGTCCCGTTCGACTCGTATGATCATACACTACGTCTGTATACCCAGTCTTTTGGGGTCACAAAGCATGGTTTGGGTGGTACACGGGCTCGAACCCATCATAAGTCGCCTATGGCATAACGCTATTTTGGCTACTTTGGGGGTCTGGCCCCTCTTTCAGCCCCAAGATAGGGGCCTAGCGACGGTGTTTTTCTACTCTCGTCCACCTGCCCTACATCTACATACCCGGTCTTCCGGGGTCAAAGAGCCTGGTTTGGGCTCTGTTCGGGCCCGAAACCGGCCCAAAACGCAAAGTTCAATACACTGCTATTATAGGCACCACGGGGTCAGACCCCTAGCTGCTACCCTCCCCAAGATAGGAACTAGCAGAGGGTCCAGTTCGACTCGTATGATCATACACTACGTCTGTATACCCAGTCTTTTGGGGTCACAAAGCATGGTTTGGGCGGTACACGGGCTCGAACCCATCATAAGTCGCCTATGGCATAACGCAATTTTGGCTACTTTGGGGGTCTGGCCCCTCTTTCAGCCCCAAGATAGGGGCCTAGCGACGGTGTTTTTCTACTCTCGTCCACCTGCCCTACATCTACATACCCGGTCTTCCGGGGTCACAGAGCCTGGTTTGGGCTCTGTTCGGGCCCGAAACCGGCCCAAAACGCAAAGTTCAATACACTGCTATTATAGGCACCACGGGGTCAGACCCCTAGCTGCTACCCTCCCCAAGATAGGAACTTGCAGAGGGTCCCGTTCGACTCGTATGATCATACACTACGTCTGTATACCCAGTCTTTTGGGGTCACAAAGCATGGTTTGGGTGGTACACGGGCTCGAACCCATCATAAGTCGCCTATGGCATAACGCTATTTTGGCTACTTTGGGGGTCTGGCCCCTCTTTCAGCCCCAAGATAGGGGCCTAGCGACGGTGTTTTTCTACTCTCGTCCACCTGCCCTACATCTACATACCCGGTCTTCCGGGGTCAAAGAGCCTGGTTTGGGCTCTGTTCGGGCCCGAAACCGGCCCAAAACGCAAAGTTCAATACACTGCTATTATAGGCACCACGGGGTCAGACCCCTAGCTGCTACCCTCCCCAAGATAGGAACTAGCAGAGGGTCCAGTTCGACTCGTATGATCATACACTACGTCTGTATACCCAGTCTTTTGGGGTCACAAAGCATGGTTTGGGCGGTACACGGGCTCGAACCCATCATAAGTCGCCTATGGCATAACGCAATTTTGGCTACTTTGGGGGTCTGGCCCCTCTTTCAGCCCCAAGATAGGGGCCTAGCGACGGTGTTTTTCTACTCTCGTCCACCTGCCCTACATCTACATACCCGGTCTTCCGGGGTCACAGAGCCTGGTTTGGGCTCTGTTCGGGCCCGAAACCGGCCCAAAACGCAAAGTTCAATACACTGCTATTATAGGCACCACGGGGTCAGACCCCTAGCTGCTACCCTCCCCAAGATAGGAACTTGCAGAGGGTCCCGTTCGACTCGTATGATCATACACTACGTCTGTATACCCAGTCTTTTGGGGTCACAAAGCATGGTTTGGGTGGTACACGGGCTCGAACCCATCATAAGTCGCCTATGGCATAACGCTATTTTGGCTACTTTGGGGGTCTGGCCCATCTTTCAGCCCCAAGATAGGGGCCTAGCGACGGTGTTTTTCTACTCTCGTCCACCTGCCCTACATCTACATACCCGGTCTTCCGGGGTCAAAGAGCCTGGTTTGGGCTCTGTTCGGGCCCGAAACCGGCCCAAAACGCAAAGTTCAATACACTGCTATTATAGGCACCACGGGGTCAGACCCCTAGCTGCTACCCTCCCCAAGATAGGAACTAGCAGAGGGTCCAGTTCGACTCGTATGATCATACACTACGTCTGTATACCCAGTCTTTTGGGGTCACAAAGCATGGTTTGGGCGGTACACGGGCTCGAACCCATCATAAGTCGCCTATGGCATAACGCTATTTTGGCTACTTTGGGGGTCTGGCCCCTCTTTCAGCCCCAAGATAGGGGCCTAGCGACGGTGTTTTTCTACTCTCGTCCACCTGCCCTACATCTACATACCCGGTCTTCCGGGGTCACAGAGCCTGGTTTGGGCTCTGTTCGGGCCCGAAACCGGCCCAAAACGCAAAGTTCAATACACTGCTATTATAGGCACCACGGGGTCAGACCCCTAGCTGCTACCCTCCCCAAGATAGGAACTTGCAGAGGGTCCCGTTCGACTCGTATGATCATACACTACGTCTGTATACCCAGTCTTTTGGGGTCACAAAGCATGGTTTGGGCGGTACACGGGCTCGAACCCATCATAAGTCGCCTATGGCATAACGCTATTTTGGCTACTTTGGGGGTCTGGCCCCTCTTTCAGCCCCAAGATAGGGGCCTAGCGACGGTGTTTTTCTACTATCGTCCACCTGCCCTACATCTACATACCCGGTCTTCCGGGGTCACAGAGCCTGGTTAGGGCTCTGTTCGGGCCCGAAACCGGCCCAAAACGCAAAGTTCAATACACTGCTATTATAGGCACAACGGGGTCCGACCCCTAGCCGCTACCCTCCCCAAGATAGGAACTAGCAGAGGGTCCAGTTCGACTCGTATGATCATACACTACGTCTGTATACCCGGTCTTTTGGGGTCACAAAGCATGGTTTGGGCGGTACACGGGCTCGAACCTATCATAAGTCGCCTATGGTATAACGCTATTTTGGCTACTTTGGGGGTCTGGCCCCTCTTTCAGCCCCAAGATAGGGGCCTAGCGACGGTGTTTTTCTACTCTCGTCCACCTGCCCTACATCTACATACCCGGTCTTCCGGGGTCAAAGAGCCTGGTTTGGGTTCTGTTCGGGCCCGAAACCGGCCCAAAACGCAAAGTTCAATACACTGCTATTATAGGCACCACGGGGTCAGACCCCTAGCTGCTACCCTCCCCAAGATAGGAACTTGCAGAGGGTCCCGTTCGACTCGTATGATCATACACTACGTCTGTATACCCAGTCTTTTGGGGTCACAAAGCATGGTTTGGGCGGTACACGGGCTCGAACCCATCATAAGTCGCCTATGGCATAACGCTATTTTGGCTACTTTGGGGGTCTGGCCCCTCTTTCAGCCCCAAGATAGGGGCCTAGCGACGGTGTTTTTCTACTATCGTCCACCTGCCCTACATCTACATACCCGGTCTTCCGGGATCACAGAGCCTGGTTAGGGCTCTGTTCGGGCCCGAAACCGGCCCAAAACGCAAAGTTCAATACACTGCTATTATAGGCACCACGGGGTCCGACCCCTAGCCGCTACCCTCCCCAAGATAGGAACTAGCAGAGGGTCCAGTTCGACTCGTATGATCATACACTACGTCTGTATACCCGGTCTTTTGGGGTCACAAAGCATGGTTTGGGCGGTACACGGGCTCGAACCTATCATAAGTCGCCTATGGCATAACGCTATTTTGGCTACTTTGGGGGTCTGGCCCCTCTTTCAGCCCCAAGATAGGGGCCTAGCGACGGTGTTTTTCTACTCTCGTCCACCTGCCCTACATCTACATACCCGGTCTTCCGGGGTCACAGAGCCTGGTTTGGGCTCTGTTCGGGCCCGAAACCGGCCCAAAACGCAAAGTTCAATACACCGCTATTATAGGCACCACGGGGTCCGACCCTTAGCCGCTACCCTCCCCAAGATAGGAACTTGCAGAGGGTCCCGTTCGACTCGTATGATCATACACTACGTCTGTATACCCGGTCTTTAGGGGTCACAAAGCATGGTTTGGGCGGTACACGGGCTCGAACCCATCATAAGTCGCCTATGGCATAACGCTATTTTGGCTACTTTGAGGGTCTGGCCCCTCTTTCAGCCCCAAGATAGGGGCCTAGCGACGGTGTTTTTCTACTCTCGTCCACCTGCCCTACATCTACATACCCGGTCTTCCAGGGTCACAGAGCCTGGTTGTCTCAGTACGCCAATTTTTATCATACCCAGTCTTATTGTTTGCTAGGAAATTTAGTGGTGTTTAACCCAAATCCTTATCGTTCGCTGGACTATCGTTGGCTATTTATCGTTCGCCAGCTTGACTTTGGCAATGGAAATAAGTGTTACCCGGAAATATTTCCAGTGATAATTTTAGACTGAATTTATGGCTGTTTCTTTAATGTGCTGTATTTATTGAATCGATTTATATTGAGTAAGTATTTATATAATATTTTGATATATTATTCTTTATTATTAGAGATTTAAATGACGCGGCATCTTGGAAACTTGTTTATTTACATTATTATGAAGTGGGTGGGGTACCTGTCAGTCAGAAACCAGGAAGAGAGTCAGTCAGTCTCAGACTGGCTCTGTAGTGTACTCTGTGGTGTAGACAACAATATGACTGTCTGGTATGCATCGTGGATGAATGTGTTAGAAGGTAATCGGTGTGGAAGTATGCGTTTTTAGGTTACAAAAGCAAATTGGCTGATGTATTTTTTTACCAAAAAAAATGAAAATGATTTTGGGCTGTTTTATCAATATTTAATAATTTTATGTTAGAACAGTTCAACTGACTGTTAAGAAGTTCTCAACTTGTTTCCTAGTATTCATGGTGTGTTCACAAACTTTTAGATCTTTTTATTCCAATGGGAATGAGTGGTGGATAGCCCGGGAACACTTCGTGACTTCCTTGCATCTAGTCTAACAATCTCGACTTAGGGACTACTTGTCTCTTGCGTCGAGACCCTTAGTGCACTTTTCTGGTCAGAATTGGAGTTTCATGAATTCTGTCTTTTACGCCAAATTTGAGCAATTTTCGTCATTGAACATGTCGTCTTCTAGTTCTTCATTTCAGTACAGTTTTGTATTTGGCTTTTTTATGACAAAAATAATATTGAGACAATGAAAACATCAGACAGCCTACTGACTTATGTATAATGACCATGTATCACTCATTTTAATTGTATTGAGATGTGCTTCATATTGTCAAAAATCATTTACGATAGTTGATAGGAACACCACAATTGCTGTTATAGAAGCAAAATATTTTCATTGTCTCTTAAAAATTGAAACTACAGTATTTAAACTGCTGTAAGGGAATATTGTATCATACCGAACCGTTGGAAAAATTGACGGTATGTATTAATATTATATCGTGAGGTGATTGTACCATTACACCCCTATTTGACCAGTCCAATTACAACCATCAGACTATATAGATCTTCTGGTCTAGTCTTATTGCAGGGGTAAAAGTTTTCAGTCTAAATACTGATTTCAGTATTTTTAGAATAAAACACTATAACGATATTTATGACAAAATTATCTAGTTCAGTATATTGACGTGCAATTTTCAGTATTTTGATAATTTTGAACTTTTACCCATGTTATTGATCTGACAGTGAATTTCCGGATACATGTCTGTATGTAGCTTAATTAAAAAATTACTGAAATTCAGAAATTGCTAATACTAATTATCTTTTTTTCAGAACGTGAAGCATGGCTCAGCATAGCTTAGATCAAGATTTTCATCGTATGGCTATACATGATCAGAGGGGCCCTGGCGGTCAAGTACCCACATATAGGACAGGTAACACATTATACAACAGACCAAAATAATTTGTTAAGCTGCCCTAATACAAATTTAAGAACTTTCCATTGCATTTTTCGCGAACTTATTTATATGTAAATCTTATTTTCACATAATTATTAATATTAGATACGGTCTGCCGGTTTTGAACCGGAGATGACAATAGATTTGCTGCAGTGAATGTTATAAATGTTGCATGAAACTTTGTATTTGTAAATATATAGGGACCAATAAGGAGGTTATGCTGGCTTGTGCACATATGTATTCCATGGCATGACAACAAAAACTTTTCTATCTCTCAATGATATTTTGAAATTCACTGAAATTTGTTTGGGTCATTTATGGTCTGTCAGCTTCTCCTGATTATGATTTCTGGTTTATAACTTATAAATTTATGTATATATATATTTATTATCATTTTGCTTCATTTATTTATTGCTACAGGACCCGCACCATATCGCCCATACAATGACGGTAAAGAAGATTTTCTCCCCCCTCCTCCCCCACCTACGTCTTCCTACATGGATCACAACTTTCCCCCACCCCCACCTGAGAGCAAAGAGAACATATATCATGAAATCCGTGATGAAGATTTTCCTCCGCCACCTCCCAGCGGTGCTGAACCACTTTACAATAGATCCGGTATGTTACTCTGACCAACATACACAACACCATTCAGTGATTTTTTTACCTCTTTGGAATTGGGTCCAGATCCGATCAGATTGGGGATTTTTAAGCCTTGGTAATTGGGAAATTTCATAGGCAAATACTGCCAAATGAAACGGAAAAAAAGATTAAATGTGCCTGTTTACTGGTTTCTTTGGACATCTTTACTTTACATTTTGTCAAAAAATGTTCATAACTTTCTCATTTGATGTAGGATTTTGAAAACACTTTTTTTAAATGTTCATTAGGAAATTAGCCTATTTGCTTTTAGGAAAGGGTCCGTTTATCTGACCCGTCTAAAGAAGGAAACAAATCACTGACCATGTACATTCCTTGTCATAGCTTTCATTTGACTCTTGAAACTGCATTACGACGCTTGAATTTGGCAAAAGGGTCTATTTTGACTCTTGAAAATTTAAGGTAAAGAGTCAAATTTACTATACTTATGATTAAAATAAAATGCAAATTTTCTTGCAATTTTTATTTTGTTGACTCTTGAAATTGAAAGTCAGTCGTCATTTTGACTTTAAGTTTTAAATCACTTTTCGAGTTTTAAAGCCTGATGAAAGCCCTGCTTGTTGTATATATTAACTTTTTCCTTTTAAACCTTTACACAATTGGCTTTTGCAACGCTTTGTGATTAAACAGCATGTAGTGTTCATGTATGTATCTTGTTGCAATTAATTGTTAAGCTTACATTTTGTACACATTTACATCAAAAGTTGGTCTTTGGGATTTTTTTAAAAATACATGTTACTTGTAGATTAATTAATGTAATAATTGATTTTCAGTAGCTACTGCTCTCCTGATCAATCAGGGCTTTTTTTCAACAGTAGAGGAAGGGGCCTTTTCTCAAAATTCGGGAAGAATAACAGATATTTATTTTCAAAAGGGAAGAAAAAACTTGATGTAAATTGGACTTTAGGGGAAAACTGCATGATTTAAAAGAATTTTTCGAGTGACGGGCCTGTAAACGGCTCCTGCTAAAGAAGGGAAAAAAAGCCCTGTCGATGGTCATCTAAATAAAAGTAGAAAACTGTAGCTCTGTGTTTAATTGTTTCATGTTGTTTTAACAGGATATCCGCAATACAGTTCTCCTCTGTCCTCGTACGAGAGTCGTCACGAGACACAGACGTTACTTCAACCGTCCGGTAGATATGAACGGGAAGTTAAACAAGCAACATATAGTATTCAGAGTTCAGATAGTAAGTCTTTACTTTCTCATTCTTCAAAGTGTATAGAGTTATATCTAACGGTCATTTAATATCAAAATAATATCTTGCATCGTTTTTAGTATGATACTAAACTACCTTAATTGCAAATTGAAACTTTGGATGGGTTTTGTGTACTTTGATTCAATCGTCGAAAAAATAGACGATTCTTATCATTTCAACCATAGACTTAGGGTGTTCTAGAAAACTTTCGTATGAAAACGGACAATTCGCATGTCAAATAAATCGCAGAGAGAGTTTATGATAAAACTGAAGGGAAAAATGATCTAATGTATATATGAAAGCATAATTGTTTTTCAGTTTTTAAATTTGTTTTAAAAATATCGTCAGATATAGCTCTATACACTTTAAACAATTCTGGAATAATTTTAAAAGCTGGATTTGCTTCACTAGAAATAACTTTTCTGCAGAAATTTAAATTTATTTGAAGAAAAAAAAAAAAATTGAATAAATTGTTGTCATTTAGAGTTTTCACATGCTTAATATCAAGAAAGGGACACTGTTTGAAACAGAGAATCAGATGTGTTGCAGGCATGTGTGTTGATAACACTAGAATTTAGAAATTGACAGGTCTACGATGCTCAGTCAGCATTGGCCGTTATTGTACAGTAGAACCCCTGTTCTTACTCTTAGTTTGGGTCATCACAACCAGAGGCAGGTCACAGCCACAGGTAACTGTATCGTTGAAAACGAAAAAAAAAAAAAAAATTGAAAATTTATATTTTTGTATACAAATATAAATTTTCAAAAAAAATATTTTTTTTTCCTTTTCAACGATACAGGTACCTGTGGTCACAGCCTCACGATCAATTACTTCTGGCCTGTGGATAATTTTCTTGGTTCTTTAACATGTCTTTTGTAAAGCACTGATTGATGGGAGAAAACCTGGGGTTACCTACAAGTCCACATCAAGTTGGTTGGATATTACTTGTAAGCATACAGAAATGGCCCGAGTGCCCTGGTCAAGGATCGAACCTGTAACATTAAAAGTGAAATTTTCTATCTTCAGTAAAAAAAATTCTGCATTCTACTTCAGTTGTTGTTGTTATATCCACACACATGTATTTTATGAGTTCTATAAAACTTCCTAAAACAGCAAAAATTCAACCCTCTGATTTCACATATATTTTCAGCATATAAAATACTGACTATTGTATTGTAGGTAGTGGTCGGTCGTCACCCCGGTCTTCACCATACGCTAGTCATTATGGAATCCAGAATAACACATATAGCACTAGTCCGGTACCGCAGCATTCGACTACATACGGTGCACCACAAACATACAACACCCCCGCATCGTACGGTCAATATTCATCCAGTAATCTAGGAAGTGGAAGTCCGGTACGATATACAGCTGGTTCCCCGAGACAAGCGGAAGAATCTGGTGTCACCTACGCGCAGATAGCTCCACGGTCAGAGTCCGGCGTCACATACGCTCAGATCGCTCCCCGATCTGACAGACCAGTACCCGGTCCTCAGGTTCCGATACAGATAACAGTGTCAGATCCAAAGCAGCAATATTCACCAGCTGCCAGTCAATCACAGTCTCAGTATTCACGGTCGGTACCAGTACAACAGTCGAGCATGTCCCCTAGAGGAGGGGCCGGCGATCCTAGAGGAGGGGCCGGAGATCCTAGAGGAGGTAGCTCGAAGGAACAGGAGGTGGACGCCCTAACACAGATGTTAATGCAAGGGCTGGAAGGAACCAAAGATCCGGATTTCTTTGGTAAGTTATTATAATGGTTGAACCGTTCTTACAAAATACCAACTTGTTTATGTGTCATAAACAGCTCTTTTGGATACATCCTTAACTTTTGTGGCTTTAGACATTTTCAAGTTAACTTTTGGGAAGGCTATGATCTATCAAAAGTATTGTTATACAAGTAGTAGATGTAAAATAATATACATGTACCAACTAATGAGATGAAACATTTTCATTTGAAGATTTTTTTACAATTTTTGGAATCTGGCTTGCCCCCTTTTTTGCGATTCTTTTGGTGAATACGGTAAAGTGACATTTTTGTTTAAGGGCCTGTCTCTCCAAAGACCTCATGGTTATTCAGTATGCCCCGGATTGTTGCTGTTCTTAATCAAATGAATTTTACGAATACGAAAATTTATTTTTCATAAAGCATAATACAATGCTTATAACAAATCTCATGAGCTACGGTAAATACGCAGCCATAAGTCGCAGGGGGACTTTTGAATAAAAAATCAAGGTTTTTGTCTAAACCCTTTCATAGGTCGCATGTATAGTTTTCCATTTTTTTGAAAGCTGAAATCATGTGCTCAGTGTCAAGTTTCGAAGGAAATTTGGTCATTTCAGCTAAAGTTGGGAGGAATGTGGTGATTTTCAGACAGAATATGGAGGAGTGTAGTAATTTTCAAACAAAGTTGATGGAAATGTGGCCATTTTCAGATAAAGTCAGGGAGATGCAGTCAGTTTCAGATAAAGTCAGGAGTAATGTAATGATTTTCTGACAAAATCGGTAGTAGTGTAGTAAACTCATCCATAAGTCGCGGGGTGACTTTTTAACTTTTTTTGGGACTGTTTTCGCCCGACTTATGGCTGAGTATTTACAGTATATGTTTATTTCAGGAATTTGTTCTAAATGTGGTAAGAAGGTGGTTGGTGAAGCTAACGGATGTACGGCCATGGATCAAGTCTTCCATATAGCTTGTTTTATCTGTGTTAGTTGTGGTAAGTTATACATACATGTGGGAATTTATAAAACACATGTTGTACTGGGCTCGTATTCATAAAGCTCCTAAGGGAAAAATATTCCTTAGGTTGATAATTTACCTAAGGTTTTATAGGAGTTCCCTTAGTTTTATATGATTTCACCTTAGAAATCTGAAACCTTCTTAATGATGTACTTTCAGATTGCTAAGGTGTAATCATATAAAACTAAGGAAATTCCTACAAAATCTTAGGTAAATTATCAACCTAAGGAATATTTTCCCCTTAGGAGCTTTATGAATACGGGCCCTGATACATAAACTATGACTACTTTATTTGTGTTTTCTGAGTTTTTTAATATATAGAGGATCTTACATGAATGTCTTTCCATATTGAATTTATTAAACGAGTTGGATAAAAGTGATACAATACGAGACTCTGTAGAAATTATGGCGTTTTGTCCTACTATCGTAAAATCATTTAATTTTGTTGGGACGAAATTTAGTGGTTTTGGTAAAAAAGACAATTTCGTTGGGACTTGAATTCGTGGATTTTGCATTTCAGGTAATAAAACAAGGGTCAAAATTAATGTTCGTTGGGATAAAAGTTTGTGGTTGAGGTGAACCACCGAATCCACAAAATTTAATCCCCCACGAAAATTAATGACTTTACAGTATTACAGGGAATGTTAACAGGCGTCTCTTCATCAGGAGAATTATTTCAGATCCTGTAATTTTCTCATAAAAATTCTGTTTACATCAAGTGCTTTCTTCTCCTGTTGCAAAAATCATTAGTAAATATTGACATGCCTGTCACTGTATCAGCATGTACAGTGTGTAGAATCACGTGATCAAATGAATGCGGTTTTACGCTCAAAACTATTGCGATTTCAACTGCTAACGGTGAGTTTTTTCTTGATTATAACAATCGTGCATTTAATATTGTTATATCATATAGCCTAAAGTACTTTCCGTATATGTAAGAATACCCGACAAGTACCGAGTTCGCTCTATCTTTAGCTGTTTTTAATTGATGCTCAACCAAATTATTACACTCGGTTGGAAACTGCATTCGGTCGAGCATTAATTAAAAACAGCTAAAGATAGAGCGAACTCGGTATTTGATCACGTGATTCTACACACTGATGTATGAGCTCCCATTGGTTAATTCTTATTTCAGGTGTTTTATTACGAGGAAAGTCATTCTATGCAATGGAACGGAAGCCACATTGTGAACCGTGTTATATGGTATGTTGTTACTTCTTTTGTATTTATTTTAATGGTCTTATTTATCCTCGCCACCGGATAATCCATATGAGTGAGGCCCCCAGAAGAGGTTTAGTACTTATAGTGTTTGGGGGATAGTGCATGATACAGAAGATGCCCCAATTCCAGGAGCATCCCTGGTTCTTTTACATGCCAGTGTATAGCACCATACATGGGACCTCGGTTTTAAGTCTCATCCGAAAGACTATTAGTAATTTTAGTTGGCCAGCCCGGGATTTGAACCCACAATCCCGTGATCAGTAGTGACTACTAGTCTTGCGTTCTACGGACTGAGCTAAGCGGGGCTTAGCGGGCTGACTTCTTTTGTTGAATGTCTTTTTCATATATATATATATGACATACTGTAAAATCATTTACTTGTGATTGGAGGAAATTATGTGTTTTTTTTTTTAAATAAGACCATTTCAATGGGACGTTTATTCGTGTATTTTGCATTTCAGGTACTTAATACAAGGTTCAAAATTTTGTTTGATGGGATTAATTAACGTGGTTGTGGTGAACCACGAAATCCACAAAATTTAGCCCCCCTTGAAAATCAATGATTTTACAGTATTTGAAAAGTGTGACTAAATTTTAAAATCAACACACCACTGTATGGATTCATATTGTACCTTACAGTGATGAGTGCAAATGACCACATTGACATTAAATGTCTCAAGTTTCTATTACTATTATGAGTATATCACTTGATTTTAAGATACTTTCTATTTTTTTGCCATGATAAAACCAACTTGAAATCGGAGAAATTTACTTGGAAAGTTCTTGAAATACTTAAGATAAAGTTTGTATGAACCCTTTTTAAACAGTGTTTCATAGATTTTATAGATTTATTCAATTCTTTCAAAGAAATATAATCATTATAGTAGTCGAAAGCTTATAAATAGTTATATTTGTGTTTTTGTGTTTCTTATTTTACTTATTTGTATCTTACAGAATACATTAGAAAGATGTTCAATATGTTCAAAGCCTATAACAGACAGGGTAGGTATACTTAATGTTGTCATAGACTCATGCAGGGTTTGCACCGGACTCTAGTCTAGGAAAATACTTGAATTTCAATCTGACAAAAAGTCTTGGAAAAATACTTTAGTTTGAGGATGTCTGCCTCGGTTGACTAAAATACCAAAACAGTTCAAAGGTAATGAAAAAGAAACCACTGAAATCAAAACTTTCTCGCAGCATTGTGTCATATTCATTCTTAAACATTACAAGGAATCCTCAAAGCTTCTTCTATTATACTAAGATTTTAAGACATTTATTACATATTTTCAGCATGTTTGTCTGTCCATCCATCTGAAGCGTCTGTCTGTCCCTTGTGGACACAACTCCTACAGTTTTTGTGAGATTTCTTGAACACATATTAACAACCTCAACATGTAGATGTTGCTTTGCCAGTGGGGTTTATATTAGTCTGCGTTATAGCGACAGTTCTAGTAATCATGCTTATTATTTACATTTACAGTTACTACGAGCTACAGGCAAACCGTATCATCCAGCGTGTTTTACCTGTGTTGTATGTGGGAAGTCACTAGATGGCGTACCTTTCACTGTCGATGCTACCAATCAAATACATTGTATCGCTGATTTTCATAGGTATGTACAAGCTTGCTTGTAACCAGACAGTGACACTGGTCTGGTAATTTTCAGGCCTTCGTCTGATTTCAGATTTTTAGGCCTTCGTCTGATTTCAGGTTTACAATCCTGAATTTTCCTTCTTTCTTTATAAATATTTAAAAGTTGAGTTACTGACTTTGAAACAGGGAGTTTCAGGCTTGTGGATGATCTTGAACTATCAGGCCTGCTGACCTAATACTGTTTGCGTTGATGAAAGTTATTTATTGTTAGCACCCTGTTAAGACAGCTATAAGAGTTCATGAGAATAATTCATCTAGTGAGCGTAGCATTGCTTTAATCTTACTGACACAACATCATTTTAATGAGATGGTTATATATTTATTATAGGAAGTTTGCTCCTAGACTATTTAAGTTGGTTGGTAGGTATCTAGGTTGTCAAATACTTGTTTTGCATGGTGTAGTATTGCTTTTTTCCTTGACCACTGAGCTGCGGAGGCGACGACATTATGTACATGATTTTAATGGGATTGTAATTTATTTATTACAGGAAGTTTGCACCTAGATGTTGTGTGTGTATGAAGCCTATCATGCCAGAACAAGGTCAAGAAGAAACGGTCCGAGTTGTTGCTATGGATAGAAGTTTTCATGTTCACTGTTACAGATGCGAGGTAGGAGCTTCAAGTTATATAAGTTATATAACTTACTCTCCTTTTTTACATGCTCCGGAAGGGTAACCTCTGGAGATGTTACCCCTGTTGATTGGTTAAATTGGGGTCCAATGACCATTCAAACTAATCTATGAATTTCGCTTTTCAATTGTAAAAAATTTTTTTAATGTAAAGGAAAACATTTCATGATTTAAGTTATCTATTAATTAAGTTACCTAATTATCTAACTTACTCACCTTTTTTATGGGACAAAATCTTGTGGTTTTGGTGAAAAAGACCATTTCGAGGGGAGTCAGGGGACCTAGTTTCAAGGATATCTTATCCACGAAGTCATAAACTATAGAAATTATTAATATTCGTGGAGATTTAATTTTGTGGTTCAAATCATCTACAAAATCCCCCTTGATTATTTATGATTTTACAATATTATTGCTTCTTTGAATTTCTCTCAATGTTGACACAAATGCCATGGTTGTGTAAATATGGTAGTTTCTAAAATTGTTTGATTTTATCGTTACAGGATTGCGGGGATCAGTTGTCATCGGAAGCAGAAGGTCGGGGCTGTTACCCACTAGACGATCACATCTTGTGTAAAGCGTGCAATGCTAAACGTATCAACGCCCTTACAACAAAACTGTCCACTGAATTATGAATCTATCGATTAATTAATATATAATGTAGAACAAATCATGATGAATTATGCCATATGATATTATAGTTTATTATATGACATGTACTAGTGCTGTGTACAGTTATACTGTAAGATAATTAATTTTCGTGGGTTGTTAAAATTGTGGATTTCGTGGTTCACCTTGAACCATGAATTTAAATCCAATCAAACAATAATTTTGACCTTTGTATTTATTACCTGAAACACAAAATGCAAGAATTAACATCCCATCGAAATGGTCTATGTTTTACCAAAACCACGAAATTTTGTCCCATTGAAATTAAAAGATTTTACAGTATAACTGTTTGATGAGTATTAAATGTGCTTGCCCGTACACATGCTGATGCTTGTAGAGGGGTTTGCCTCTGAGAATATTTGAGAAATTGCCAAAATAAACAAAATTTCTAAAGAAAAATATACTTCAAATAAACTGTAGAAATTTTTTTTCTCAGAATTTTTTTGTCTGGATGTGGCGCTGTTGTTCTTTAAATTGAAATACTGATGCCTGTGACTCTAAATACAGGTTTCTTTAATGTCAAATGCTAGTTCTTGATAAGTCAAGTCTATTCTAAGCTAATGTCAAACTTTTCAACTAGGCTTTATTTTTATAAGTGTTTTTGTTTTCGAGGGCATTGGTCTGAAAAAAGTGAAAAAAGTAGGATTCACCGTATACAAATTTGAAAAAAAAAGTTTGCCAATTGAGTTCTTAAAACAATGTTATTTCATTCCTTGCTCCAATTGGTCAATACTGACTCACCTTTTGGAATACTTTTCTCTCATTGGTCAATATTGACAAACCTTTAATAATACTGAGCTCTCATTGGTCAATATTGGCACACCTTTTGTTATAAGTAGCCATAGTGTGATTCAGGTTGTGACAGATTTATTGAATAATTTTATATTTATTGAATGCATTGTTGAAATGATATTTTGTGAAATGATATATTTATAATATATATACAGTGAATGCGGGCATTTTGAGCTGAACAGAGAACGAGAATTAATATTTTGTTGACTGTGGGCTTTACATCAACTTTAAGCTCATAAAATCAGTAAAAAATTGTGCAGTTTTTCTCTGGCTGTTTCATAACATCCCTATTGATGACATTTGTTTATTTCTTATGTATTTGCTGTAAATTTTATTATCTATGACATTGGCCTATACACACAGACGTTATTTTAAATGTATTTGACAATGTGCAGGCTCCTTGATATAATCATTTCTATCTGTATATCTGATCTGACATACTAGTATTATAGTTTTGGCTGTGTCTAGAAATATGGACCCATAGTTTTGGCTGTGTCTAGAGATATGGACCCATAGTTTTGGCTGTGTCTAGAAATATGGGCCCATAGTTTTGTCTGTGTTTAGAAATATGGGCCCATAGTTTTGGCTGTGTCTAGAAATATGGGCCCATAGTTTTGGCTGTGTCTAGAAATATGGGCCCATAGTTTTGGCTATGTCTAGAAATATGGGCCCATAGTTTTGCATTGGCTAGTCCTACAGGCCCCTATCTCTAGGCTGGTATGATAACTCGGCCGTGATAAAATTAGCTATGAAATATATTTTGAGTCGCATATTAACAATTTAGAAGTTTTATAGCTTGGAGAATTTGACAGATATCGACCTTCATGCATATTTTATGAGATTCTTGCTTTGAATATATCAATTTATGTAAGCAAATCATGCAATAGGGGTTCTTTCGATTTGTGTTTGAATTACCCATCAAGCGACTTTGTGATACCTCCTTATTATAACAACATGCAATCAGGTTATTAATAAGGAAAATATATTGGCTGTTATGCTAATTAAAAGATCGGGATCGCATCAAATTCTCCAAGCTATACTTGCTGAGTAGTTAAGATGGCTTGAGTTCTTAAGTACTGTAAAATCATTAATTTTTGTGGAGGATTAAATTTCGTAGTTCACCTTCAACCATGAAGTCAATTTCCATCGAACACTAATTTTGACCCTTTTATTTATTACCTGAAATGCAAAATCTACAAATTACCCCGTAACATCCCATCGAATTGGTCTTTTTTATACCAAAACCACGAAATTTTGTCCCATTGAAATTAAATGATTTTACAGTATTTGAATCCCAAACACTCTCATTTTCTTTGTTCCTTCATTAGTATTTTAGAATGTGTATAGTTTGTTTACACCTTTGCTTTAAGAGTATTTTTTTTTCCTTTGTAATGTTTAATGCACATGTAGGGTTTTCATTTTTTTTTACCCTCATAGGATATTTTGTTAAAATTTTGTGTTGCAAATCAACTTTTACTCTATTGACAAATAACCATTCTTTCGCAATATTATGTTGATAACGAGGCAATTCAAAAAATTTTCTGCATTGAAACTTCGATTCAAAGATCTTGTGCAGTATCTAGTTATACCCCCTCCCCATCTTTGATGAGGCTTCTATTGCTATACACATGCCTGTTGGTTGGTCTGTGGGACATCGGACCAAATTGAGGGCTTGGTGCAAAACTATGGTATGTGCCTCTATAAATTGAGGTAGTTACCATAGTTTTGCACTGAGACCTCGAAATGGTTTCAATAGATACAATCCGGATTGTACAATATTGTGGGTTTACTGCAAATTTGCATGCAGTACAAATAATGTTGACCTTAATCCTTTGCTAATGCTATTGTGATTTAAATAAGTATCACTCATTTCAATGGTTTATATGGAACGAAACCATGGATAACGGTAAAAGTTGTTTGTACCGCGGGATTAGTGTGGAAAAACCAGATTGCATTGAATTCCGGGGTATATCTATTAAAATACTCAAGAATTCTTTGCCTCAGGATCTTCAAATCTTCAAGCTTCTTTACATGATGGTCTGGTCAACAACAGTAGATGACCCTTATTGATTTTGAGATTAAAGGTCAAGGTTACAGTGACCTTTACCATTTCTGACTGTTGAGCTGCCATTGGAGCATACATGTTTATTGAACATCTCTTGTTTTCATACTGTTTTTTTGTGCAATTAATATGGTTCTTTAGTTACTATACAGCCATTCATTGTATCAGTGCAATTAATAGGGTACTCCAAAATCATTTCATTACAATCGGACAAAATTTTGTGGTTTCTGTAAAAACATTTATTTTCGAAGGGGATTAAATTTCGTGAACTTCGTGGTTCACCTTCTACCAGGAAATTAAATCCCATCAAACAATAATATTAACTCTAGTATTTAGTACCTGAAATGAAAAATCCACAAATTAACATCCCGTCAAAATGGTCTTTTTGTCCAAAACCACGAAATTTCGTCCCTTCAAATTAAATGATTTTAGTCATTTACTGTATATTATGCAAATAGGAGGCCGTGGATAAGGTAATAATTTCTGTACTGTATTTTTGTTTGTCATTTGCAATGTGTCTTATCACATCTGGGGTGGTATTCACAACACGTCTTAAGTGGAAACTTAAATGTGTAGGCTTAAGTTAAAATATTGAGCTGAATATATTTCTAAAGAAACGACAAATAACCCATGTTTGCTATATGTGTGCTGTAGATCTATAGGTATAGCTTCTTAACAATGTAAAAACTTTGTAATCATGATTTTTCTGTATAGCAGATACACTTGAAATTTGAGATTTTTAGAAAATTCTAAGTTTTCACTTAAGATGCTTTGTGAATACCAGCCCAGTAGTGGCTTCATTAGGCACGAATTTCTCTCATTCATCATTTTGATAATTTGTTCTTGGCTTCAATTTTGTATTGTTTTACAGTTCATTGTTTGATATGAGCATATTTGTGTCGCTTTGAATAAAGTATATTTTTTATTCTGATTGTTCAAAAGTTTTGCAAAATAGTTTGCAAAGTTAAGTCTTGAAAAGTTCGCAGTTTTTAAATGCATACAACTTCCATATGTTATCCACTTTCGGATTTCAAAATATAGGAAAAACTATTCATCTGCAAAAAAATAAATACAGTTATTTATTTATTATTACATAATCATTTATTAATGGTTTTGTATTTATTACATATTAAATCATATATCAGTGATTTGTATTATCTATGAATTAAGTCACATGTCATTTTTATACCATTTCTAAATATTGAAAATTTATACCTTGGGAATAGATCTGATTTCACTGTATCAGTTATTTATTTATTACATAATCATTTATATGTGGTTTACTGTCCATAAAGTCACATGTCATTTTGATCACAGGTAACTGTATCATTGAAAATGAAAAAAACAAACAATATTTTTTGAAAATTTACATTTTTCTGTAAAAAGAAAGAAAAATCGATTTTATTGTCTGTAAAAAGAAAGAAAATCTAAAAAATTTCTATAAAAATAAAAAAATTCAGAAAAATATTCTTTTTCGTTTTCAATGTTAGTGTTACCTGTGATTTTGATACGATTGCTTAGCGCATTATGATAAATTTATGTGAATCTGTAATATTTGTTATGACTGCACCATAAAAATATATCAAATAATCATAATTTGTTGGTTTTGTTTGTTTCCTGATTCATCCAGTTGACATTACGCTAGAGAAGAGATCGCTCCTCCTGATTGTTTGTCGATAGTTGTTTGGCGAAGATTGTTTGTTGAAGGTTGTTTGGCGAAGATTGTTTGTCAAAAATTTTGTCGAAGGTTGTTTGGCGAAGATTGTTTGTTGAAAGTTGTTTGTTGAAGGTTTTTAAGTTAATCCATTGGACCATGTGATTATAATTAACCGTCAAAATTGATTTATAAAGGGTATACAATGACAACTGGTGTTATTGCAATTCCGCCATAATGGTGATGTATCATATGGTGCATCGTGCTCACTCAGTTACTTGTTACCTGTAATGAACACTCAACCAATACTCAGGGGTGTTAACTTTCTGAAATTAACTTACGTGGAGCAGTGGCCTAGAGGTAGGGTGCGCGCTTCGCCATCGAGAAGTCCCGGATTCAACCCCACTGGACCACTGGTTAATATTTCTGAGCAAGACCCACATGCTCTACTCCACCATGGTGTAAAATGGTACCTGTGAGGGCAGTGTCTATTCCTGGGCTCCGCAGATCGATGTTGGCTGCCATACCCACAGAGAGACACGATTGTAGGTTTCCATAAGTAGCCCAATGACCAGGTGATGTAAAATTTCAAAGGGTGCTTTAGCGGCATAACAGTTGTAAAGAGCACTAGAAATTTTGTAACTTTTTTTACCTTATCCTGACAATGCAATGATTTCTGGCCAAATAAAAACTATTTGGTGAAAATATCTTGATAAATGGCAATGTTATGGTCATTTTAATATGTTTTGAAGGAATGTCTAATTATATAATAATAAAGACTGATTTCAATATGGAAACAATGTGGTTGAAGGTCCCTTGTTTGTCCAAAATGGTAGACCGCATATGATGTTCCTGATTTTGAATTTGACTCCATCGACACCCCTGCAGTACTGAATTGTTCTTTTATAATAGGCAATTGTCCACTTATCTGTGTGTGAAGGACATGTCTGATTCCATGGTCGACAAGAACATAACCTGCTCGACCCATAATTAACTTACATTATCCTGGAGATGTGACTGTTGTACCGTTACATCGACTTAGACGCCATCTGAATGTGGCAACTCTTAATGCGTACTGTGCGCTATTTGAGTTTTATGGACCATATGTGGTAGAAAGAAAATCAAATATTCACATGAGAAACAGCCGTCCCAAGTCACTGTTTTTCCAGGCCCCGATCTCCCGAAGCATCTCAAGCAGAAATCTCATCTCAAATTGAGATTTTGTCCAAATCAGAGTCTGATTTTTAAATAAATTGGAAGCTAGATTTTATCAAAATTTACTGAAATGAACAAAAAAAACCGTTTGTTATTTTTAATGCTAATTATGAGTCCACCTTCCCTTGGAAGTTATCCAAACCATGCATAGATATATTTGAGATGAGATTTATCTCAAATTGAGATGTTTCGGGGGATTGTGGCCAGTTCTAAAAATAAAGGATGTATCCAGTGTATTACTTGCCATCCGTTTCAAAGAAAATGTTGTGATTTGAGAAGCGGACGGATTTGGCTTTCTCATTGTCCAAAACTATAAATTTCGAAAATAATGCATGTATTTTCGAAGTGCAATAACAAAATAGAGCCATTCGTGATCCAATACTGCCTAATTATCTTTACTAGTTAGTAGAACATTATATTTTAGACGTACACATCGATAGTAAACGCACCGATACTACATGGTTCTGGTGCGTTATAGCGTTTGATCACCCCTCATTGTGTTTTCAGTACACGAATCCAATTTTCTGTTACTGTTTAAGAGCGGGTACTCGGTTTTACATAACAAACATATCGCGGGCTTAGAACAAGAAGGTCGTAACTACCAAATCGATATATTGAGAAAACAAGAGAAAACTGTCTGTAATTTACTCTTTACCTATGAGAAATTACGTTTTTGAAACTTCATTTTGGTCAACATGACAATTTCAGATTTTCATGAAAATAGACTCATAAGAAGCGCCTTGTGATGCTTATTCTAAATATGTTTGAATCTTAAAAGGTCGTAAGTGACCTTCTAATTCTAAGCCATCGATATTTTTCGCTGACTTATACTGAGAAGGTCGTATTTACAAAATCAATATTTTGAGAAACAAGAAAGCCTGTCTGACAATTACTCTTTACTTATATGGTAAAACAAACATTTTAATCTTCAGTTTGGTCAACATGACAAATTCCGATTTTTATTTTGAAGTAGATTTCAAATACACGGTACGTGTATACCCGTATCGGCACCCTCTCTTGTTCAAATGTACACGCAGTCATATTTATGGCACCTGAATTCGATTTAGGAAATATCTCGCACATCAGAGGGAAAGTCCTTGAACAAATCTGGCCTCTAAGTTACGTTATCAAAATAACGTAAAATCAGCCTACTTTCTGTTTCGTTGTGTATTGCCATCAGGGGTGTAGCTAGGACCTTAGCAATGTGTAGGCCCGTAGGTAAAAATGAAAAAAGTAGGGGGGTCCGGGGCATGCTCCACCGGATGTTTTTTAGTTTTTATTCCTTGAAAAGTACTGGTGCGTTTTGACATATATTTAGGAGATCAAATTTCAAGTTAAACTTAAAAAATATATTACGTTTTCTCGAAATGATGTGTAGGCCCGGGCCTAATGGCCTAGCGGCAGCTACGCTACTGGCCATTGGCCTACTATCCAAAAATTTATAAGATTTATGTTTTAATCTAAAAAATGATACTATGCAAATTAGTAAAATATGTTCACCTAGCATTTCAAAGGCGTAACTCTTATTTAGATTTGTAATTTTTGTAATCATTAATTGGTATATAAACATGTATCGTTATATTCTTTGTACATATTGGGACTATTCTTATGTTATTGTGTTCACTGTGTTTTGTACATGCTCTTCTTATGTTGATTGCCTGCCGCCTATTGTTTGTTTAAGGCGACGAACATAAATAATGTTCTTATGCTAATAAACTGAAACTGTTCTGGTACCGGCACCCTCTCTGTGCTATGCAGATGACTGGGAAAATAACTCACAATAACTATAGCACAGAGAAGGTGCCGGTGCCAGAACAGAAAGGGTGTCGTTGCCACAAATAAACCGAAAGTAGACTGCTGTTTGTGTAATTTGATGAAAGTTGCTATGTAAAAAGGATTTAGAGACCAGTTTGGTTCAAGGACTTTCCATCTGAGGTGAGAGATATTTCCTATATTTACGAAAAATTGCAATCATGACTCTCGTGTTCATTCGAAAAAGTACCCCCCCCCCCCGGTCAACATTCCATCTTGTATATTTCACAAATAGACTGTCATTATATAAAATGTGTGAAGCTATGGCGGTGAAGGCCAAAAGAGTTCTTATTCAACAGTTGTATTCATTCCAAAATTTGTCTTTAATTCCGTTCAAAACGTTTTTAAAGTAGTTGATGCTAAAGGTGCTTCAGTGATGCTTTATGGATCAGAACTTTTGGGTATTAACAGGTTTGATTGCATGGAAAATGTACAAATATTTGCTTGTAAAAGGCTATTGAATGTAAATACTAATGCCTGCAATGATGCAGTTTTAGGTGATATGGGAAGATTACCAATGTATGTTTATGCTTCAAAAAGATGTATTAAGTACTGGCTACGTATGTTAGCAATGCCTCGTATAAGATATGTGCGTTTATGTTATGATATGTTACTACATTATGATGAAAAGGGATATAACAATTGGGTATCTATTGTGCGACCTAATCTCTGTTCAAATGGCTTCGGTTATGTTTAGTACAGTCAACACGTTGAAAATACCCAACATTTCCTTCACCATTATATGCTGACACTGACTGATCAGTATAAACAAATATGGACTGCTTAATGTTTAGACAGCAGTAAACTGTTTTATTATACAAATTTCAAACCACTATTTGGTGTTGAACATTATATACTAGTAATTGATATAGAAATTATAGATATTTCCAAATTTAGAACAAGTTTAGCTTCTTTCAGATTTTCTAGTCATGGCTTATGATATAACAAGGCAGGTACATTTTAATATCCCTAGAGAAAATAAAATATGTCCATACTGTGAGATTAGTGTTGAAGATGAGTTCCATTTCCTTTTATTGTGGTCTCTGAAATACGCTCTAAATCAGAATACTATTTTAAAAATGCCTATCTACAGAAATTTTATTTGCTAATGTCATGTACTAACAAAACTACTATTAGAAATTTAGCCATGTTTATATATTATGTTTTCGAATTAAGACGTTCATTCATCAAAGGAATTGGTTAAAATATTTTACAATATCATTACAGATTTATCATATACTAGTAACATGCTATAATTGTAAATACTGTTTGTTTTTATGTATATATGTATTATGTATAATTGGGTAATATTGTATTTGTATGATAAAACATTATGTATATGTTGTGTATGGGCCGGTGGCCTTTAACATGTTTCGAAATAAACTGTCAATGTGTTAAAGTATATAATGCCCTATGCCAACTAACAATGCCAACATGTTTCAGTAACAATGGGTATTTCTTCTTCAGCTATTATGTATTTACTAAAGCTCTATATACTTGTTTTATTACAAGACTTAGTATTGACAACAAAATATGTTTCTATCGCACAACAAAACTAGTGGTTTCAATCAAAGCATTTTATTTGATAAAATACATGTATGTTGTAGTAATGAAGCATAGCATGTAAATAACTCGATACTATGGTCATGGACGGTATAGTCGGTATTGACGAATGACAGCTCATTACATGCATGTCCGCATGTATGTCATTATTCACAAATCAGTGCCCACTACGCCTGAAGTGTCTCAGAAAGTGAAATATTGCAATATCTGTAAAACATAGAAAACCGACCCTTTTTGTGGGGATTGGATGCCAATCCCCACTGAGTCAACAGCCACTTACATTCGGACGGAACTACACAAAACAAACGATCACGAAGAAAACCGAATGCACAATCATTGAAATGCAATCTTGTTGGATATCGCTAGCATTCTACGCAATTGTCTAGATTTCATCATAAGACCGCATACATTACTACTTTGGTTGTAGACGTTGCGTTTATTTTACGGTCATAGGGAGTTATTCTTGTAGTCATATGTAAAACTAGCGATTTCCAAAATCATGCCGCAAAACAAGTGTTCTGTGTACAACCATCTCATAGCGACCATTTCGTGAAATATTATTAAGTCAAATTGCTGCATACTTTAGTTCCAGGTCGTAGATGTACACAAGAAATGTCAGTTGTAAGAGTAATCGTTTTGTTAGATATACTGATAATTCATTTGATCACATAAATACCGTGATACATGTTCTCCATAAGTACATTGTTCTCCAACACATATGGTAATAACACTTTGCATAAACTAATCCTTTAGTCGTGCGCATAATTCACTGATTTAGTTATGAACTTTGTTCTTTATGAATTCAAAGTAATATATTGATACATTTCAAATATTGTAATATAAATACATGTTTATTGTTTGCAGCTTTAAAGAGGTGTTCCCTATAACTTTGATCGTTTAAATCGATCCAGGAATATTATACATTAAATGACAATCATTATTGCTTAAACACATCAAATCTTCGACAAAAAGCTCCCACCAATTACCGAGAAAAAAAAAATATTTCCGTAACGAGCCAAATTGAGTTATTTCCCTCTGACCACATATTAATAAATCGCTGGAAGCGATACATTATTATTGGTGATTTGAATATATTTCTACATTATAGAGACATATTTGCGCACACTTTCTTCCGACAAATTATGATAATTGATAGTGATTTGCACATTTAGCTCATTTAATGTGACAGTAGAGAAAATATGTTAGTTATAGGGAATGTCTCTTTAAAGCATTGTTTAAGGGTCTATATACAGCAAATTGGGCCAAAGGCTCGCTTAGTAACTGTTTTTTATCGACTCATTTAAGAAATGTTGATTTCAAAAGAAAACTCGTGGTAGATCCTATATCTGTATTCTAGTCGTTCATGTTATTGCGTGCCCGCACAATAAATGATTATACAGAAATTGTCCTATTACTGTTAATCAAAGTTCTGACATCCTGTATCTCTCATAGCCTTTCCAAACTCATTGAGAAGTTTGTTGAACTGTTTCCCTCTCTGGTCCTTACGTTTCTCCAAGATCAAGGTCGATCCAGAGAGTGAGTAACGCATTCTGAAATATGAAAAACAGAAACAGTGTCTTCACAAGTTGAATAACTAGCTTACGAGGGCCAAAAATCTACATGATTAAAGAGTCAAGCAACAAGTTCCAAATCTATACCCATTACACTCTCCTTATAAAACGCGATAAAACAGTTTTCATTTATTTGCGACATGACAATATTAATTTACTCCTTGTTCTGTTGATTACGGAACTGGCTTTGCATCACACATATGCTTTAATTTTTAATATAATCTTATTAAAATGTACAATTGTATACTTTTTACGACTTAACTAAGGATCGTATAGTACATTCTTTGACTATAGCCCATCTCCATACTCAATTGTAGACATGGGTACACCTTTTGATATAGAATGTATGCTTTTAACCTACTCTTTCGTATTGTTCGGGGTCTTAAACACGTGACGCTCCCGTCCTACTATCAGGTATTTTTGTCCTTTCTTCAACTTTGGGAAGGTACAATGAGAGGGCCAATAAAACACCATGGTGTCCCCTTGATCTTCATCGAGTGTCACACCACCTGGAACATGTAAATACAATTAAACTTCGTTAAGAAGAGCATTGATATTACGAAAACCCATCTTATTTCGAGCCACTTTCAAACTCCCGGCGAATTAGCTAAATATATGTTGTATACTTATATCACACCGCTATGTCGAGCTCCTGATTTATTTTGATCATATGGCTCGTCCCGATTAGTTCTCGAAATAAACACTTTTTTTTGTAGAGTGCGCCCAGTATAATGTGATGTTTACAAACATTGGCCGGATTGGTATACTGCTGCATAATTGGTTACACAATTATATACAAGAGTAACACTGATAAATTGTGCAAGGTTGATTTTTCCTCCTATGTGGCTAATTCCAAAAGTTCCCGCCTTTCTTGTTATCCTGGACGCACCAGTCACTTGTTTTCATAACAAAATACATGAACTGTCTACTGTCAGTTAAATAAGAACGGTTATAAATATAAGCTCGTCCACCAGGAAAAACAGTGTTTATTTCAGCTACACAAGTGATTATTCATCCCTTTTTGATGCAACAGGTTTGTATCTCACTTTTATAAAGAGCGATACGACCTTGTTGTACTAAAGGGACGTATTGGTAATTGGCAGCGACATGTAATAAATTATCGAATATGGGTGACAAGAAAAAGACAAAAAACGGGCTACAAACTCACTCAAATTTAACATGGTTAAATCTAATTGCAAAGAAATGGAAATACTTAGCAATGTTTTTAATTTAAAGTCTTAGTCTGAGTTTCAGTCTTACACATTGGTGAATTAGACCCCTGGCTGGGTTCGAAATGTTGAATCTTACCATCAAAATATTTGTTCTCCAAAATGGCATCTGCGAGCACCTCTCTGGTGTTTTTATCGTTGCCATACAGCTTGGTTATCTTCACTACAATCACTGCATGAAATAAAACCATGAATACATGATCATAATGTGTTATGCACCAATCAGTTGAATCTAAAATAGGAGTTTTAAAGTGAAACATGTCACATGGTGTATCTAAATGTGATTTAAAAGGGATTTAGATAATAACATAAACAAGGAAGGTATTATTTCAAGTGGTTATAAATATGGGATAGAAGATCATAAATAGATTAAAACAAACTGAACTTTGTGCAACAAAAGGCGAACTTGGAAAACCAGAATGCATTAACGAAAAAAGGAGTAACTCCACTTTAGTAGGGATTCTTAGCAGGTCTGGTGTAATTTGTTAGTCTCACAGCAGCTAAACCACAACTTTAAATCCTCTATGAATAATTCTACCAATAATCGTGTCAAGTTCACAGTGGCTGCCTTATAAGTTATAATTGACATAACGCTAGTTGTCATTTTGCTACAAGCTTCAGTCAGTTATAAAAGTGAGCTGTTCGTTGGGACTTTACTTGCACTTATCAACACATTATAAAACAAGAGCACAGCTTCGAGTGCTTGGCGCTCAAGACGACTTTCTTGTTTTAGATAAAAACAAGGGTAGATAACTCAATAAATATGACCTGGGTAAAGTTTTAACATGAACACAAGTATAGCTAGTTTGCGATAGAAAAAAATCGTGTTTTTTAAATATTTCTCTGTAATTACTACACCTACAAGTATGAAATTTTGCACGAATAAATGAAATATATCTACCTAATACAAACTGAAATTTCAGCAACATCAGAAATGAGTTAAAAAAGTTTTGTTCATAAGTTCTATGTAACATTTTTGCAGTTTTGTATGAAATATCAAGTTAGAAGACTTGATACTTGCAACAGCCAATTTACGGTCATATGATACGCATAACGGTATATTTACGTATTCGCAACCTACTTAATTTAACACATGCGAGGTCCGTCTGTGAATATGACGAAGTACATGTTATTGCTGTACATTGTTTACAAGCAACACACCTAAGTAATCCGAATAACAAGGGCCTCCCAAGTCTTGTCTTTATAACAGCAACCTCAATCCCGCTGATCACGGATTGTAACGGTTAAATAATTGATAGTAAATCATCAATGGAATACCAGATTACCTCCCTGCGTTAAACTGTAAATACGCATGTAATTTCAATATGTAATAAAGAATAAATATCTTTTAATTGGTGACTAAAAATTATGAAATTCAAAATGAGACTAGGTAGGAAGTTATTGTAGTTCTGTGTAATTTTTTACCAAAATCTGATGAATAGATTTTTAGAAATCTTTAAAAAACACGATTTTTTTCTATCGCAAACTAGCTATACGAGTAAACAGCAATTTAAGCCCATCAAACCAACATCGATATACAAATCTAATTATAAATACCATTTTAGAGATCAGTCTTGTCAGTATGACTCCTATTGTGATGGTGAATATATATACCTATGCTAACTTTCAAGTGGATATCTTTGATAGTATGTGAGAGAATGACTCTGGTAATAAACTTAATTAAAGGATCATTTACCGCCTCCTCGATAACCTAGTGGTAGAGCGTTCGCTTCGAGTGCGGAAGGTCACGGGTTCGATCCCTGGCCGCTTCATACCAAAAGACGAAATAAAATTGGTACCAGTATTTCCTGGCTAGACGTTCAACATATAAGGGAATCTGACACTCGTGGCGATGGATAACATCAGGAATGAGGTGTGGAGAGTGATTAATATAAGTTACACAATTGACCTTATTATTTATATTACATTATTACCGTAACCAACATTGTCCCTGTTACATGCATATTTCTGTAGTCGTAACTTCGGATTCATTTTTTTCTTCCAGTATTCTGCTAGTTTACTGCGCACGTCTCGAGCACAGATACCTGAAAGGAAGAAATATGAAAGCGACTCAACTCCATTTTGATGATAAAAACACGTTTTATATGCGTTTTAATCACAGAACTATGTTTTACGAATACATAATATATAAAGATTCTTACAACTTATATTACGATCAAATGCGATATTGATGAAAACTCCCGAATATATTTTTTACTGTCCGTTACGGCTTGTTTCGGTTGAGACCATTCTACGCTTTTACAACGTTGACTTATATATTTTACTACGTTAGTGACGCAATAGATTTTCGGGGTGTAAAAGGTAAAAACTCGACGTTGTGTGACAAGTTTTCTTCTAGACGAATAAGTTCAGATACGTGTATAAATGTAGTAATTAAATTTAAGTCGGTCAACCCAAACAATGTGAATTTAAGAGAGAATTTTGATAATTTTCGAATTTACCAACTTTTTTTAGTTGAGTTGAGTCCCTTTAAAGATGCATTATCACTCAGAAAATGCTACAACTAAAATATTGTTAGAACAATGAAAGCTTTGTCAAAACAACCGAATATCATAACACCTAAAAAATGAATGAATCAAAGTTTCATCAAAATTCCTTAAGAAATGCACACAGAAATCAATTAATATGTAAAAAATCAACAAAGGGTCATAATTCTCACACAAATGGCCGAAATTAAAAGCCCTGACGATATCCGCTAGTGCACCTCAAGACTGTACTTCTGTAAAAGTTTTTACAACATTCCATGAGCAATATGTAAAAAATTAACAAAGGGCATTAACTCTGTCAAAAATGGTCGAATAAAAAATTCTGACAATATGCGCTGGGGGACATCATAGCAGTTATTCTGTGAAAGTTTTGTCGAATTCCCTTACGAAATGTAGGAGTAGTAGCACACAGAAATCAATTAATATGTAAAAAGCAACAAAGGGACATAATTCTTTCAAAAAATGACGGAAATGAAAAGCCCTGACGATATCCGCTAGTGCACCTCAAGACTGTACTTCTGTAAAAGTTTTGACAAAATTCCATGAGCAATATGTAAAAAATTAACAAAGGGCATTAACTCTGTAAAAAATGGTCGAATAAAAATTCTGACAATATGCGCTGGGGGACATCATAGCAGTTATTCTGTGAAAGTTTTGTCGAATTCCCTTACGAAATGTAGGAGTAGTAGCACACAGAAATCAATTAATATGTAAAAAGCAACAAAGGGACATAATTCTTTCAAAAAATGACGGAAATGAAAAGCCCTGACGATATCCGCTAGTGCACCTCAAGACTGTACTTCTGTAAAAGTTTTGACAAAATTCCATGAGCAATATGTAAAAAATTAACAAAGGGCATTAACTCTGTAAAAAATGGTCGAATAAAAATTCTGACAATATGCGCTGGGGGACATCATAGCAGTTATTCTGTGAAAGTTTTGTCGAATTCCCTAACGAAATGTAGGAGGAGTTGCACACAGAAGAATTTATATGTAAAAAACAACAAAGGGCAATAACTCTGTCAAAAATGGTCGAATAAAAAAACCCTGACAATATGCGCTGGGGGACATTATAGCAGTTATTCTATGAAAGTTTTGTCAAATTCCCTTTAGAAATGTAGGAGGAGTTGCACACAGAAGAATTTATATGTAAAAAACATAAAAGGGCAATAACTCTGTCAAAAATGGTCGAATAAAACAATCCTGACAATATGCGCTGGGGGACATCATAGCAGTTATTCTATGAAAGTTTTGTCAAATTCCCTTTAGAAATGCAGGAGGAGATGCACACAGAAGTTCGGACGGACAGACGGACGCCTACCATTACCATATCCCCTTCGCCTTCGACGGGGGATAATTAATGGATGACATGTGTTGGTTTGTTGACAAAATAACGATCTGTATACAATTGCATAATGAATAGTCGAAGGAAATGTTTTATTAAGTGTATATAACAATTCACTGAAGAAAAGGATATATAACACATAATAATAAAATTGCCAAAACGATGCTCTGACAAATGATGAAAGGCATACGTACTGCTGATGCATTTACACTCGTTCCCATCACATGTGTGATCAAATGTACTCCCAGTGTTGTTGTTTAAACCATATATCTTCCTGCAACTTATATCTGTAACAATAAAATAAAAACAACACTTTTGAATATGTCAAACGTTCCACCAGTCAGCAGAAGTCTCGCCATATAGCCAATATCCGATCGCATTATTATTTAACGCATCTAACTGGTAAGGCCCGTTGATTATATATACATGTTCCCTTTCTAAAACTCCACACACCATGCACAAACCTGAAAAACAGTTGATCAAAATCAACTCTTACTGGTAGCAAATGATCTTATTAAGAACACGAACCCCAATATACTTTGTTTCCATTCATAATATGTTTAAAGAAGTTACAGTTGTTTTTGTAACTAAGAGCATACTCCAACTAGAGTGGTTAATGTGATTCACGTCTAATCTAGCAACCGGGTTAAAATCCGGGTTGAGACACAAATACATGTATATGCCTGCCATATTTCAGCAGAAAGCTGACTGGCAAATGAAGATTATCTTAATATGATCTAACGAATTATATAAAATTATACCGTCGTTATAGTAGTCATATACTTCTACCATAGCAGGTTGTCTCGTTTTGGAGGTGGCTGCTTTATCATAACCATCTTTCACACGGAAAGTAAATTCATTCACCGTCGAATCGAGCTGCAAAAATACACACTTGCCTCTATTATTACGCTTACTGTGAAGCTTATAGCAACTTGCACCGTTCATAAACAACATAGGTTACTAATACTAGGTGCATGGTGGACAAGTCATTCCCGCTCTCGTTCGTTTACAAATCAGGAGGTGTCTGGTTGGAATCTCAACCGAGTCACTTGAAATGTAAGAAACGCTTTCCAGTGTTTAAAACCTATATGCATTTGGAAAGTTCTAATCTAGCATACACGTATTTTCTTATATCACAAATTTGTCACTTCTCACGAAATGTAGGTCAGCCATATTTTGTATGTTAATTGTTTGGATATCGATATGACAGCACTTCAAATAAACTAAATTAAGACTAAAATCGTCATATCGTTGGTTGTTTCACCATTATAGCAGTTAAATCACTGTTACTGTGTTGATGCATGTATGTGGTATATCCTCCCCAAGAATACCATTAATTACGTAAAAGGATAGAAATTATGTTCGACCTGATGTTCCCACCATTCAAGCAACGCTAAACTTGAATTATAAATGGGTATGCCTCGTGGTGTGTTTACAACACCTCAAACCAACAGTATGGAGTAGCTTGAAAACAAACACTTTGGTAATAAGGCTCTAAATGGGAGAAACTCATTAAAAATGTACTAAAATCAATTTACTTTTTATTGACAATTATGGAAGGAATGATTATGAAAGTACTTGAACAGGGAGAGTGGTTTATTTTAAACCCTACTAGTTTTATCTAGAGATTTAAGCTAGAATGACTTCAATGTACACTCTCTATACATAGACAGTAAACAAGCACGCAAGAGGTCATTTGAACGTGAACTCTAACATAATGTTGTCAGATCAATGCTACAACCTAGGTTTATGAAATAAGTTATAAGAATATTGTACCGTTAGAAGATAAAAGACGATGTAGCCCTCTTGATTGTCTGTCGTCTCATACAAGAAAATGTTTTCATTGTCTTGCATCAGCTGAAATAATAGGCGATATAAGATGTCTATGTTTCCGGTAACAACACATATTGAAGATATTTAGGGTTTGACATAACACAAATTGTCAATCTATACCCATTAAATCAATTGTAACGGTAAACTATACTCACATTGCCCAATGAATTAATTTGAAAACCTTCGCCAAGCACCAGGATGAATGATCTCTGCTTCGGCGTAATGTCAATTTAGAGGCAGTCAAATCGGTTATTTCATCAATTAATTAAAAAAAGTGTTTTATCTAAATTGCAGAAATACATTTGGCCACCAACCTCATTTTGATATTAATAACCCAGCCAAATAATCGTAATAGTTGCGTAATATATTTGACAGCCAAAATGACTTAGTTTTGTTCTACCAAAAATAATGCTAAATTCATTATTGAACAAACACCACTGACACACATTTAAAAAAGTTATTCTATTAGTTTCAATGTTAAATTCCACATTCAATATCAAATCGATGTTTCTATGTTTATAATGTACATATTTCGATACCTTGTCCAAATCATCTTTTATGACCGACACACCCGTCTGCAAGCCAACCCTTACAATCGACATTCCATATTCGTCACCAGGCAACGAGCTGCAATTTAAAAAAGCAACTTATCATAAAAACCATGGTGCGGCAGTTTTATAAAGCCTGTTTAATAAAAACGATATTGCACTACTCGATAATATAATAACTATGCAAATGAAGCGGCTAATCAATATTTCTTTGTGGACTTTCAAAAATATACACATACAGACATGATACGTAGTCCGTGACGCGATTACGATTCAAATATTCTCGTCTCGCTCAAATCATTATGCAACAATGTAACGGTAATTGAACTACAGTGCTGCATTTTGTTTATTTGCTCATTCATTTTAACCGCATTGCTCACTAACTTTATTCTGTTGTTAAACGGAGGCCTGTCTACTTTTAGCACATTTACAGGGCTTATTTTGTCAGTGTGATAAAAGAATCTTACATCCGTGTCTGTCCATATATAACTTATTAAACTCGTTGGATCCACCTGGTTTATTAAATTCAATATGAAAAGACACTCATGTAAGATCTTCTATTCATTACACCGTTCAACATACGTGAGCACGTTACTCGTATATCAAGTTCCTAACGAGTGTATACTAGTATAAAACAAGTCCAAATATCTAATCGCGGCGATGGTTTAAAGAGACATTCCCTATAACTAGCATATTGTTCTCTACTATCACATTAAATGAGCTAAATGTACAAAGCACTATCAATTATCATAATTTGTCAGAAGAAAGTGTGCGCAAATATGTCTCTATAATGTAAAAAATAAATACAAATCACCAATAATAATTCACCGCTTCCATCGATTTATTATTATGTTGTCAAAGGGAAATAACTCGTGACTATTTTGGCTCGTTACGGAAATATATATTTTTTTTATTTATAATTTTTCGCGGTAATTGGTGGGAGCTTTTTGTCGAAGATTTGAGGTGTTTAAGCAATAATGATTCTCATTTAATGTATTATATTCCAGGATCGATTTAAACGATCAAAGTTATAGGGAACGCCTCTTACCAAACAGTTTTGTTAAAGCCGATTTACTATTAATAAATTTGAATAAGTTCACAATGTTTTAGCTATTGGTACATAACAGCTATATGATTGGTCATCATTATTTTTAAATTAATTAAGATCAATAACACAAATACAACTGGAAGAAGAAATAATATTTGAGTGTACACTTGTATGATGTAATTTTAGCGAGACTTTTCGAAGAATAAATGTCAATATATTGTGGTGATGGGATCGTCAAAGTCAGCGTCTGCGTTGGTTCATTGTCATAGTTCTTTTCTCAAATACCATTAAATGTATCCATTTGAAACTGACCATAGTTATTGACAATCCCAAACGGAGTCGTCCATATTGACAAGGCTAATAACCTTATGATAATCTGTAAAGCGCTATCTGTCCTGGTTTCTCTTAGAATACTCTTTCACTATCACGAACGAGGAGCCGATCGTACATGACCCGTAGGCTATGCTATTGTAGCACAAATATTCCGTTTTAAGAAATAAACTATTTTGAAACCTTTAAACGAAACTAAAGTACTTGCGTACATATAACTTGTGTTTTCTAGATTCATTTAAGAAATGTTGATCTCCAAAGACAACAAATGACGGATCCTATATGTTGTATAAGGTCGTAAGTAGTAGTTCTATTTCAAAAGCAGCGAGTTGTTATGATAAAGAAAATATTTTCCTTTACCTGACCCTGAATTTAACACATTTAGTTTTATCATCGGATGCCTCACGTTTCCTGCGATTGGCAGCATTATTATTGTTGTTGTTGGCGATGGCTTGGTTATTGGGCTTCTTGGGATCCAGGGCGCAATATCCGCACACATCACATTTACTGAAATAGAAAAAGTTCTCCCTAATATACAAGTCGGCGCAATATCCACAAACATCACATTTGCTGAAATAGAAAACGTTCTCCCTAATATACTAGTCGGCGCAATATTCACACACATCACATTTGCTGAAATAGAAAACGTTCTCCCTTATATACTAGTCGGCGCAATATCCGCATACATCACATTTGCTGAATAGAAAACGTTCTCCCTAATATACTAGTCGGCGCAATATTCACACACATCACATTTGCTGAAATAGAAAAAATGCTCCCTAATATATTAGTCGACGCAATATCCACACACACATGATATTTGCTGAAATAGAAATTAAATACTCCATGTATACGAATATATTCTTGCATAAAAGTCAGGCTCAGGTCAAAATAGCCAAGCCATAGTAACTTACCGCTTGCCAGCGAACATGTTTTTCCCATCAATAGTTTTCATAATCTGTATATCTGATATATTGAAAGCACACATCTCTGTTTGAGTGGCTGGTCTGTAGTATACGAGGTCAATTTTCATCTTTCCAGAGCCACCTTTGATATTCGCTTGAAGAGTCAGTTTATTGTTGCCCTTTTCAACAGGTAACTGGAATAGTACAAGCATACAATGCATCTATAATTATATCCAATACATACATCACCAAAAACATTTTTAAACAATATACAAGAAAATCGGACGGCAAATGCAGCACAGAAATATAGAATAAAACATCGAACACCACAATTACAGATTTGAAATATGTTGAATAAATAGAACAGTGCTTAAAGACACCCTACGATGTCTGTTAATCTTAAAAAGTTCCTTTTGTATCAATTTGTCACTTTATCAGTCGGTTTTGCCATACGTTTTTCGAACGCTTTTTAGCTTAGTGTACATTAGTAGGTCTAATTTAAACTTACATTATGACACAACCGATGAATGGAAGTAAACCAAATTTAACCAATTATAAACGATAGTTACATGGTTACACATGCTAAATTTGAAGCATTAAAATTCCAAAACTACAAAGATATGCATAAAATTGCATTACTTTTCGAACACCCCTCGTAAAACATCGAATACCACAATTACACGGTTACAAATATGCACGACATTCAACTATACAAGAAAATGAACCTAACCAATAAAAGCCCTATCGTAAAATCATTACTATTTGTAGGAATTTAATTTCGTGGATTTCGTAGATGATCTCAACCACAAAATTAAATCCCCACAAATATTTAAAATTCATGAAATTAAGTTCCCATGCAATCGTCTTTTTAAAAAAACCCACACAAGATTTGGTCCCATTGAAATTAAATGATGTTTGAGTATCTTGTACTAGTGATAGCGAGGTCATGTGACGTTATTTTTAATATCGTGAAAAAGTGAGATCTTTATTGAAATCGGAACTGTATTAATGTCCAGTGGCATTTACACAAATATCCATTGTTGATGTCATGGTCAGATACAACTCTTTTGGATATATCGCTGGCTTAGAATGAGAAGGTCGTACTTACGACCTTATAAGACTGATACATATTTGAAATCTGCATTATGTTTCTTATGAGCCTATTCAATGAAAATTGAAACTTGTCATGTTGACCAAATGAGGTAATAAAAGCTTGTTTTTACTAGGGTTTTTTTGTTTTTACCATAAGTAATGAGTAAATTTCAGTCAGTTATTCTTGTTTCTCAAAAATGATATTGATTTTGTACTTTCGACCTACTCATTCTAAATCAGCGATATGTTCTGGACAGCACTATAATCAAAAGCATGTTTCAATCTGATTACAGTAATCGACCTAGCTTATTGCATAGCTAGGTGGGTTTGATGAGATGATTTTAAAGGGACTAAACTCCATTTCGATGAGACAAAACACGTTTTGTAGACATTTTAATAAACTATAATCACATACAGTATTCTAATAACTTACTTTACCATCAAACGCGCTATTGAAAACTCTTGAACATGTTTTACCATCCGTTAATTATGTCACGGCTTTTCTCGGCATTAATACAGAACACTACACTTTAAAAACATTAAATATATATTTTACTGCTTTAGCCACGCAATATACTTTATTGGTTTAAAAGGTAATAAACCGACGTTATGCGAGTATTTTTCTTTTAAATGGTCAGTGGAAATGCATGTAAAATCCCATAAGGAATGTTCAAGGTAATGTAGCTTAAAAGAGTCTTTCTAATTATGGTGCTAAATTACTGAGTATAAAGCTGTTGATTATAACTAATATTTCGATGTAAAACAACTCGTCATATAGTTGAAATCAAGGGGAGGTAATATCCAAAAACATGATATTCCTCCTGATATTTCTCCCGACTAGGATTAAAAAGTTTCGATTCTTTTACGGACTCTTGTTATTGACACTAATCTCTGTTCGATAACCTCAATAATGAAAGCTAAAACATAACAGTTTTTAGGATATCAACGAAATGTCCATATCACAGAAAGGCCCATAACTGTGTAGGAATGGTCAACACAGTGCTTTTGTTTGATCAAATTTGCCAGGGTAATGCTGACCAATGAGAAAAGGTACGGACATTTAGTTATCTTAAAACGGTTTTAGCTCTCATCCAATTTACTGACTAAATTTTTTGTTTGGAGTATACATATGTATTAGGTCGGTCAAGCCCAAATATTGGATTTTAAGAGACCTTTCTTTAGGTCGTTTAAACTGCACTTTAGTCCCTTTAATCAGATGGAATCATGCTTTTATATGTATCCTAATACATCATACCTTATGAACAATTGTCTGCAGGTTTCTGTTGGCATTAGTGATCTCATATTCCTTGGCTTTAAACCCGCTTCCTAAAAGTGACACTTTGATAGATGTTTCAGGAAAACTCGTCCTGATAGCGTACTGCGATAGAGCTTGCAGAGAAATAGCAGTGGACTACAAATATAGGTACATGTATTGTTATAATAAATCAAACTGTACGTAATAGCATATTAGACAAATAAACATATTTATGGCCATCAAGTGGTCTTTCTAAGAAAATGAGTTTGGGCAGCTTTTAGACAAAATAAATAACTTAACAGTCAATGTCGTTAAAGGGCTTTTATTAAAGCCATAACCTAATAGCACAATATAAAAGTGATAAAAACACATTGTAAAACATATCTAGTATAAACAACTCATTAACAGATGAGATTGTAACAAATACAGAGTATCTAAAAAAACTGTTATTCATAGAGTCAATAAAATACATTACTCAGCGTTTTGTATAATCATACTAGTAGTAATACCTTCTTAAACCAATTTTATTTCTCCAACTTTCGCGAATCTTTCAAGATTGCAAACGTTTATTCCCCGCAATGATTTCTAACTAATGTATTTCATTGGGAACCGCGTGCTCTGTCCCAGCTCTTTCTGCACAGACTTCTTTCTTCATCGATATTGAGGTACAACATCGATATGGGCGAGACTACCTCTGTGTGGCCAACCAGTTAATTACTAGTTGTTGGGTTGGAAACACTGATAACTACATTTGTATACCAAAAGAAGTAGCATCCATACTTAGATTATTACTTGCTTTAAATATTTTATAGAATTATAAACACAGCAATTAACCATGATTGACACTATACGTGGGTATATAACGAAAAGTAATTCCACTGACACTAAAAAAATCCATGATGACTCTAAAGCAGCGTAATTTTACACACAGGATATTAAATCCATTTTACATATTATGCTTAAAGTTCTCAAATATTCACTGAATGGTTTAGAAATGTGCACACACATGAGGTGCGCATACAAACGAGCATCGCCATAAGTCTGACGTCAACGACGTCAAAATGACGTTAAATACTGACACCTACCAATCCTGAAAAACCTGACAAACCTGCGTAGAGTAAAATCCACCACCAGATTTCTGATACAAGGTCAACCAACGAACAATTGTAGCAGCGGTCTCAAGATCATCATACTGCAGCATAGCTAATAGTGCGTACGATGTTGTCTCTATGTTTGGTCCGTTAGCACCTGTACTATAGCTTTCCCAATGTATGGAACCTACATAAAGACAAAACAAATTTGTCATTGTGTACTCAATACTAGATGTATCATTTTAACTATTCGCGACTTCATTGCAACTTATGACCTATATCCAACGAATAGACTTTAGTTGACTGCAATAAATATTTCTTAGTTAAATTATGACCTATATCCACCGAATAGACGTTAGTTGACAACAACAAATCTTTCGTAACTTATGTCCTGTATCCGCCGAATAAACTTTGGTTGATTGCAATAAATCTTTCTTAATTAACTCATTACCTATATCCACCGAATATACATTAGTTGACAACAACAAATCTTTCTTAACTTATGACCTATATCCACCGAATAGACGTTAGTTGACAACAACAAATCTTTCTTAACTTATGACCTATATCCGCTGAATAGACTTTAGTTGACTGCAATAAATCTTTCTTAATTAAATTATGACCTGTATCCGCCGAATAGACTTTAGTTGACTGCAATAAATCTTTCTTGATTAACTTATGACCTATATCCGCCGAATAGACTTTAGTTGACTGCAATAAATCTTTCTTAATTAACATTACCGAATATACATTAGTTGACAACAACAAATCTTTCTTAACTTATGACCTATATCCACCGAATAGACTTGATATGACTGCAATAAATCTTTCTCAATTAACTTATGACCTATATCCGCCGAATAGACTTTAGTTGACTGCAATAAAGCTTTCTGAATTAACTATAATTAACCTATATCCGCCGAATAAACTTTAGATGATAACAACAAATCTTTCATAATTCACTAATTACCGTTATCCGCGGAAAAGACTTTTGTTGACTGCAAGAAATCTTTCATAATTAGCTCATTACCTATATTCGCCGAATATACTTTAGTTGATAACAACAAATCTTTCATCGCCTGGCGTTTCGGGCTCTTACAGAGTGCCAGAGCATAAGTGATGATAGCAAGACCATGTGGATTTTGCCTTAACCATTGATCATCCACATTCTCCAAATACATCTGAGCAGCTACAACGTTGGAAGTGATTTTCTGAAATGGAAGACAAAATGATGACACAAACCAAAGCCACCCAGCTACGGTGGTAGCGCATAGCCAAATATATATTTTAAGACATATTACAAGCCGATAGCCCTTGTGAGTGATGAATAACCCAAGTTTTCCTAAACCGTATGACTGCTCAAAATAATGGCGGCCATCTTTAAGATTATTTGGCAAATTGACCCGCAAGTCCATCAACTGATTTCAGAAATCTTAGATGTCAAGCTAACCAAAAATCAGTGTTGGATCTGTTCACCTCTTTGATAATGGATCGTTAATATTCGAGACCTTGGACCTGGGACTATCTAAAGCCATCCACATCCCCCAAAAATGGATGCTTCAAGCGAGCATTACATATGATCACTCCGCAATGAATGACACATAAAATACTTATAAGTTATAATTGCTAGGTAATACTTACATCCCGATAAACCTCGCATTCCAACAAACTGATCAAAACAAATGCTGTCCTCGTGCGATCATCACTGCCCATCTGACCCTGCAACGTAATGTGTTTAGTTATTTATACAAATCCATTTAAGGTCCATAGTGAGACAATTTTTTCCAGCTTATCTTAATCACTCTCTACACCCCATAACACGTTGCCAAGAGATTATGAGAGAAGAGATACCTATTTACCAATAATGCTGAGCGTCTAATAAGATTAGTTTTAGTAACATTTTAAATTTCTCTATAGTATGACGCGGCGTGGGATATAATCCGGGGCACTGTGTTAGCAACGAAACTTACGGAAATCGTAAACTTATAGTCAAATATAATTTCTTTATAATACCTTTACATCTATAAAATGTGGTAAATGGAGCTGATATACTAATCAAGATTTAGTTAATGACTTTCCATAAGCAATATATGTCCCCAATGTGTGTACTGAATCTAAATCTGAACGTAAGATTGTGATTTCCGTAAGTACGTTGATAAAACGTCACCCTTGTCCGCCGACGATTTTTAACTAGGTCAACGAGGAAACAATGTCTGGTACGTATTGACCATACAAACAAGGTCCTTGCACGTTGTGTTGCATTGATTGGTTTATCTATAAATTATTGTATCGTATGGTAATAATAGAGAGGTACACGCGATTGTTACATGGCAAACAATAATTGATATGGTAACCACAGTACCCTTGGTTATCAAACGCTCAAAATAACACTGTGGCGTTGTTTCAAAGTTCAACTCTGGACAAAGTACATGATTACAAACCAAATTGATGAATCCCAATTTGTTGGTCCTTTGTATATCGCTGGCTTAGAATGAGAAGTGCCACATACGACCTTATAAGACTAATACATATTCCAAATCTACATCATAAGGCGCTTCTTATGAGCATATTTTCATGAAAATGGAAACTTGTCATGTTGACCAAACTGAAATTGAAACATCTTGTTTTACCAAAAGTAAAGACTAATTGTCAGACAGTTTTTCTTGTTTTCTCAAACTATTGATTTTGTAGGTACGACCTTCACATTCTACGCCAGCGATATGTGGCGTCGTTACACCCTCCTATTACCCTCGTACAAGAGAAAAGGTCATTGTATTCATCACTTATCTATAAATGTACTTACCATCATGCTTTGTATTCACCACTTATCTATAAATGTACTTACCATCATGCTTTGAATTCACCACTTATCTATAAATGTACTTACTATCATGCTTTGTATTCACCACTTATCTATAAATGTACTTACTATCATGCTTTGTATTCACCACTTATCTATAAATGTACTTACTATCATGCTTTGTATTCACCACGTATCTATAAATGTACTTACCATCATGCTTTGAATTCACCACTTATCTATAAATGTACTTACTATCATGCTTTGTATTCACCACTTATCAATAAATGTACTTACCATCATGCTTTGAATTCACCACTTATCTATAAATGTACTTACTATCATGCTTTGTATTCACCACTTATCTATAAATGTACTTACTATCATGCTTTGTATTCACCACTTATCTATAAATGTACTAACTATCATGCTTTGTATTCACCACTTATCTATAAATGTACTTACTATCATGCTTTGTATTCACCACTTATCTATAAATGTACTTACTATCATGCTTTGTATTCACCACGTATCTATAAATGTACTTACTATCATGCTTTTTATTCACCACTTATCTATAAATGTACTTACTATCATGCTTTGTATTCACCACTTATCTATAAATGTACTTACTATCATGCTTTGTATTCACCACTTATCTATAAATGTACTTACTATCATGCTTTGTATTCACCACTTATCAATAAATGAACTTACCATCATGCTTTGAATGTTAACTGTCATTATTTCTTTAAATGCACCAGAACCATCTTGGTGACTGGCAAGCCACATCAATGTATGATACAAATCATCCTTTGTGTCCAATACGTCATCCACAACTCGTTTAGCATGACAGAACACCTTCATAACAAATGCTGTAAGCCTGAAATATGTAAATATATTTTCATATTTCTTTTTTTTAATAATTACAAATATAATGCAGGAAAATACAGGATGAGTCAATTTTACAAAGAAAGTACAAAGGCAAAGAAATGGGACAGGAAAGGCAGCACTTAACTTACATGTAAGAGGCCGAGTATAAACACACTGAATTATATATCCACTCTGTCCAAAGTAACAACAAAGTTTAAGTTTAAAATGGCAGGCATAATATAGGTGCCTCGATCCGGATTTGAAACCAAGTCGCCAGGTTAGGTTACAAGCGCGAACCACTGAACCACGGAGGCACACCTATAATAATCATAGTAACTAGCTTACCATACACTACTTGGTCTAGTATGACCATGAAACCAGCCTTGGTTGCTAGAACCGGCACGTGCGTTACAGCAGGAATATGAGAAATCGTTGTGTCGGAACAAACTGATTTCTCTATTCACACCTGAAAGGTAGATAAGTTGAAACCATATGAATTAAGATAATAACCATTGATTGTTAAATAATAAAGGGAGCGGTGGCCTAGTGGTAGGGCGCGAGCATCGGAAGGTTCGAGAGTTCTCGGGTTAAACCCCGTCTGGACATCTGGTTAATTTCTCTGAGCAAGAATAATCCACATTGGCTCCACTCCATCATTGTGTAAATTGGTACCTGTGAAGGCAGTGTCTATTACTGGGCGCCGCACTCACAGAAGAGAAATAGTCTCCCCTGGGAAACACGCACGTAGTTTCCCTACGCAGCCCTTTGTTGGGGGGGGGATTAAAATGTCAAAGAGGCTTGAGCGGCTTAACAGCTGAAAAGAGACGGAGAAAATTGGTATTTTAACTTAATTAGTATGACCAGTAGTTCTTGTACGCAAACAAGCATGAACTATATTATTACCCAGCTGACAGAACTGAGTAAATATAGGAAGCAATAGGTTAGGACAGGATAAGCTCGCAAGTTTTGTACAATGTACACGTACTTTATTAACATATTTAAACTATATACTTTGATAACTAAAGTGTAGTTGACCAGATGAGCTTCTGAAAATCGGCCTTGAAAATAGGTAGCTTAACTTAAACGAACTTTGCCAATGTGTTTACATTATTTCAAATTGCATATAGTGTTTGAAAACGTTATATCAATTACCCTACTTACCATATCTGATGTTGTCAGTGCCTTTGACCTCGGCATTTGATGTCATTTGTTTCGTTGCCTTCAAGTAGTTTAAAGCAAATACACTTGGTGCCGTGTATATCATCGTTTGTTCTCCACAACCATGAGGTTTACCATTAAATGCAGCCTCGGTACCGCTGATAACCGTTTGAATAATACTTCCCATTATGCTGCCTGAATTATACAGTAATTGGCAATAATAAACCTGAACTATACAGTAATTGTTTTTTATACATCCTGAACTCTACAGTAATTTCCCAATATACTACCTGAATTATACAGTAATTTTCCATCATAAACCTGAAATATACAGTAATTTTCCATTATACATTCTGAATTATACATGACTTTTTCATCATAAACCTGAATTATACAGTAATTTCCCAATATACTACCTGAATTATACAATAATTGTCCATCATGCTGCCTGAATTATACAGTAATTTTCCAATATACTGCCTGAATTATACAATAATTGTCCATCATGCTGCCTGAATTATACAGTAATTTTCCAATATACTGCCTGAATTATACAATAATTGTCCATCATGCTGCCTGAATTATATAGTAATTTTCCGTTATAAACCTGATTATACAGTAATATTCCATAATACATTATTACAACTGGAATTGAACTGTAAGTTGTCATTATATACCATTAGTGATACAGTAACCTTCCATTGCACAGTAATTTTCATTACTATTGCAAAAAGATATGAGGAAATCGGACAGGGAAGGCCACACTCGCTTGAACTATACAGTAATTGTCCACAACAATACTTCGCTTGTGGTAATTTCTATTAATACTACATACATCAGCGTTTTTTCCGCTTCTTTGTAAAGTACCCATAAAAGTTACTTTCTCAGTCAAGAATAATGAACATTTTTCCCAATTTACAAGTCAAGTATTCCCCAAAACAGAAGATATTTACCACAAAACTGCTAAAAATTTGGAAAACACATGTGAACTTGCCCTTTTATTAACATAATATCATGCAATAAACAATTATTAACACATATAAAGGTCTATAAAACAATTTATAAGTCAGACCAAACGATTCCGAATGTTATCATTTGTTCTATGTAATTGAAGGATTTTACATGCGAAAATTCCCAATTTGACAGGTACCCGGTACTCTCCCAAAATAAAAATAAAAAAACGCTGTACATCATCGAATCATATAAGGAGGATATGTCAAACGTTTATGCACCAACCTTCAAGATAGCCCGTTGCTACACCAGTGCCAGTTATTGCACCATCCGGTAAAGTCAAGTCAATTGTAGAAATCTGTTCATTGTTGCCAGGGTCTATAAATAAAATGTAATATACACACATTTATACAATAGACAACGACATATAATAAAATAGTGTTCAATGACTACAGGTTTGAATTTGGAAATTTCAAAGCTCAGCATGTAGAGAACTAACTGTTTTACATTGTGTAGGATAGACATCTAAATGCCACACAAAAGTAACAGTATACCCTTGTCACTAAAAGAACAGGGAAGACAGCACTCAACTTAACCAGCCACGCACAGAAATCGAAACATCACAACACAACTACAACGAGCGCAACCCACACATTAGCCTAAAAATTATTGAAAGACCTAGTCTCCGCCACAAATACACAAGTTTGAAAGATAGAACGAACCATGCATATCCTAGAATTTGATATTTCATGAAAAGCTTAATAATATCGATGGCTTAGTATGAGAAGGTCGTAACTACTACTTACGTCATTATAAGACTGGTAGATCTTTGAAATTTGCACCACAACTCGCTTCTTCTGAGCATATTTTCATGAAAATCTGAACATGTCATGTTGACCAGAATGAAGTTGTCAAAGCTTGTTTTACCATAAGTAAAGAGTGATTGTCAGACAGTTTTTCTTGTTTTTTTTTCAAAATATCGAGTTTATAGTTACGACCTTCTCATTCTAAGCCATCGAAGAATGTTACAAAATGGACTTTGCATGTTGTGCATAATTAACCATAAATGGAGGTAATAATGAATTATAACAACACATCAATGGCTTAGAATGAGACGGTAGTTATTACAAAATAAATATTTTGAGAAAACAAGGAAAACAGTCACTCTTTACTCATGGTAAAACAAGCTTTTAAAACGTCAGTTTGTTCAACATGACAACTTCCGATTTTCATGACAATATGCTCATAAGAAGCGCCTTATGGTGTAGATTTCACATATGCATTATCTAAAAAGGTCGTAAGTAGTAGTTACGACCTTCTCATTCTAAGCCAGCGACCTACATGATGTGGTTACTCTGTCCTTAGAGTCAACGCAGTCCTTTGATTGGTTAAAGTAATCTATACAGACTTGGATGGTTTCCCGGACTTGTATTCCTTCATTCTGAAACAGATATTTGAAAAAATATAATAACAATTATGTACATACCGATGGCTTAGAACAAGAAGGTCGTAACTACCAAATCGATATATTGAGAAAACAAGAGAAAACTGTCTGTAATTTACTCTTTACCTATGGGAAAACACGTTTTTAAAACTTCATTTTGGTCAACATGACAATTTCAGATTTTCATGAAAATATGCTCATAAGAAGCGCTTTGTGAAGCAGATTTCAAATGTGTATGAGTCATATAAGGTCCTAAGAGGTAGTTACGACCTTCTGGTTCTAAGCCATCGATATATGCATAATTCGCATTAAACTAGGTCAAACTTCACGAACACCATATCAAATTTTCATGAACTCAAGCTCAAAATTTCATGAAATTCAATGTCAGGTAGTGTTTTCATGTAACCAGATCAAATTGTCATGCGAGAAAATGATTTTCATATTTCCTTTACATGTATGACAAATTATACAAGTATACTAATTTCGAGATGAAGTGATTGGCAACCCTGAGGTCGTCTCGTGTGTATTGGTGCGGTACACCGAGCACTTAAAAGAACCAGGTAATCTCTTCGGAAACAAGCAAGGGCATCGCGCCCGGATACATTGTATCACTCACTGTCTCCTTTACCGCTGTTCCTTCAGCAAAAATACAGGACGCCATCGGAAATAAGTGCTTGCACTTGTATGTGTTATCATTGACCGAATTGTTTAAATAATTTACCAAACAACATACCTCAACATTTAGTTCTTTTTCCACAGAATCGAACACGACATTTGACTTGTCAGCAACAATTGCTGTTACTTTGATTTTAAAGGATTTTGCAGCCTTTAATGGCATCACGAGGAAAGTGACGGACTTGACATCATTTGGTCCAAGCTCAATGGTTGTCTGGTGTGAGTCTCTATTTGGAGTTCCATCGTAACATAAATATTTAGAGGCAGCCATGTAAAGGTTAACCTGCAGTGGACAAATATACAACAGCATTCAATTTTTTTTTTGCGGGTTATGATTGTTTATTTTCCTCGTCAATAGGTGTGCCTTGGTCGAGGGCATCCCAGTTCACACCTTACAAGTTGTAGGTTAGTAGTAATATTGATAAGTTTACACCATGTTATTTATATTTCTAAAATTAAAAGCATTAAATTTGTCACATCTGTGAACTATAAGGGCAAATCAATATTCCTCGACCTTCTCCCACTAATTACTGGGACTAATTAATTCGTCAAGTTCAACTTGACAAAGGCATAGCAAGAGCAAATCAATATTTAATAATCTCTGGTGTCACAATATTAAACAAGAGAGCCATGTGGATATAGTGTATATATCACGAGTTTTAAAGAGGCGTTCCCTATAACTTTGATAGTTTAAATCGATTCAGGAATAGTATACATTAAATGAGAATCATTATTGCTTAAACCCCCCAAATTTTCAACAAAAAGCGCCCAATAATTACAGAGAAAAGAACGAAAAGTTAACATATTTCCGCTATGTTTAATAGCATCTTGGTTTAACTGATTGTATCGGAATTAACTGTACACCCGACTTTTCTTACAAAAGGAAAAGTTCCCTCATTAACTAGTATTACTTATTAACAGTACCCTGCAAGGAAAAACACACGGCAGGTGTTTCTCACATGTTTTGATAATGATACCTACGCTTAATTCATCTCCGGAGCTTGCATAATTAAACACGGTAGCTTTAACTTCGAACAATTCAAGTTTTTTCGCCTGGTACGGTAAATCAAGTTGTATAAAGAAGTCTTTTATAACTTGAGTTTGCACAGGTTCAGCAATACACATAGTTCCTACATCCGTTACACCTGCAAGAAGAACATACGAGCTTAGTAGATCATTCGACTTCAGATTAACGGACATACCACGTGCCTTTTGGCAAGTTTGCAAGTGAAAGTGTGTGAACACAAAGTTGAGAACAACCACTCATACCTTATTATTGGACCGATTTTCACAAGATATGTTCGATACCAGTATACATGTAGACTTGGCCAAAATGTTACGTGGTATTTCCACCCTGCATAGTACGAATACGTTTACAGGGATTTCACCTGTCCCGGTGATTATAAACATTTATCATTTCCATACACGAACTCCATATTCCATGCTCCAACATGGAAAAAGCAGCTTTTTTAGAATTTTACATCAAAAGCAACACTTACTTGTTGCAAATGATCTCATTAAGAAAGTGAACCCCCATTTCATATGTTTCCATTTAGTAATACATTTGTAGAGAAGTTATATCCGCTTTTGTAACTAAAAATGCTCCAATTTGAGTAAGGAGTATGAGTTGGAGCATGGAGCACGTACTCGGATTTGTTTTAATCACCATGCCTGATGTATCGCCATTCAATTTGCATAATGTGTACATATCGTAAGAACAAACTACAAAAATTGTAACTCACAAACATTTCAAAGCGTCACATAATTGCTGGCAGCGGCTAGCTTCCCATAAACAACAAAACATCAGACATAGCTTCGACAGAATCATAACATTAATGCAATTCAAAAACCAGAAATCAATTCATCTCTAAGCGCCGGGCTTCACGCTTGTTAATTCAGCATTAGGCTTCACGCTTGCTAACGAATTGATGCACTTACAAATTGCTTGTAAATACATGTAAATTCAGCATTAGGCTTCACGCTTGCTAACGAATTGAAGCACTTACAAATTGCTTGTAAATACATGTAAATTCAGCACTAGGCTTCACGCTTGCAAACGAATTGATGCACTTACCAATTGCTTGGAAATTCCACGTAGTAATGGAATCTGGATGTTTAACCTCTTCAACGAAATACCCCTTCCTATAAATAGAAAATTGTATACTATTAGTTAACTGTGTTGGAAAAAGGAGCTTTATTATTTCAAATATTTCTTCTAGTATGTTATTAAAGTGTTGATTTCGAACAATTTGTTTACTTGGAAACATTATTCCATGTTATAAGCTGACAAACATTCATTATATAACATAAACGAAACCTGTAGCCAATCAATAAGCTGTAATACTCCTTCGTGCACACAGTTTCAACAAAGATAATAATAATAATAATAATAATAATAATAATAATAATAATAAAGACTTTATTTTTAGAGGCAACATTTGCACAATCTTCCCTATGACCCTCAAGATACGTAATACACTACACTTCATACACGTAATACAATGTTGCAAGATACACAAATGTAAATATAGAATATTCGCACTCTTATTTTGTTACTAGAAATCATGTTTCTAGATTTCTTACATTTGTATGCTTTTTACTCGGACACGTTTTGTATATGTTCACGTTTTGTTAATTGCCTAATACAAGTACCAAATGCACATAACCTTTTACTGACAATTCAGCAATAGTGTACAAGTCTAGCACCAAGGCATCGAACAATTTTCGTATTTATATGATAGTATCATATTGTCTCCAGTTTTCAGGCATCTAAGTACAAAACTGATTTTAAAAATGTTCTTTTTAAAACTTTGAATCATTTAAGTTAGAGGAGAGTATGACTCCACCGTTCATGCAAAACATTCATTCAACGAGAACACAATATTTTATACTGTTATGGGCTATTTTTAGCTTGACCTCAATAATCAGAATTGACAAGCACTTTCTCACATTCCCGGTATTTTTCGTATTTTTCCTTGACTGAAGTTTTTAAAAACTTTAGTAGTGTTATCCGTCAGTCACAGGTTGACATTCTCGTTTATAGTGGCAAACGAGTCGAAGTAAGTGTTTGAGCAAGTTTTTTGTCCAAATCTGTTGCATTTATGGTGGAAATCAACTACTATTGGTTAAGTCAATCATAATACTCCAAAACAATATCAAAGTTTTATGTGTACCTGAAATAGGAGAAACAGGATAATGTATATATGTAAATGAAGCAATATTTATGTATTACTATATACTAACTCGTTTAAAGTGATGTATTTGTCGAATAGAATTGACTCCTGAAAGTCAGTTCTACTCGGTACATGTTTCAGCCCAATTGTCTGTAAGTCCAAATCATACTGTGACGTCCGTTCTAAGCCTGAACGCGCCGATATTTGTCGTACATCTGCAAAACAAACCGGACATTATTATGTATTTAAATATATGTTGATTCTAATTCAGTATGTAGTACAAAGTCAAAATAAATGAAGACGAAACAGTAGATTGAGTAGAAACAGCGGCCTAACATCTCATACCACACACAATCTCATTAAAATCAGACCTACAATACGCTCCAATACTTCACACTTATATATGATCTGAAAGTGCAGAACAATTTGTCTGCTGAACTATCTTACAATGAGAGAGATGGTTTTAACGTAAAGTTTATACTAGACTGACTTTTTAATAATGTACACACACAGGTGAATAGCATTGCATTAATATGCACTAGCGAGGTGTTTTGAACGTGATATCTTATGTAGTGTTGTCAGATCTAACTAACAGCGTAAGGGAATGGAGAAAATGTTAGGATCAGATTTTAATGAGATTGAAACCACACTGGTTCTCGTATTTATTACTTGTCTTTTAAACAACCATTTTATTACGTCTAGTAAACATATAATATGCAACATTATTTGATTAGTTTTGGGTTGTACATGCATTTCAACGTTTCGATTACAGTACAATTATATATGTACATAATATGAAATTATGAATGATAATATCAAAGTGTTCATTAAAACCTACTTATATAGACTACTTAATAACCACTCTTCTTCAAATTTTCTAGCTATTGTCCTTCTTCCGGAATTCATTTTTATTCACAAATCGCTGACTTAGAATGAAAAGGTCGTAACTACAAAATCGATATTTCGAGAAAACAAGAAAAAAATGTCTGAAATTTACTCTTTACGTATGGTAAACCAAGCTTTGACAACTTCATTTTGGTCAACATGGCAAGTTCCGATTTTCATGAAAAAAAAGCTCAGAAAAAGCGTATTGTGGAGCAGATTTCAAATATGAACCAGTCTTATAAGGTCTTAAGTAGTAGGCACGACCTTCTAGTTCTAAGCCAGCGATATATTTAAGTAAGAGACACATTTATTCATAATGATATTATGTTACCTGCTAATATATGTTCAATTTCCTCTCTGCAAGATCTAAAATATGCCACCAGACAAGCAGAGTCCACACGAGGCAATCTGTCGGCTTCTCCCAATGCCTTTGCGTAACATTTTGCTTCCGCATTCATCTTCATCTTTTCTTCTTCTGTGGTACCATTCATAATTGCTTCAGCTTCAGCGATGCCGGATGTGCAACATACTTGCTCTGTATCAGCACAAACTGTAATAATAATAATAAAAATTATAATGATAATAATTATTATAATTCTGTGCACATGAAAAATAGGTGTCTCATAAGTCAAATTGACTGGCCCTTTTAATAGGGGTGACACTATAATAAACAAACACTTTACCTTTAACTTTTATAATAATAATAATACAGTAAAACTTCGTTATCTCGCGGACTAATCGGGACAAGCCAATGATCAAAATATACCGGGAGCTCGACAAGACAGTGTGAAATAAGTATACAACATATATTCTGCAAATTCGAAGGGACTTTGAATTTTGCTCGAAATAAGTCGGGTGCTCGTAACATCGATGCTCGTCTTAACGATGTTTTATTGTAATGATAATAATAATGATAATAATAATAATAATAATAATAATAATGTTCATTGTTAATGTATATATTGTCAGATGTTTTTTAACTTTCATTTTTTAGCTTCAAAAAAACCAAACACATCAATGCAGATATCATTGAAAATGGGGCAGATTGTCATAACATCATAACGTGTTAAAAAATAAGAAATATGTAACTATTCAAATAGACAAACCTATGTCTTTTACTTCCGAGCATACGAAAGAAGCATATTTCATCTTAAGTATTCAGAGAACAAAGAAATCACTAATTTCAAAAAGAGAAATCGAGTAAGAAATAGGTATATCTAACACAATGCGGATCTTTTATGTCTGCTCGAAGCCTTGCACTCGGGGTCACCAGGGGATGATTTATCTGTTTCCTCAACGTTGACATTGACCAATATCTGTAGACCGGCATGCTGTAAACATAACATAATACGCGATGATCACATGGGTATAGTTCAGGGGCCGCATTCACCAACGTTGTAAGACTGGATTGAATTGACAAAATGTATAATCACTGCCATTGTTTTGCAATTAGATTTACCCATATGCATTTTTTCTGATTATTTATTATTATCCACCGAACATTTGAACTAATGTATATCAAAATCGGTACAGTTGCATCAACTTGGGAGCACATAGAACATATGGTCAATGTAAAATGTAAGCCTATGTTTTAGACTTACAACGTTGGTTAATAAGGCCCCAGTAAAGATATGAATAGAATGATGCAGTCACTGTGGTAGAATCCACTATTATGGTGTAAAAACAAGTACTAGTATAAAGGCTTATAGAGCACAAGCAGTACAATTTTTATGCTCATCTAAACTCTACCTGTTCTGACAAGCAATGGTTGCAATCTTTGGGTACCCATAAACTGTGACGTCAATCTAAAAAAATCTTTCTGGACTGTACCCTACTTGTGTGACATTGATTGGACTTGCTAAATCTCATATCAAATAGTGTCTGCTGCATTTCTATTTAAAATCATGTGTGATTATGGCCAAGAACTTGGATCACACAAGACGGTAATTTAATACTCAGTTTATTACAATAACAGTTTAATATCAGAAGTGTCTTTTAATTCAGACTCATATTAGAGCAAAATTGCACCTCGGGCTAATATACTTGAGTTGTTTCGATAGACCGGGGCTAGAATATTGTTTTGAATATCACACACTCATGCAAAGCTTCAACTTTATAGATACATAATCCTTGAATGGTCTTAAAAAACCAACAATGTGGTTTGTAGACGTACATTTACTGAGTGGTGGTAAATCACTGTGGTTTGTAGACGTACATTTACTGAGTGGTGGTAAATCACCGTGGTTTGTAGACGTACATTTACTGAGTGGTGGTAAATCACTGTGGTTTGTAGACGTACATTTACTGAGTGGTGGTAAATCATTGTGGTTTGTAGACGTACGTTTACTGAGTGGTGGTAAATCACCGTGGTTTGTAGACGTACATTTACTGAGTGGTGGTAAATCATTGTGGTTTGTAGACGTACATTTACTGAGTGGTGGTAAATCACTGTGGTTTGTAGACGTACATTTACTGAGTGGTGGTAAATCACTGTGGTTTGTAGACGTACATTTACTGAGTGGTGGTAAATCACTGTGGTTTGTAGACGTACATTTACTGAATGGTGATAAATCATTGTGGTTTGTAGACGTACATTTACTGAGTGGTGGTAAATAGTTAACATCCTTTATATTTCTATCACCAAGCATCGATTACGCAGGCCAAGAACATTTGTTACGAATAATTTGCATTTATCTTTGGAATCGAATCGACCTTGAGTATAGTGCACCAAGGATAACAAGAAAGGTATGAAACTTTGGAACATGACATTTAGATGTACAAATCAAGGGCGCGAGATTTATCAGTGTTATTCTAGTATATAATTGACTGTATGTGTTTATTTAAGTAACCAATTTTGCAACAGCAGACCAATCTGGTAATTTTTTGTAAACATCTCATTACCTTGGGCGCACTATAACATGTAACGTCATATATCACGTGTGTATGCAACGTATGTACAGTTACCTTGAGAACTTCTCCACTCGTTAAACCACCACCCTGTCCACAACCTCGGTCACGTTCCCTTAGTTCTTGAAATAACTGCAAATAACAATACATAACGCTATTATTATCAATTTTGTTACGTTGCGCTATAAGCATTTCTCAAAAACACATTCAACGTTCTTATTTAGATTATTTTTAAAATGGCCGACATGAATGCCAACAGAAATGTAGTAAAAGAACTTCGAATGTGTTTTTGAGAAAGGCTTATGCCGAAATGTAATAAATTCAGTATAAACTACGTTAGTTTCCATATTTAAGCCGATGTACAACTAAATAATTCGTTTATTATGTTTGGCTGACAAATGAGTATCGTATTATGACATCCTAGTTTTCATCTAAAATGCTTAATGAATACCAGTCATACATATTATTTCCGGGTATTCAGATAGTCCGGTTGGACACAGTGACTCGTTTAGAACAGTATCTTGTACTAGAGAATGGGTGCAGATAATCACACACGTAAGGGGTCAATCTGATTAAAATCATATCCTCAAACCCGCTACGCTATGATGATCGGAAGACGAACTATATATATATTATTATAGAAGTTCACCTCAGGTGACCTTTCCTATCAGGCCTGCTTTAAGAATACTGAAAGCGATTCGGTTCTATTTTACACGTTATTATCACGAACACGTACATCTTACGCACCCACATGTAATGACAGCACCCATGTGAGTAATAACCAACAGTGCGTTTATATGAAATTATCTGTGCTACAAATTCTACAACGGACGAATTAATCAGGATTACTCCAAAAAGCAGATTAAAGTTGTGGACAAATGTTTTATTTGTAATTTACTGTTTAACGATCGAAGTACCAATGAAACGAGCTACATGATTGGCTGAATAATGAATGTAGATATAAATTACAATAGTGGAAATTCCGACTTCTGAAAATAAAAACTAGTAAAGGTCGTCATCAGATCTTGCCGTAAGGAAGATCGAGTACTTTAGTCAGATTGTATAATATCTAACAAACGATAACATACAGAAAATGGCAGAAGTTTCCATAACTTGCATAACTCAAATGGTGATACAAGTATTGTGTAAAAACCCCGAACCCATAACCATTTCTTATTATCTTTCTCTTACTTTCCTTTCTTACTCTCTACAATCACAACCTCTCTTCTAAGCGACTGTCCTCATAACTCTCCCCCTTCCATATATATATACTACAACAATCATAATGACATTAATGAATAATATTATGTGTAGTGAATTAGTTTAACATTTATTTTCAAAAATTGTTTGTATGTTTTTGTTTTTGTGTATAGCTGTATAATATGTCTTATGAAAATAAAAATAAATGTTAATTAAAAAAAAATTGCAAAAAAAAACAACAAAAAAATCAACATAAAAGCTATCAATTAAGTAAATACATTGGAACGTAGAGAGAATGTAACAATTAGATTAACTTATGTGTGAGTAGAACATGAGCATGTAGTGAGATCATGCACTTTACCGATCAAGAAACCTAACGTTCTGGGAGTGGATTTTTTGTATAAATTGTTAATTAAATTTTGTCCGAGTACAAGCTTATTGCTTGGACGATAATCGTATGCCTGGTATTGTCGATTCAAAGATGTCTGTCACAACCGCCAGAATGTTCCATTTCTTAATAGCTAAATGCAGCAAGTATAACCACAACGCTATAAGACCATTAGAGTTGTAATCATATAAGTGTTTTTATGATGGTTAAATTTAATCCTGAGAAACCTGTAATTATCGACCAGGTTGAATGTTTGTTTACGCGGTTGTGACAGAGATCTTTGAATCAACTATACAATTTAACTCGTAAGACTATTTCAAAATAAACAATAACGTTATCTTGGCGTCATGTGTACTTTAGTCAGATTGCATAAGAGGTTAACCGGAAGGTAGAATAAAAAAACTTTGGTATTTTAGATCCATTCTTACCCGGTCTGGTTTTAGAACATTGTCTTTATCAAAAGATAATGTGGCCACATCGATTCCGCTCAGACCAATATGCATGTATGGATCACCTGTGATGTTGAATTTTATCTTCTTGCCTGGTTCACACTGTGATCGCTCTGGAACTAGCGTTAGCTGAAATACATAATTATATTGTAGTAATATTAACAAGAACGTAACTATATTATGACTTTACTATGAATATTTAGATGCAAATGTAATTGATCATTTTTGTAAACCATGTCCGCCAATATCTATGTACTATTATATTCATTGTCGGGTCATGGGCTTATTAGCTTACACCAGACTGTTGTAATTGTATATGTGGAATTAGAAAGAAAATATATATATATATACATTAAACGCAGGAGGGATTACGAATATGATCAAAGTGTTTTACAAATGCATGTATATGAAGTATTTAAAACTATTTATATTGTTAGAATCATGCGCATATAATACATTTCCTGTATGTTGTTATGAATTACTGTAAGGATAAACTGTCTCCACATTAAATTTATAAGGCACGTTAGACAGTCAGAACCTATATTAACAAATACATGATCAAACCATACGTTGGAAATCCACAAAACCAAATTTTCGGCAAACAAGCATAATTCGGCGGATATGTCTTGTTTACTATTAATTAAAGTAATTAAGAAACGGTGACCTTGACTACACCGGTCTAACTTTCTATCACAAATTATTAACATGCAAGCTCCACAGCTAGTTCCGTCATGATAGCTAATTCCTAACTAAAGATATCCAACGGCAACACTATATGCTAATCTAATAACCAGTTTTTATCGTTGAAAATTCTGGCCCGGTGATTATAAACATTTCTCATACTCAAACGCCAAACTCCAACTTCATGCCCCAACAAGCTTTTTTAGAAGTTTGCATCGAAACTAACACCATCTTGTAGCAAATGATAAAATTAAGAAAATGAATCCCCGTGTAATAACTGTAATATGTGTCCATTCAGAAATTACAGCAGTTTTTGTAACCAAGAAATGCCCCGATTGGAGTACGGAGTACGGACTACGGATTGTAAGTTGTAGCATGGAGTACGTTCTCCAATGTTTATAATCAACGGTCCAGGTTATTTAGATTGCGTTAGGTAAGGTATTCCATTAATACTCCACAGGGCTTACTTATAATATCGAAAGTTTGCAGTTGCCTCAGCATTATTAGCTTTTAAACTTACCCCGTTGCCTGGACATACAGGATCGAATTCCACTTTAATGGCATCAGCAACTAAGCTGCGATCTACACCGTTGATATAAAGACCTACAAATCTTGCACGTGGACTAAGGTCACGTTTTAGCCCATCAATATTTTTATGTTGAGCATCGGCATCTTTGATGAATTCGTGTGTGACAATCTTCCCTCGTGTGATACCCTGAAGCACAAAATGACGAAACACTTAACAAGTACTACAGTGCACAGACAGTCCGAGGCCACCCGAGCAAGAATCCGCACGGACATCATAAAACCACCATAGCAAGCGTCTGCACTGATAGCCCAAAGCCGCCCGAGCAAGCGCTGGTACAGACAGCCCAAAGCCGCCCGAGCAAGCGTCCGCGCTGATAGCCCAAAGCCGCCCGAGCAAGCGTCCGCGCTGATAGCCCAAAGCCGCCCGAGCAAGCGTCCGCGCTGATAGCCCAAAGCCGCCCGAGCAAGCGTCCGCGCTGATAGCCCAAAGCCGCCCGAGCAAGCGTCCGCGCTGATAGCCCAAAGCCGCCCGAGCAAGCGTCCGCGCTGATAGCCCAAAGCCGCCCGAGCAAGCGTCCGCGCTGATAGCCCAAAGCCGCCCGAGCAAGCGCTCGTACAGACAGCCCAACGCCACCCGAGCAAGCGCTCGTACAGACCGCCCATCGCCACCCGAGCAAGCGCTCGTACAGACAGCCCATCGCCACCCGAGCAAGCGCTCGCACAGACAGCCCATCACCACCCGAGCAAGCGCTCGCACAGACAGCCCAACGCCACCCGAGCAAGCGTCTGCACTGACAGCCCAAAGCCGCCCGAGCAAGCGCTCGTACAGATAGCCCAACGCCACCCGAGCAAGCGCTCGTACAGACAGCCCAACGCCACCCGAGCAAGCGCTCGCACAGACAGCCCAAAGCCGCCTGAGCAAGCGTCTGCACTGACAGCCCAAAGCCGCCCGAGCAAGCACTCGTACAGACAGCCCAACGCCACCCGAGCAAGCGTCAGACATAAAATAAACAATCCACATCTCAAAAATCTTTTAATTTATTTACTCCATTTTATGTATGTTTCAAACAAGCCTATATACTCACTATGAAATGAATGGCACACGGCGGATTTTGAATGTCGTGCATAATTTACAATGAAGGAAGGTTACTAGTATCATAAATGATAACTAACGTTACACTGAAATGAAAAGACACAAAAAGTATGAAAAAATCATGTGTTAACGTTACAATCATAATTCTATAAAAAAAGTTTCAATGTTACCAAAACCAATATTCCGGAATCGGTGTTTTTCTGCTTGTCACTTCGAACCTCAATAAAGGTCTTACTCTCTATCTGAAAAAAATGAGAATAATTAATATATTATCTTCCCTTAAAATCTCAAAAACTACAATGTTTCCATCATGCGGATTACTCCCCTTTTATCGTTACTAGTTTGTTATCACCGCGCGAATGGTAACGCTAAACTTTGAATGAAACTTATATAGCGTACATCAGCGTTTTGAACGAAAGTAAGCGTTCTCTAAGCGTTCTCTAAGGTTCTAAGGTTCTCTCGACGACAAAAACAATACGACAAAGCCTCGTGTCAAATTGTTTTGCCACTCGTTTAATAAAACTCGTAAATGTATGCAATGAGCACGTATGCCAGATCCTCTATTTACATAATTTGTTACATACACTATGCTGATTTTCGTCTCAGATTAACATAACTTGTAACAAACACAATATAAATTATTTGATTATTTAAGTTAGACATGGACAGCTGTTAACTCGTTATCATTTGATTATTTTCTCCGGCCTAGTTTGCCATTGACCACGGATTCGAACGAATGGACAGAAAATGTGTGTGATTTAGGGAATCCATAGTCGTTTCCATGGCAGTTTGCGAATATACTCCTTATTTTTTTTAATGTGTCCAGTATATAGCAAATACACACAACAATACCTTTGGACTCCTAAACTTTTTAAAAAAAAAATGACAAAGTGGGCGAGATTCAAACCAATAGCCTCTCGAGCAGTAGCCAAGAGTGTTACCCTCTCGATTACTGTGTAAACCTAAAGTTGACAGTACTGGCTTTGACAGGCCGATGGTATATACAAATCTGCTTATATTTACAGAATCAGGTGCATGTCAGAGATTATATAAACAAATATAGTAACACTTCATTAGGAAAAGCATCGTTATTACGAACACTAGGCTTATTTCGAACAAATTTCAAAGAACCGGCGAATTAGATAAATATAATTATGTTGTATACTCCCGGTTTATTTCGATCATTTGGCTTGTCCCGATTAGTCCTCAAGATAACGAGGTTTTACTGTAATGTCAGTTTGATCGCGATTCCAAACCATGCGTTCTTGATTCGTGAGTCACTTACCTCTGGGATATCGAGTTGAATCATTTTTGTTCCCTTGTAAGCGTGTATTGTGAATACTTCACTCTGTCCATCATTTCCGTTTCCGTTGTTTGTGTTGATGGATGCCTGGGTAATATAATAGGGAGACGATACTTATTGTAAAAATATGGTAAAGTCTATAACAAAGATGATTCGTTATGATCTTGATTTGGTTATAAAGCTATATTTTCAGCTAATAAAATTCAGATAAGAACATAGCTATAATTAATACGGATACTCAGCCAATGTGTTCTCTATACAGATTCAATATATGTTTTGTTGTTTTAGCCAACACTGGCTTCGACTGTTTTTGCTGCTCCTAGTTTAGATGGACAAAGTACGTATAAAAGAGGCATTCCATATATTAACTAGCATATTTTCCATACTAAAATGTATCACATTAAATGAGCTAAATGTACAAAGCACTATTAATTATCATAATTTGTCAAAAGAAAGTGTGCGCAAATATGTCTCTATAATGTCAAAAAATTATTTAAATCACTAATAATAATGTATCGCTTCCAGCGATTTATTATTATGTGGTCAAAGGGAAACAACTCGTGACTATTTTGGCTCGTTACGGAAATATGTTTTCTTTCATTTCTCGATAATTAGTGAGAGCTACTTCTTGAAAATTTTAGGAGTTTAAGCAATAATTATTTTCATTTAGTGTATAATATTCCTGATTCGATTTAAACGATCAAAGGTATAGGGAATGCCTCTTTTAAGTACAAAATGAAAGGAAGCGCTCACCTGGAGGTCCAGCGACGAGTATTGTTGTGGTGTTTTAAAAATAACCAGGACCTGACCATTACTGGATTCGACTTGCTTCGTGAATCCATCATTGATTCTAGTTATCGTCACCTTCTTTGGTCTTTTCTCCACCATACCGTTTGCTTTCAGGATATCGATCTGTGAAGCAAAGAGATAATATGATCTCATTGGTCAATACTAACACACCTTCTAGTATAGTGTTATCTCATTGGTCAATACTAACACACCTTCTAGTATAGTGTTATCTCATTGGTCAATACTAACACACCTTCTAGTATAGTGTTATCTCATTGGTCAATACTAACACACCTTCAAGTATAGTGTTATCTCATTGGTCAATACTAACACACCTTCTAGTATAGTGTTATCTCATTGGTCAATACTAACACACCTTCTAGTATAGTGTTATCTCATTGGTCAATACTAACACACCTTCTAGTATAGTGTTATCTCATTGGTCAATACTAACACACCTTCTAGTATAGTGTTATCTCATTGGTCAATACTAACACACCTTCTAGTATAGTGTTATCTCATTGGTCAATACTAACACACTATCCAGTATAGAGACGTCTCATTGGTCAAAACTCATTGCAACAGAAAGAAATCAGAAGATGAAATCTGTATCCTCAAAGACAGGATATTGCCACTGATCAGATATATTACATGTACATCCAACAGTGAGTTTTACTGTCATGATATTTTTCTGAAAACCTGTCACAAATTCGAGTTCAACCCTAACAGACCAAGAACTATTTCGTCATTTTAAGGGCGAATTTAACATTTGTATACTCTACAAGTATACACAGTATGAGTTTAACATGCACACCTCACTAACGTTACAGTATTTGACTCGTTTACATAAAACCAACATTGAAACCGTACGCGCGAGCGTAAAAATATGAGAACCCAATTTTTGAACAGGGTGCTTAACCCTGTTCTGTGTTAGCGTTAAAAATACACTAGACATGATTACGAGCTAAAAATAGCTCCAATTGCGCATTCCGCGGGATGACTTCGGATTTTATCGCCGAATATTTAGCCGAGACAGTGTTTATAATGTTGCATGATAACTTAGCACTTTATTGCAGGAAGCTTGGTAAATATATCGAGACAAAATATTTTTCTGACGACAGGAACAATCCCTGTTCTTCCAGTGCCATCGGCGCTTTGATTATGACCCCCTTTTTTGTTTGTCTTATTATTCAGTTGAAATATACTTCATTTAAATGATCTATGTGTGTTAACTGGCCGTAGACTTTAACATGTTGCAATCTGGGGCTGACAATTGTCACTTTACATTGAGCTAAATAGCAAATTTAATTAGTGTTTTGTAACTTATAAATATGGCATAATACATAAATAGATAAACTATTTACCTTTAAATGGTAATCGTATTGCGGAAGAAACGTATGTTTTGATCGAGCAAAACTGAACTTGTAACGTTGTTCGGCCATTAATGTTTTGTCATTGAACCCTTCTTCCTCGTTACCCGTCACAGCCTCTACAACAATGGCATGTACTCGCAAATACTTGTTGACCGGAAACAGTTTATCATCGTCAAACAGTTCTGTTGTGTTGATCTTGAAGGACGCTGCTCCATTGGTCAACTGTAAACCAGAAAAACAGCAAAAAAGACATTTACTTAGTAAGCATAATGTGTTTAATGTCGACATTGGCCAACTGTTAACCCAAAAAGCAAAAAAGACACTTACTAATAGTTAAAATATTGTTTTATTTTGATCTTGAAGGACGCTTCCCCATTGGCCAACTGTTAACCCAAAAGCAAAAAAGACATTTACTAATAGTTAAAATAATGTTTTATTTTGATCTTGAAGTACGCTGCTCCATTGGCTAACTGTACAGAGACAAGGCGAACAAAATAACATTTAATTATATTTAGCGTATATATTGTATCTCGAACGCCATTGGCCAACTGTATAGAGACACAGCAAACAAAATAACAATTACTAATAGTTAACATAATGTTTAATTATGATCTTGAAGGACGCTTCCCCATTGGCCAACTGTTAACACAAAAGCAAAAAAGACATTTACTAATAGTTAAAATATTATTTTATTTTAATCTTGAAGGACGCTTCCCCATTGGCCAACTGTTAACCCAAAAGCAAAAAAGACATTTACTAATAGTTAAAATAATGTTTTATTTTGATCTTGAAGTACGCTGCTCCATTGGCTAACTGTACAGAGACAAGGCGAACAAAATAACATTTAATTATATTTAGCGTATATATTGTATCTCGAACGCCATTGGCCAACTGTATAGAGACACAGCAAACAAAATAACAATTACTAATAGTTAACATAATGTTTAATTATGATCTTGAAGGACGCTGCTCCATTGGCCAACTGTTAACCCAAACAGCAAAAAAGACAAAATTTGATTTTGAAGGATAGTGTTCCTTTGGCCAGCTGTATATCGAAAAGGCAAACTGACATTTACTTATAGTTAAAATATTTTTTTGATGTTGATTTTGAAGGACACCTCTCAATTTACCAACTGTTTACACTATTAGTACATATTTGTTTTGCTTTGTCTGCACACTTTACAGACAAAGCAAAACATACATGTAAGTTAATAGTTAACATGTTTTTTCATTTTATATCGTGTTTTTTAAGGACGCGCTGCTCCATTTTTAAACAGTATTATATACAGACAAAGCGAAACGTACATTTACTAATAGTTAACATGTATTTTCATTTTGTATTGTGTTTTCCAAGAACGCGCTGCTCCATTTTTATACAGTATTATATACAGACAAAGCAAAAACGTGCATTCACTTATAGTTAACATGTATTTTCATTTTGTATTGTGTTTTCCATGAACGCACTGCTCCACTTTTAAACAGTATTTTATACAGATACAGCAAAACATACAATTATTAACAATATTTTATATTGATTGTGCAGGATACTGTACCATTGGCATAAAGGCGGGGTGTATACCCATATTGGCATCCTCTCTGTGCTGGAACCGACACCCTCCCTGTACAAAACAATGAGTTTTGAGGATGGAGAGGGGAGAACATCATTTATTTGGTCACAAAAACAGATTTGTGCTTACAAAACGATAGCCAATGGAACAACCCAATGATTTACCACTGCATTCATGTTGTTCCATTTGTTTTATCAGTTGTCACAAGTTCAGACTAAGATGGAATGTTGACAAGGGTACCTATTCAAATGTACAGACAGTCATATTTAAGACATTTTAAATGCGATTTTTCGTCAATATAGGAAATGTCTCGCATCTCAGATGCAAAGTCCTTGAAAATCGCATTTAAGTGTCAAAATCAGGACTTCTGTGTTCTTACGAACAATCACGCCCGCTCAACATTCCATCTTAGTCCAAAATTGTGGTAATTAATATAACAAATGGAACAACATGAGGGCAGTGGTCAATCGTTGGGTTGTTCCATGGGCTATTTTTTTAAGCACAAATCTGTATTTGGGCAAAATCAATGATTTTCGAACCTAAGTAAGATCCTTGAAAATAAAAAATAAAAACATCTTACCTCCTTTTTCAAAGCAGTAGACAACATCTTACTGTCGCCCATTTTATCTGTTATATTAAACATAATGCTGGCAGTTCCGGCAACTGGTTTCCCATACACGTAGCTACAATAATATAAAACATTGTATAGTTTTTCCGTTATGTAAACATATTATATTGATTAAATAAGGTCTTACATTTTTTTACCTCGGCGATGCACGCCCGATTAGATAATTGAAATTGAGCATCGGAAGGCATCGGGAAAAGGGTCCTCATGGTTTATGTACATCTAGGCCAGTAGAATAGGTCGAACCTGGGGAAAAAATTCAGATGTTATTAAACTCTTCGGATTTCTACTCCCCAAGTGCCCCAGAACAACAGAAAAAAAGTCCCAAGAAAAATCTCTTGGGGAAAATTTTTGACGCCATTTTGAAATTTTGCATAATAACGCATCGGCAAAATATTTTAGGACATTTTTGAAAATGCAAAATTTTGCACAAAGTATATCATGTAACATATCAAACTGACCAGTAAAGTATCAGGAACGATTTGCAAATAGAAATATTTCTTTATTTCAAATACAGAAAAAGAAAAGCCCCAAAATGTTTTTTTTGCTTCAAAACGACCATCATTTCATATTTTCAGTACCGGACACTTACTGTTTATTTAGTTCAATAACCATTGATAACAGTAAATGATCCACATAAACTATACCAAAATAACCATTCAAACAATGACACAATAAAATGTTTTAACAATGGATATGTCTATATTTGTACCAACATTAATGTCGCATATCAATTTCGGCATCGTTGAGAACAGGATCGAGAGAAGGATTATCAGCTCTTACCGTGACACCCACCACAGGCCACTCAACACTTGATTCCATTTCTATGACAAGAACACTGGTTTGTGAAGCACTGTCGGGTTGGTACTGTTACATTTGCAATGAATCGACTTGCAAGTGCTTGCTCCATGTTTGTCATTATATGGCCCATAACTTGTTTATCCAGAGCCCAACTTCATTCTGAAGCATCGAGACATGAGGTATTTAGGTCTTCCCCTGAGCTATTTGTGATAATGAACTGTTCTTTCCATTGGTGATAGTCTCTCTGGTTCAATTAGGTTGCATTGGGCAACCATTATTTGTTACCAAAACTGCCTTTATGATGTGAGGGGTCGCGATTTACCATTTGCAACCATACAACTCAGAGAAAACAGATTTCCCAGCATTACTGATTTCGTCTTGTGTACTTTCCCAATTGTTATCTTGGCTGCTTCGTCTTAAATTTTGTGAGATTTTGCAAGTCTTTATAGTGCCTTTAGTAGATGGGTTTTCCCTTGTCCAAATGTAGATGTAGAGGTGTCGCAACTACTACAAGCATGGATCCAAAGTATATTCATATTCACAATTATAGGGTCCATTACAGCATGAGCTTCTCTGATGCCGTGTATTTCTGCAGCTTTCAAACTATGCTTATTCTCTTTCCTTATGTGGATATCAGCCATGTCGGTCATCCAGTGGTGTAGTAGCATTATGAAAATGCAAGTGTCTTCAGCAACAACTGCCACTGATTGGCCATTTTGTGTGTATGTCAGAGCCGTCGATACGATTAGGATGTCTGCATCACTGTGACTGCATATATTATAATCGAATACATATCTTTTCTTGCCCTTTCTACTGTAACTAACACAGACTGATACAGCCATTACAAGCTTTTGAGGTATCTACATCAACCTGACACAGCCTTTTCTGGCTCTACAAATTTCCTTACAATTCAATGTCAAACCATTTCTTGCTCTATGTTGTACATTTCACTGCTGGGTAATGTATTTTCTGGCTCTACTGAGTAAGGAATACTACCTAATATACATAAAGCTGGCTTTCTAGGGTACAAAAAAGATGGTAACAGCAGTTTCTAGTCTTCTGTGTAGTATCTACCTAACTCAGTTGAAAACAGTCATTTTCGGCTTTCTGTGATTTCTACCACAGTCAAAAACAGCCATTTCTGGCCTTTGGAGGTACCTAATTAAGCCAGACAAAGCTGTACTTGGCTTCCTGATGTACCAACAGCTGTTTCTGTGTTTCTGGTGTACCCACCACATTCACAGCCAGATAAAACACTTGCAGGCTTTCTAAGGTACATACATCACCGGGATACAGCCCCTTCTGGTTTTTGTAGGTACACACCTCAGCGAGATACAGCCATTTCTGGCTTTCTGAGGTACATATCTCAGCGGGATACATCCATAACTGGATTCCTAGGTACACCTCAGCGTGATACAGCCATTTCAGGATTTCTGAGGTACATATCTTAGTGTGATACAGTTATTTCTGTCTTTCGGAGGTACATATCTCAGCGAGATACAGCCATTTCTGGCTTTCTTGGGTACATACCTCTGCGAGATACAGCAATTTCCGGCTTTCTGACGTACATACCTCAGAGGGATACAACAATTTCTGGATTTCTTAGGTACTTACCACAGCCAGGTTCAGCATTATTTTAGGTAGGAGTACCTACCACAGCTAGATACAGAAATGTATGTTGCGGAATATTTGAAGCTCTTATTCATACCATGAGAAGTATATAACAGAGAAAGTTATTATGTTCCATTATCATTAAATATCAAACTCAATAATAACGGTTTTGAGTTCATAGTTAGACACTTTAAAACACACCTTTGGTTCTAGTACATGTATATCTAATTGTGTATTGTTTTACGCAAAACACTACATTTTTTCACAATAGCTAAGCACTTGATTTAGCGATGTATTTTGCCAAATCCCCCAAATCATACTTTTCTTTGAGAAATTGTTATGTTTTACCTTAAATAGCTCATTATTTTCATTACATTCTGATACTACATTCTGATATATTATACTGTATATTCATATTGTAGTGATTTATTTCCAAATCAAATTATTAAAAGCACTGTATTCCATCAATTAAAAAAATCACTCTTTTGGTTTATATTTTGAGGATTTTTTACCCAAAATGGCCTATGTCGCCCTCGATATGCAATGAAAAACAATACTTATTTATCTGATTTGTGTTTCTGATATCCTTCCGGTCAGTTTGATATGTCAAAAGCCATATTTTATGAATCTTTTATCATTTTCAAAAAAAGATCCTAAATTTCTTGGCAATGGATATACACGCCAAACTTCAAAGCATCATAAAAAAAGTTTCCTCAAAAGGGATTCATTAGAACTTTTTTTCTGTGATATAAGGAATCCTGTAAAGTAATATATGCATATTGTAGTTATTTATTTTCAAATCAAATTATAAATAGTGCTGTAGACCATCAATTCCAAAATTTCACAATTTTAGCTTATATTTTGTAAAATTTGACCCCAAAATAACCCATTTCGCTCCCAATATGTAATTAACAACACTATTTATATCTGATTTGGGTTTCTGACATCTTTCCGGTCAGTTTGATATGTCACATGCAATACCTTATGAAAATTTTATCATTTTCAAAAAAGTTTCCAAATTTCTCGGCAATGGGGTATACATGCCAAACTTCAAAGCATCATAAAAAAGTTTCCCCAAAAGGGATTTGTTGGGACTTTTTTTCCGTGATACTAGGGACCATGTAGAGTACAAAATCGAAGAGTTTGATAACATCTGAATTTTTTCCCCAGGTCACCCTTTTTTGGTCTTATTCTACTGGCCTAATCGCTGCACATCGCCTAGGAATAACTGTCCAGTGGGGACAAAGGTCTAAAGGAAAAGGTTTTTAAGTGTAAACTCAAATTTTATTTCACCGAGAGATTAGAGAAAAACTATTTTTTCACGAATATCGTATTTTGTATATATTAAGATTTTGTGATCAATAGTAAAACAAATCTTGCATCAATGATAAACAAAATATTCTGTTTAGTACATGCTTTTAAATCTAAATAAGTATAGCAATTGGCTTAAATCCAATTTACTTTAAATCGAAAAGAATGTTAAGTCTCCACTTGACAGTTATCATTACCTTGTATACTCCTATAACGTCAAACGCATGGTGAAGGGCGTATGTCGTAACATGTAATATACGTTTTTGATCGCAGTCCGTGGTTCCGTGAATTCCGTTAGACCCGTTTTACGCGGGTATTTCTATATAGTGTGATTATGTAAATGTCAATTAAAACATTATTTATTGGAGATGACTTTTGAAATTTTAACAGACTTTATAAATGATATCACGCAATCAAAAATAACCTTTTTACGGTTTTTGGAGTTCCTACAATTGAAATATTTTAGAAAATTTCAAATTATCTGTGTGCTCCCGTATACGTAATCGCCCTTATTTAAGATATAAATATTTTTAAAACGTTTATCATCAGATCGCTTTAAATCTGTGCATGTAAAGAAAATACCAATGTATTCATTCAGCATAAATATGACGACAATAACTCTGAAAATAAAAAAGTTATGGCAAAATTCTACGAACTTTTTGATTCACCCACGTAAACGACACAAAATCAAACAAAACATCTGAACACAGACAATATCACAATACAATACATACCTGATTTATATAGAAGCTTTACCAATAATTGTTTAATTAACAAAAAAAGAACTAAATTGCCGTTCAAAATACTACTACATGTAACTAAGTACCATGCAGCTGTCACACAGTCGTCCAGTTTGTCCTAACGATGAATGACCTAGTTTCATATCCAAACAAGACTGCGTTCAATAAACGCTTATGCCCCCTGTGGGAGCCATTTCAATAAGTCTAAGTCCAAAATTAGGTCAAGGTGAAGGTCAAAATGGAGTCAGGTGACACAAATGTGTGGAGAGTGGTCATATACAACATCCATGCAAGTTTGAAAGCTTTGTAGCAAGCCATATTAATGCTAGAAGAAACGGTCAATTTGGGTTAACCAGGCCGGACGGACGAACGGACGAACGAACGGACGAACGGACGGACGGACGGACAGGTGAATCACTATATGCCTCCCGATCTATCGATACGGGGGCATAAAAAGATAAATGACCTATTTCAGTATTAAACTAATGGACCCAGTTTAAGCTATATAGCACAATTATGATTCGGATACAAGGAACATCACGTGATCAATAACATTACGTACATAGCGGTAACCGTAACTTTGACATCCTTTGTGTTTGCAAGAATAACGTCCTTGTTCACTGATACGGACACTTCGAATGTTGGCCGAACTGTAAATACAAAACAAAATAAACTAGCCCGGTGATTATAAACATTGGAGAAGGTACTTCATGCTCCAACTCGTACTCCCTACTCCAATTGAAGCATTTCTTTGTTACAAAAACTGCTGTAATTTCTTTGTTACTGAATGGAAACGTATGAAATGGGGGTTCATTTTCTTAGTTAGATCATTTGCTACAAGTTGGGGTCGGTTTTGATGAAAAAATCTAAATGAAGCTGCTTTTCGAGTTGGAGCATGGAGCATGGAGTTTGGAGTTTGAGTTTGAGTTTGAGTATGAGTATGAGAAATGTTTATAATCACTGGGCCTGATGTAGATTTCTGTAATGTCATAGTATAATACTAACGACAGTTCGAATGTGGACCGGACTGAGAATACAAAACAAAACAAATATATGAATGTTTCTTGAAACATAAATGACATAGTAACACATGTTATAATTTGTTACTATGAACGTTGTCATTTATGTTTCAAGAAATAACATTTTGTATTGACCAATGAGAGCTCACACTCTACTGGAAGGTGTGTTTGTATTGACCAATGAGAGCTCACTTTGCTAGAAGTTGTGTTTGTATTGACAAATGAGAGCTCCCTTTGCTCGGAGGTGTGTTTGTATTGACCAATGAGAGCTCACTTTAGTAGGAGGTGTGTCTAGATCAAATGTAAACTATTCTCACCGTATTCCATCACTTTGAACAATGCTCGACCAACGGATTCGTACTGAAAGCAAAACAACATTGATATGATAAATAGTTTAATATATAGCTCATTATCATTGTAGTTATCACTAAAAAAAAGTCTTATAATATTATACATTGTACATTTTATGACGTGTTGACAGCCAAATCTACTAGGTATTTCGTGTTTTTAACACGCTTGGCAATTCCATTTCCTATGTCCCAACTACAATACCTCCTTGAATACCTTCTGGAATGGTGGAGATCTTTAAGTTTTTATTTTTAGCTTCAATTACTTCTTCAAAATTACATATGAACGGGCATAAAGATTTGTTATAAAAAGGACTACGTCATTCCGCTTTTTATACAAACACCATAAGGGCGTTCATGCAGATTTGTTAAAGCTGAAACTAGATAATACCGCTTTTTGAAACTGAAAGTTCTTTAGGCCTTTCAGCATTTGCACAGCTGTGAATTTCCACTGAACTGTTAGCCCTAGCTTGGAAAAAAATTGACCTAGTATACACGTGTAATTGATATTCTGTGCGTACAGTTTGTATGGATATAAAGACGTGTCAGTATCAAATGAATCCGCGAGATCAGGCAAATGATGTGAGATGTTACTAAGATGCTTGTCTAGATAAATGAATTGGAATTGATAAAAAAAGTCAACCATACCTGTCCTGTGAATCCAACACTTGCTGTCCAAATGCCTAATTCCGGATATGGTGGTAGGCTGAGTGCATGTGTGTAGAAAGCCGCACTTTTGGTCGGCAGTCTCTTCCGTCCCATAGTTTGATTGCTTGGGCTCTACAAGAGATGATATATCGATGGCTTAGAATAAGAAGGTCGTAACTATAATATTGATATATTGAGAAAACAAGAGAAAACAAGAGAAAACTGTCTGTAATTTGCTGTTTACCTATGGGAAAAGATTTTTAAACTTCATTTTGGTCAACATGACAATTTCCGATTTTCATTAAAATAGGCTCATAAGAAGCTCCTTGTGAAGCATATTTCAAATATGTATGAGTCTTATAAAAGGTCGTAAGTAGTGGTTACGACCTTCTCATTCTAAGCAAGCGAAATAGGATCCGTCATGAGTTGTCTTTAGAGATCAACATTTCTTAAACGAGTCTAGAAAACACAAGTTATGTAGTGAGCCTTCGGTGCCTTCGGTGCCTTCGGTGAGCTAAATCATTTGTTTTCATGACAAGTTTAAGAAAGTTAATCTCAAAGACAACGAACGATGGATTCTTTTTTCATGTTACCATAGGTACAGAGTCAAAACAACGTCTTAAATAACACATTGAAGCCGGCGACGTCAGGTTTTTGCGGATTTGTTATAGATCGATTTGCATGTGTATTAATATCATGTTAATATACTTACGATGATTTCGAACGTCAGTACTTTGTCCTTCATTGGTTTTAAGGCTTCATCTACAGCCACAACCCGTATGCTCACTAAACAAAAACGAAGTCTCTGTATTGAGTAACGTTAAAGAGACGTTCCCTATAACGTTGATCGTTCAAATTGATTCAGGAATATTATACATTATATGAGCCTCATTATTGCTTAAACTCCTCAAATTTTCAACAAAAAGCTCCCACTAATTTCCGTGAAAAGAAGTAAAACATATTTCCATAACGAGCCAAAATAGTCACAAGTTGTTTCCCTTTGACCACAAAATAATAAATCGCTGGAAGCGATAAATTATTATTGGTGATTTATATATATTTTTGACATTATAGAGACATATTTGCGCACACTTTCTTTTGACAAATTAGGATGATTGATAGTGCTTTGTACATTTAGCTAATTTAATGTGATAGTAGAGAAACACATGCTAGTTATAGGGAATGCCTCTTTGATATTTATTTCATAAGTCAAGTAACGTTGTGATAAAATATTGACGTAAACTCGGCAAACAGAGTTGTCAAGTTTTAGAATAATATTCTAATTTTGATTGAACACGACAAAATTGTGAGAGTTTGTTTAAAAATATATGTAGCTGCTAGTTATAACCACTACCCCCCTTTTCTCAATAACGGGTAGTTTTCGATAATTGGTCACCATAGCATCGACGGAGGTTATTTTATCATAATTTATGAAAACACCCAACTACTTTAAAAAAATGATCGGTGAACATGACTTTTTCTCATATAGTATCTTTTTCTAGATCCTATAAATAATTACTATTATAATGTCACTAAGCCCGGTTTTCCTGGAGAACAGCTCATATTATATCGCTGTCTTAGAATGAAAAGGTCGTAATTACACAATCAATATTTTGAGAAAATAAGAAAATCTGTCTGACAATCACTCTTTACTTATGATAAAACAAGCTTTTCGACACTTACGACCTTCTCAACTATAGCCAGCGGTATGTTTATACCTTGGTTGTGATGTACATATTTTAACACGGTTATACATGGTAGGCTACCTTGTGTGTCGGGCATAACTATATTGAAATCTAAAACTAAACGATTCAATGGAACAATGTTTGGTTTGCGCCTAATATTGAATTGGTATTCAAACCTATACTTATACGAAATGTATTGACATCACACCGCCTAGCATGATTGCAAAAATGCAAGATAGAAAAATAAAAAAGGAAGAATTGTGTCTAATTAATGTCCCCAATTTATCTCATTAATGAGAATCTAAGTAAACAGACAATACAACCGTAAATAAAACATTTTTCCCTTAGAGGCAACACATATTGAGTATAATAATAATAATAATAATAATAATAATAATAATATTAACGTTAATAATAATGATAATAATAACGACTTTATGTATAGTGGATAACATAATGTATCACTGAGGTATCATTAAGATGATTTAGATCACCTAACATATCAACTAATAACACGGACCACCTGTTCTGTCATACAAACGACTTAAAGATTATTTGTTAATTATGTCATGAACGTGAAAATGACGTCATTAATGTCATTAAGTGACGTCATTTATGTGATTAAGTGACGTCATTTATGTGATTAAGTGACGTCATTCAAACATCAATACAATAAGAATTAAGAGACTACTTAAAAACCCCGATACCAGTAAAGACTTGTGATAAGGTAGTACCTTTTTGTTCCGGAGTATATACGGGTTTGTCTGTCTGCACGATCATGAAGCCTGTTTTATAATCTATCCACAAATCCTTGCAGGGTAAAGCGTTCCCACCAACTGTAGCACATATTTGGATCATTCTTGGTTTCTCTGTGAGAGTCTCGTCTATCAGATCATCTTCTCTCACCACAAGTGACGTCATCGTTGGCGTTCCTGGAGAAAGGACATAATGGATTTGTTTACCCTCGCCACCGGGAAATCCCATATGGAAGAGCTGGAGAAAGGTACTAACTATACAGCTTATACTACATGTATATGGTTCTTAGATCTATCAAAAGTTCTTAAATACAAATAACTTATATTCAACGATTTTTAGAAATTTTATTAAGCGAATATCTTTATTTGACCTCGTATATATCATCATTTACCTACCTTTGTCTGTCACAGTTCCTGTCTGTATCGAAAACTCCTTCATTTTCGAATTAACACACCACACCTTAAATGTTCCAAAATAATACTGTAAACATTGCAAAGAGGAACAAAGATGTCTCAAACCACCTTTACACCAGAGGAATAGTTCGAGCCATGTACCTGTTCCAGTCATAGGCTATACACTGCGCACCAAAAATAAGTATACAGAGGTTATTTTGCCTGGCTAGAAAGGCAACGTAGTCACAATACAGCGGAAAACGCAGCCCCTTTGACCCCATCGCTGTTTGAATTAAGAACATTTCATCTTTATTTCTATCCAATCTTTACTTGTTTAGTAACTGTAGTTTCATAAATTGCTATGATTATGACCATCTGATAAACCGATTGTTTACGACAACAAAATTTACGACAATTGCAATCCGATTTACCCATGTTAGATTTTATCCGATTACAGTAAAACTTCGTTATGACGAGCATCGATTTCACGAGCACCGGCCTATCTCGAGCAAGTTTTAAATCAGAATCCATATTTATCATCAATACATTCAATTTGGTTATTTCGAACACCTTGTTTATCTCGAGCATTTACCTGTCCCGATCACTCCTAGAGATAACGAAGTTTTACTGTTATTTGTTTTTATCAATTGAATATGTTTACATATTTATACCAAAATCAGTACATTTATAACAACATGAGAGCGAATGTAACATTTACAAAAAATGTAGTAATATAAAAATTTAGTCTCAATTGTAGACTTGGACAAAAAAAACCTATTCCGAGAAAAAAAATCGTAAATTTCGAAAACTCGTGTTTCGAAAAATCGCGAACGCGCTGTACTTATGACCGATGTTAACAAGATTCTATTGAACAATTCAAATGTAATTCATTGAGTTATTAAATAATGAAAGGAGGACAGCAAAGAACAACACATAGATGTTACAATGTAGAATCTACTTACCCTGAACTGTTGGTTAATGTTGTTACCAAATGTTCCCACAAGAACATCTTCACTTTGGTTGAATCTAACTATCAGAGGTGCCACAACATACCCATATTCTGTGGCAGCTAGTCTATACAGAAAGGAAGCAAACGTATAACTTGTTTTGATAAAATCGTTTCCAGTTGGGCGATTAGATTTAAGGCATATCTGACAAGCTTTTTAAATCTAAAATAGGAGTATAAAGCAAAATATGTGACACGATGCACTTATATGTGATTTAAAAGGAATTTAGATGCATACACAAGGAATGTATTAATTCTAGTGGTTATACATATTGGACAGAAGATCATAAAATTAATAATATATACATTTGTTCAAAAGTACGTGAATTTGGAAAACCAGAAATTAACAACGAATATAGGAGTAACTCCATTTTAATATGAGTACTTGGCAGGTATGGTTTAGGTCAAGTCACAACAACATACTTCATGGCATTATGACGGCATAATATTGGAGTCAATGTCAATGCAAGCTACATAGTTTATATGACGGATTCTTTTCATCCCGTTACCATAGTTACCGAGTAAGAAATACTGTAAAATCATTAATTTTCGTGGGGGATTAAATTTCGTGGATTTCGTGGTTCACATATACCACAAACTTAAATCCCAGTTTTTTGACCGCTGTTTTATTACCTGATATGCAAAATCCCGAATTCAAGTTCAAACGAAATTGCATTTTTTAACAAAACCACGAAAGTTCGTCCCAACGAAATTAAAGGATTTTACAGTAACGAATTTAATGCTACTGTCACAATGATCGTACGATGTCCGTACGGATTAACCAACTCGTACGAGTCTGAAATATTTTAATCCTAACAGTATTTGCATCTGGTCACAACTCGTACGGGTCTCGTATGAGTTGTACAGAATATATAGTTTTCACCAGATCACCGAGTCCTCTACGAGTTGTGAAAATCCGTACGATGCTCGTACGAGTCTCGATATTCGTACGGACGTCGTGCGAGTTCAGAAAAATCAACTCGTAAGAAGCTCGTACGGAGCTCGTAGGGCAATTGTGACTAGGGTATAAGCCGTTGACGGTTGCGTTTTCGTGGATTTGTTATCAGACGTGTTGGAGAATATTTTCCCCTCATTTGTTATCACATGAAATAGCACGTTATTTCATATGATAACACACACTAACTGACCTAGTGAACAGGTTAAATTAATTTGCTGGCTTAGAATTAGATGCTCATAATTACTTACGACCTTATAAGACTGGTACATATTTGAAATCTTTTTATTATAAGCATATTTTCATTAAAACCGGAACTTGTCATGTTGACCAAAATGAAGTTCAAAAAGTTTGTTTTCCATTAGTACAGAGTAGTTTTCAGGTAGATGTTTCTTGTTTTCTCAAACTATCGATTTTGTACCTACGACCTTCTCATTCTAAGCCAGCCATTATGTTGGACATGTTTTCAAACTGGCTGGAAAATTTGTAATTGCATTCTGCAGTCTGGACGTCGCATTTTTCGTCAAACACCAATGCGTTTATATTCAATGGAATAATCTTTACGATGTGTACGTAAACATCAGCGCCGAAATAATAACAATATGCTACGTGGAGACCCGGCTGTAAACGGTGAAACAGGCATTTTTCGCGAAGTTTAAATTTCGCGAATTTGCTCTTCTGAAGTAGTAAGTTTTTTTGTGGTTGTGAATCCCAAGTATTTATTCCGCGTGATTCTTAATCTAAAGACGTATTTTCGCGTGATTCTTAATCTCAAGTATTAATTTCGCGTGACTTTTAGTCTTACGTATTAATTTCGCGTGTTTGTAATTCTAAAATATTTATTTCGCGTGTTTGTGTTTCTAAAGTAGTAATGTGTCAGGCTATATGTTGAATATATTCAAACTTCTTTTTTTGACAAGGCTTTTTTAGCGTTTTATTTCACGAGTTTTAAATCTTGAGATTTTTAACTTTTCTTTCCAATATACATGAAGTTACAATAAATGAACATACATATTTAACTTAAAGTTTATCAATTTGGATATTTCAACAAAGTAAATATAAATGTGCATATAAAATGACTGCATACAATACGGATTATTATATATATGGGCAAATTTTGTTGAAAAAAATCAAGAATTGCGAGGCTTGAGAATAAAAAAGGAGAAAAAAATACGAGTTTAAATCTTTGCTAATCATCGAATTGTGAAAATTAATGCATTGTGAACATTTCTGACTGTTTGAAGTAGATACTGACAAAAACACAAATGTTAAAATACAAAAACGTACATACCCTTGCTGGAACAATACCGCCAGGTTAACAATCAGCAACACGACTACTTGAATCATGGTACATCTAAGTATGTTTAAAATCACTCTTCAGCACAGTCTAGCCTCCAAAGAGCGACGTTTCAAAAATAATGAACAGTTTCAGCACAAGGGCCCGTTTTATAAACAAGTCTCTGTAATTCTTGGAAAAAGTAAAAAATGGAAATTATGAAGATTCTTATCTAATTCTTGGATTTCAACAGTAAATGCATGCCAAGGTCAGAAAGAAATAGTTCACGAGAGATCCGGGTGCAGAATTCGGAGGTGATTATAGAAGGGATTTTGTGTGTTTTATAATCAAATCGAGTTGTTTCTGTTTACGCCATGCCTGGCAGAGATTTGCTGATAAGAAACTAACTGCGTAGCAAGAATTGCATGTGACCTTGTGTTTTACTTCTTAGGTTTCCTAGAACGTGCTCCTAACTTGAGGTGAAAAAAGGGGTACAATAAAAGCTTAAAGAATATCGACTGGTTCCAAATGCACCTCTTGTGTGCCGTTTAATCTGACGACCCGGATGCAAAAATGAGCCGCGTCATGCGACTTTAGACCAAACTTTACAACAATATTTTGTATGCGTGCCATATTTCATCAGAAAGGTGATAGGCAAATAGAGGCTGTGGTCGACATTTTAATAATTATTCCAAAAAACAAATTGTGTTATACAGTATATTGTAAATAAAAAGTTCAAGAAGTATTTAAAGAAAAAACATGAGGCATCTGAGGGACCAGTTACGCTCACCTGAGTTATGTGAGGAAAGTTCAGTTTTGATACGATACTACTAGTTATTGTGGTTAAGAGTCAACCAAAGATCATTCCTGTAACATTTTACTAAAATCAGTCAAGCGGTTCAGGAGAAGAAGCCGTTTAAAGGATATTTCTATTTTTAGCTCTGGTGGCCATCTTGTTTAGCGGAGCGGCACCATTTTAGCAAATGTGGTAACGGGTCAACCTGAGATACTTCCTGTAAAGTTATATCAAAATCTGTCAAACAGTTAATGAAAAGAAGTCGTTTAAAGGATATTTCTATTTTTAGCTCTGGTAGCCATCTTGTTTATCGGAGCGGAACGAGTTTAGCTATTTTTAATGAGGACCACTCAAGGATCATTACTGTGAAGTTAAGTTGAAATTGGCCAAGCGGTTTAGGAGGAGATCTCGGTTGAAGAAATTGTTGACGACGACGACGGACAGCGACGACGATGGACAACTCGGTATGACTTCGTGCTCAGGTGAGCTAAAAATGTGAATAGACTGAATTTCGTTAACCGTATACAACTTTTTAAAGTTTCAAGTTCAGTAAAATAAATGTGGTTTTGAAAGTGGACTTGATTTCTTCAAAAACTTAATATTTTAATTATGCATGATGACCATGCACCAGTCCGAATATCCGGCCCCAAAGCCCGGTGAAGGGCGGGCAATTTGACTTCTTCTTTTCCAAATTTCAGGTAAAATCTCTGCCGTGTGGTCCTACTGTAGGTAAGTCCCCTTCCATTGCCTCTACTTGAACTAGTTGATAGTCACTGCTATATTTTCCCGCTATTTTTGGCGCGGGACAAAGACAACGCGCTCATTTATGGTAACATTTTCTACATTTTGATAGTGTAACCAAACGTTTATTATACAGCTGAATGCGCCAGTATCATTTCGCTGGCTTATAATGAAAATGTCGTAAATTTTTTGTAAGCACAAAATCGATATTTTGAAGAAAGAAAAACTTGTCTGTAAATTACGTTTTACTTATGGTAATACAAACTGTTTCGACTTCAGTTTGGTCAACATGACAAGTTCCGATTTTCATGAAAACAGTTTCATAAAAAGCACCTCGTTGGTAATTGTTACGACCTTCTCATTCTACGACAGCGATATGCTAATTTCTTTTTGTTTTTTATCAAAGGACAGAGACACGGCCGACGGACGAGGTATTTCTCAAACTGCCACATAGCGATTATTATGTTACAAGTTAGCTGTCCACCGACATTTCATCACAACCATAACATTTGGCTGGCTTAGAATGAAAAGGTCGTAAGTGGTCTGGCGAGCTTAATAATATTTCCTGAACGAGTTAAATATAAATATATCAATTGACAACGAGTAATAGATTCTTTATATCATATGACACTAAAAACGCAAAGTACGCATCGATTTATTGGAAAAACTCAATAGTTTATACTACACGTGGTACGTATAACTTTATACGTACTGGCTATACTAACCTGGATACAAGGAAAGTCATGTGATATATAACGACTCCTATCCTCATCATTATAATTATGTCTAACAAATATTTTATTCAATTAATGCCAAACATTATAATTCTCCGAAGTCCTTGATGAAGTGTTTGGATGAAAACTACATGTACTGCTACATGTCGATGGCTTAGAACCAGAAGGTCGTAACAACCTCTTACGACCTTATAAGCCTCATACATATTTGAAATCTGCTTCACAAAGCGCTTCTTATGAGCATATTTTCATGAAAATCTGAAATTGTCATGTCGACCAAAATGAAGTTTTAAAAACGTGTTTTCCCAAAGGTAAAGAGTAAATAACAGACAGTTTGCTCTTGTTTTCTCAATATAGCGATTTGGTAGTTACGACCTTCTTGTTCTAATCCAGCAATGTATTTAGGGGTTGAGGAAATGATGTTGAACAAGTTTGAAATCGATGCAATATATCGATTGATTTTGAAAAATGTAAGAGGTTATAGACTTGTTTGATTTCTTTCCCAAGATGTCCCAACCTATCCATCCTCGGGCGCTAAACGTATAAACGATGTGGTATGTCCTATATTCACAATCCTGGAATTTAGCGCACCTCCGAGGGGCTTTCACGGCGTATGGGATTTGTGCGGCGATCTGTACTTTCGGTTTTGTGTCGTGTGGCTATTTTTAGAATTTATATTTATATCCAGTTTCAGTTTCGATTACGTTATGTGTACGTGTGTCTATATTTAGATACTGCGTAATCACGATATTGCTTTGTACGTATATCAGTAGCTGCTTAGAGTGTATTGAATGAGCTTGTTTACCCCGGCCTCCATTTAGTTACCGTGTTACAGAAAATATACATGATTATAGCTCGTTAGCGAGTAAGCTGGACCCCCAAAAACCTTAAATATCTTTGACAGTGATTATGCAATTTGATTAAAATTCGACACGGTTAACTGAATAACCTTTACCAACTCTATGTTTAAATTTCAGATTTTTGTACTCACTAATTAAGATTTTCCCCATTGTGTCTAATGCATTATTTTTAGTATTTTAATCAACAAATGGACAGGGAGTAAAATAAGCCATTACGATCAGCCAGTTAGAATAATGCTATTGTAATTGTAACAACTATAACGGGACACGTATTGATAATTTTACCTAAATTTGGCTGGTTATCAATGTGTACATAGTTGAGGCCCATCTTCTGATTGCAATGATCATTTGTGCAAACATAATTCACAATGTTTTTTCTTGCAAATATTTCTACCCCGTTGCTCGAGTTATATAAATAGCAATAAATGTTCATGTATGGGCCTCATTATATATTTACAATGGTCACTGGTGTGTAACTTAATGTACAGTTATACTGGAGTAAATTGCTGATCTTTGCTGTTCCGTTCACTTCAATCACCCATACGTATTTACCCTGTTTTAGACTTAAAATTTTGCATTAGACGTGAATGCAAAGTACACTTTTCTGTGCAACAAAAATTCTTATTTAATTTATGAGAGTTGGTAAGGGTGTTTTATTAACACATACCATTTTTTGTTCCAATGGAGACAGTATTTTTTAAGTTATTAAAGGTTTATGGGGGTCCCGCTTGGTCGCTAACGCACTATACTAATTCAAATAGGTTTAAAGGGACTGTCTTACGTTTCAGCGTATAGCAAAAATCAAATCAAATTGTTAAATATTCACTATATTTTGTCATAGAAGCCTTTATATCCCATAAATAAGCACACTGGTATAAATGTAACTTGTGAAACATCAGGGTTTTGTAATTAATTATTTAAGTATTTTACCTCCAAAATTCTTTGCCGTATTACATACGGTATATAATTTTAAACTACTCTCACTTAAATTGCGAGAAATGTACTCGCATGTGATGAAAACGAGTTTAAAAACAAACCAGATAATGCATAGATGTTAAGACGGAAGTTTGTTAATGTTGCAGTGAATAATATTACTAAAAAATCATGCTGAAAGGACAAATTGTGCTGTGTTTAAAAGGAAAAACACACTGGTGTGCGCGATGTTGAAAGTGGTTAAAATCGATTATTTGCTATAAATATTTCTTAAAGCAACCGTCAACAATGTTCTATCATATAAATATTTAATTAGGTAAGAAAATTATCCTTTCAAAAAGAATCGCTCCATCTGTGAGACAGGCCCTTTAAACAGTAAATACTAATAAAAATAATTATTTTTAAAATGGCCGACAACAATGCCAGCACAAATGTAATTTAAGTTTTTAAAAATTTTTTTTCGAGAAAGGCTTATGCCGAAACGTTAAATTAATAGAGTATGAACAACACTAGTGTTAAATAACTATTCCCTATGGAATTTTATAAAAGATATTAAAAGCTTGTTTTTCTATAAATAACGAGTACATTTTGGACAGTTTTTTCTTGTTAACTCAAAATATTGATTTTGAACTTACAACCTTCTCATTCTAAGATAGCGATATATACAGTCGTACTATTTATATAAACAATGTAATGTAAAGACATGACATGCGTAAACAAACAAGCTTTATCAAGTTTCAAGTTTATTAGCAAATCGGCATTTATCAACTGTTAAGTAATATACTGAGCAATCTACATTTTCTCAAATAACGGGAGCAAACTAAAACATAAACTTTTATACATAAGTCCAACATAAGTATCGCTAGCTTTGAATGAGAAGGTCGAAAGTAGGCTACACGACCTAATAAGATTAATGCATATTTGAAATCTTCATTATAATGCGCTTCTGATGAACCTAATTTTGAAGTTAAAGTTGCGACAGTTATTTTTTGTTTACTAAAAATATTGATTTTGTAGTTACGACCTTCTTTTTCTCAGCCAGCGATATAATACACGTTTAAATATTATAACAATATCAAGTTATAAAACATCACCAGTACTCGATACTGTAGGAGTACTCGATACTGTAGGAGTACTCAATACTGTAGGAGTACTCAATACTGTAGGAGTACTCAATACTGTAGGAGTACTCAATACTGTAGGAGTACTCAATACTGTAGGCTGTGATGGACAAACATATTATGTTATATTATATGTTCTTAGTTGTAGTTATTAGTGTTGTTTAGTAGTGTAAGAATCGTTATTTGTTAATGTATATTTCAAACTTTAGGCCATGTATATTACAAAATTGTATGCCCATATGTGGGCCCAAAATTGGAAAATAAACAATATCTTATCTTATCTTATTATCACTACTTTTAACATTGTAAAAATGTCTAAAGTTATTTCACTGTTTTAAACTACAACATTGTAGTCTCACTAATACCTTGTCACATTTGCCCTACGAGCTCCGTACGAGTTGATTTGTCTGAACTCGCACGACGTCCGTACGGAGCCCGTACGGAGCCGACACGGAGCCCGTACGGATATCGATACTCGTACGAGCATCGTACGGATGTTCACAACTCGTAGATGACTCGGTGATCTGGTGAAAACTATACATTCTGTACAACTCGTACGAGATCCGTACGAGCTGTGTCCAGATGCTTAGAACGTATAAATACCGTTATGATTAAAATATTTCAGACTCGTACGAGTTGGTAAATCCGTACGGACATCGTACGAGCATTGTGAACGTAGCATTACACTCTATATCAGGGTGGACATACCACGTGGTGTGTGACGTAATTTTTTGCTAAGACGACAAGAAGAAAACTGTCAACAAAACGAGAAAAACAGCCCTAGGTATTTTATTCGTTGATCAATTTTCACGAGATTAGCCCCACGCTCTAGCCCAGAACGAATATTATGCCTGTCACTGAATGATTTGGCACAAAAACCAACAGTTTTTTCCCGAAAGTGGCTCAACGGTTAGAAATGGGCAAAATCTGAAAAGCAAAGACGACAAGAAAATATTTATTTTATCATTCATAGCTCTTTTGAGCATACTTATGCAAAATGCGTACTGCCGACATGTATAACAATGTATTAGAAACAACCTGTTAACTTAATTAAGCATTATATGGTCCATTTCATGAAATGTTTTGTGAAATACATAATTCGTCTGAAAATGCTAAGACGACAAGAATGGAAAGACGACAAGAAGATTTAATACTTAAATTTTAAAAATAATATTAGCCCCTAAACCTATAGCATGGATGGCTTACTTCAGTTAACACTACTGCCAATAAATGTATTGAAATAACTAGAACACACACTGAAATTAAACTATGCCTACCTGAATATTTTTATTCTTAACTATTTTTGCATTGGCAATCTATATCTTACATAAGAAAACTTGAAATGTCTGCGTGATTTTGCTATTTGTGAAAGCATGTACAAAGTCTAAAATGGCAACCACTGTATAAAGTCATTTACTGTTCTACTGCAGTTAAACGATCCACTGACGTAAAGGATAAAGTATTTGCATACAAAATATATAGTCGATTCAATAAGTGATAAGTTAATGAGGTAACTATCCCACTCGAAAGAAAAGCAGTGAATACCGTTAACTCGGGTATATCTAGTCAAACCTAGATAAACGAAGTATATCTCTTGGACGATAGTATATTTTCAACGCGCCTCGTTTATATTTGAAAATACTGTCCATTTCTTGTGTCTTTCTGTCGCTTTAAATACAAGTATTGCATATTGTAAAACCTTTAAATGCAATTTTCGATTTGCGTAATTCGTTATTCAGGTATAGCTAGTTTGCGATAGAAAAAATCGTGTTTTGTAATATTTCTGAAAATCTATTAATTCGATTTTGGTAAAAAAAATTACACAGAACTACAAAAACTGTCTACCTACTCACATTCCGAATTCCACATGGGCGTAGGAGCCGGGGGGGGGGGGGGGCTCCCCAATAATTCAGACTAAAAGTATAATTTACGGCCTAATATATCTCGTAATATATCTCAGTTCTTGGTGAAAACGTATACATTTTTTTGGCTCGCTTCACTCGCAACGTAACTTCATTATATCACAATACCTAAACACCCATTGTTTGCAAAAATACGCTCGTGACATATATTGTTCCCTAACGTCCCACAACCCTCCTACATGCCTTTGAGAGTTTGTCAATTACAATGTATATATACACCGGTAAAGCCTTTGAAACAAACGTTTTCACAATAAGCTTCAATCTCAAAATCTGACGATTTAAATTTTGTGCAAGCACCTAATTTGGTTTAATCTTAGAACTTTCCTGTATTTAGTAATAAAACAGATCCTTCTTTAATAAAAATAAGGTATCTCAGAAGGCCCAGAATGTACCAGATTGATCCATTGTTTAGAAAAATTTCCGGGACAACATGCACCCGGACCCCGTATACCTGGATATACTGGTTAACTTTCAGTTACCACGTAATTACTCAACCAAACTGCCACATAACCATAAACTCACAGCTAGTATATATAGATATAGTAAGAAGTGGGAACGTTAAGAGTACAATTCATGTAGCAAGTGTATTTTTTGCAAGCAACGGGTTTGAAATATGTTGATATTTTCATATAATGAAGTTACTTTGCTAGCCAAGAGACCAAAATATTTATTCCCCCCGTTTTAGTCACCTATTAAAGGCATGTATTCTTTATTATATATTGAAATTACATGTACATGGACAGTTTAACGCAGGGAGGTAATCTGGTATTCCATTAATAATTTGTTATCAATTATTTAACCGTTATACTCCGTGATCGTCGGTATTGACATTATTGTAATGAAAACGAGACTTAGGAGGCCGGTATGATTCAGGTTATTTAGGTGTGTTGCTTGTAAACAATGTACATTAATAACATGTGCGTCGTCAGATTCACAGACGGGCCTCGTATGTGTTATATTAAGTAGGTTGCAAATACGTAAATATACCGTTAGGCGTATCACATGGCCGTAAAATTGGCTGTTGCAAGTGTCAAGTCTTCTAACTTGATATTTCATACAAAACTACAAAATTAATATGTTACTTAGAACTTATGAACAAAAGTATTTTAACTGCATTCTTATGTTGCTACAATTTCAGTGTGTATTAGGTAGATAAATTTCATTTATTCGTGCAAAATGTCATACATGTAGGTTTCGTAGTTAGAGAGAAATGTTTAAAAAAACACGCTTTTTTGCTATCGCAAACTAACTATACAAAATCAAAGTTTTGAGAGAACAAGAAAAATGTCTGACAATCATTCTTTACTTATGGTAAAAGAAGCTTTTTCAAAATTAGTTTGGTCAAGATGACAAGTTTCGATTTCCATGACAATAGGCTCATAAGAAGCGCCTCATGATGTAGGTTTGAAATATGCATTAGTCATAAAGGTAAGTGCCACATACGACCTTCTCATTCTAAGCCAGCGATATTGCGGTATCGTAACAAAAGCAGCAAATTAAGCAGGTAATGTAACACGTGATGAATTCTTCTAGACCTAAATGACCATGAACGGGAATCACTTCATTTACTATACTAATCAGACAATGAATTAAGGAATTTATACCAGTTTTAAATGCTGAGTTATAAATCTTCTTGTCGTCTTTCCATTCTTGTCGTCTTAGCATTTTCAGACGAATTATTTATTTCACAAATTATTTCTTGAAATTGACCATATAATGCTTAATTATGTTAACAGGTTGTTTCTAATACACTGTTATACATGACGGCAGTACGCATTTTGCATTATTATGCTCAAAAGAGCTATGAATGATAAAATATATATTTTCTTGTCGACTTTGCTTTTCAGATTTTGCCCATTTCTAACCGTTGAGCCACTTTCGGGAAAAAACTGTTGGTTTTTGTGCCAAATCATTCAGTCACATGCATATTATTCTTTCTGGGCTTGAGCGTGGGGCTAGTCTCGTGAAAATTGATCAACGAATAAAATACTAAGGGTTGTTTTTCTCGTTTTGTTGACAGTTTTCTTCTTGTCGTCTTAGCAAAAATTTACGTCACACACCACGTGGTATGTCCACCCTGTATATGCCTCGTACACTATGTTAAATTATATTATCTACATCAAAACTCGGTTATCAGAAACCTTATCGTAGATAGATATGGATTTTAAACTCTTGAGATGGAAATCCCCTATTTATTCCATGTTCTTTCAGAAACGAAAACAGGATGAGGGGCGTATAGGGGTAGTCTTACTTAAAAATTAAAATGTACGTATGCCTGAGAAATAAATGCAATGTAACAGATTAATCATGATTTCAGTTACATAATCATTAAACTTGCGCCAAAACTAAAAAAGTCTTGACATTTTCAGCGACTGTAAATTGTTGAAACAGGTGGTATTCACATTCTTTTAAATAACATGCTCTTAAACTAGGATGCAATTGTTAAAATATTTTGCCATGATACGAAAACAGAATACAAGATAGAAATTTATCAGTTACAAAACAGTTCCGTAAATCTAACAGACATACACCGTACATGTATTATACGAAAATATTCAGAGATCACATACTGTATTAAAATATTTAGTCACGTTAGGGAATCAAAATACAAGAAACAAAAAGTTGTAAAAAAAACAGTCATGTAAAACAAACCGATACACACTTTACATACATTGTATGAAACCATAAAAACGACATTTTTTTATAATATCAATCGCAGGAGTACATTGTGTATACATGTATATACATTGATTAAACATAGTACAATGTACATACATGGCTGCCATTAAATATACTGTAAAATCATTAATTTTCATGGGGGATTTAATTTCGTGGTTCACCTCTGCCACGAACTTTAATCCCAACAAACATTGATTTTGACCCTTGATTTAGTACCTTAAATGCAAATCCACGAATTCAAGTCCCAACGAAAATTTTTTTTTACCAAAACCAGGACATTTCGTCCCAACGAAATTAATTGATTTTACAGTATCGCACAAACGCATCTACATGTAACATAGTCAATTTCATATCTAAAGGGAGTAAAGAGCCTTTAGCAGTATATATCAAGTGGTTATCACACGGAAGTTATAAGTAAATCGTAATATTGTTTGTCTTTGATAGGAAAGTAGTGTAAGATAATAATGATAACTAAGTTTGACTCGTTTCTAATGTTCGGGCACTTGCCCTTGTGCAGGATTTATTTTCCTTTTACACCAAGTTACATCATTTGAAAAAATGAAAAAAACAACAACGTATGCTACTTTAATTGATGTAAAAGGAAAATAAATTTAATTAAATTAATTTAGTTAACAATTTTTACCCAGAAGAAGACAATAAAGTTGAAACGTTGGAAACAACTGGAGTTTGTCTGGTTTTCTTCTACCATTGGACACAATAATAAATATTTTAATTAAACGATAATTTAAATATGCTAAATGCATGGAACATTAATGGTATTTAGTTCACAATAATTTTATATGATATACTGTTGCAGGTATTAGTTTAAACATATTCATTTCCCGAATATATAACAGTATACAAGTAACTTACAGTACACAAATCACAAATGGCAACATGTATTCAAAGCAGTAATAGATACTAACAAAGAAAAATCCAAGTACTGAAAGTACTGACAGGCTGGCGAACTGCTAAGGAACAATAGCTTTTCAAGTAATATAACATCAAGTGGTTTTCTAAGTCGAAAGAGAGGTAAGTGCTGTACTTAACAAAAAATAAAAAAAAAATTAAAAATATAAAAAATTTGGAGCGGCCGTGATTCGATCGCTAGACCTTAGCATCAACCACTCGACCACGATCTCGTTGAAGAATGTTGACCTAAATAATTTACCATTATAAAATCATTGTTGCGCGCGCTATATCGCGATAGTATATAACGCGTAGTAATAATTATCAACGCCTTTAAACACCTATCCTTTTAATTTCATACAATTTCCTTCCATTACAAGAAGAAAGTAATATATTACAATCGAACAGAATTAATGAAATAAGGAAAGTTGAACGTTCTTATCTTGCAAAACTGACTAACGAGGAGGAACTATTTGCATCGAGTGTAATAGATTCTGTGTTGTCAGTTTTGGGAGTAAATTCATCTTAGTGGATATCATTTTTTAGGATTGTAATAGTCTAGCGCGAAATCGCCAGCCTAAAAATAACAGACTGTTAAACATTGCAAGTGTGCAAATTATACACACGGATAATATTCTAGTCACTTGAGCCGCATCTCGCTGGCTTGTTATATCGCTACTATTCATGTCATGGCACAGGATTGAACATACTGTGTGATATGTTAATATATGTAACACAGGTTCATCATTGATCGTGCTTAAACCGCTGGCTTAGAATGAGAAGGTCGATAGTGTCACTTACGACCTTATAATACTGCATGTGAAATCTACATCATAAGGCGCTTCTAATGAGCTTATTGTCATGGAAATAGAAAGTTGTCATGTTGACAAAACTGAAGTTTAAAAGCTTGTTTTACTATAAGTAAAGAGTGATTGTCAGACTGCTTTTCTTTTTTTCTCCTTATATTGATTTTGCAGTAACGACCTTCTCATTCTAAGCCAGCGAAATGTGTCTTAAGCGATAAATTTTCCTGTCGAATTTACATCAGTTTTTTTATCTCCCATCAAGTGTTGTTGCGATTCACTAGATTTGGTACATGGAGTCGGATCAGATGAAACATACTGGAGCGAGTCTAGCGTTCCTTCCATCGTACTGTCAGTCTTGCATTGCTTATTTCTAACTCGGTGATAGATAACCGCCAACACTGTAAGTATAAATTTATAACGCATGGTGTATGTCTTTATTTTCAAGGGAATGAGTGCAATAACTACAGAGCAGTATAATATTATCATTAACTGATTAATTGCACTCATATAACCGCACAATAGTTCACGATGTTTATTCTTGAAAATTACTGCCTGTGATGTACAACTTTAAAATCAGTAGTATTACTTATTGGATCGACTATACTGACACATGACAATACCACGGATGGGATCAATGTATAAATTGTGATTATAACAGTAATAACCACCAGTTATACATTGCATCCTTCTGTCATATTGCTCTTGGATGGTAAAACTGTTCCAAAAGCGACCCTTTGTACATGACCCACCTCTCTACATCATCCTAGCTGAGAGGTTGTCATGCCAATGTGTGTAGGTATTGCTCCACGTAGTTATGTGGTGATGGTTTTCTTTTCTGTACTCGGCTGATTAAGCCGAGTGCTGCCTTTTCTGTCGAATTTCCTCATTTCTTTTTTACTTCCGTAGAACAATGACCTCTGAACAACGGCCAATACTTACCGTTTCAAAAGGGTCATATTATACAGTTGTTGTACAGGTGGTATTCACAAAGCATCTTAAGTGAAAACTTAAATATTTTCACTTAAGTTAAAAATATGAATTGTCGATATTTTGCAAGAAACTAAAAATAACTCAATTTTTATTGATGATTTTTGTAGCGCTTAACAAAATGCTTCAAAGAAATGTAAAAAGTAGATCATCTTGATTTTCTTGTTTAGCTGATGCACTTAAGGAAATCATAAGATTTTGGGAAAATTCTAAGTTTTCACTTAAGTTTTTTTGTGAATACCACCCCTGCACTTTTATAAATTATTTGAGTTACAAAACGTATGTCTTACCTGCAACAACGAAGAGCACCGATACCACTATTCCAATTACATCTCCAGTTGTAGTCGAGTCAATTTGGTCTTTGTTAGGTGCGGTATGCTGTGTTTCTGGTTTATCTGAAATAAACGTACATAAGCAGTCAATAATAACCATTACACTAGTTGTGTGCGATACGACTTATATGTCTACTCTGCATGAAAAGGATCATTACTATGTAGACTTAATTAACATTATTATAATAATAACTCGCTAAAGAATTTCGAATCGTATAAAAAAATAATGATATTGATGATGTTGTTCTATACTCATGGATTGTATACATCTATTGTATTTGGAAATAAACTATAAAAAAATAATACTATGCTTGAAAATATTTTAAGGGTTATTTCTGCAATTATGTATCTGGTCGATTGAACGGCAGATATTAGATTTCTCTGAAATAACTCATTGTACAGCTCAGTATCTTGTTATATTAAACTACCAATTCAAATACATTGTCTATATTTTTAAGATATGTACCCAGCCAGCAAGTCCATCGCTGGCTTAGAATGATAAGGTCGTTACTACCAAATCAATAATTTGAGAGAACAAGAACAACTGTCTGACAATCACTCTTTACTTATGGTAAAACAAACGTTTTAACTTCTGTTTGGTCAACATGACAAGTTCCAATTTTCATGAAAATTCTCATTCTAAGCCAGCGATATATATATCATGGCATGAAACATTAAACATAATGGAATAATACGTTTCTGCTTACCAATCACCAGAAATGACACGTGGTCTCTGTAGACGGTCCAGTGACATGCGAAATCAACACCACTATCTTCTTTACTGACGTTCGTTATTTCAAGCCAAGCAAAGTTCAACGTTTGGTTTTGTTTGAATTTGTAATTTGTGTGGTCACTTAGCACTTGATCTATGTTAGTACAAAAGTGATACGGTGGTGCAACACATTCACTTAGTTCTGTGCCGTTTCTAATGAAGGTGACTAGCATCCATGTTATGTTTACAGAACAGGTCAAGGTCACATTGTCCCCAACATGATACTCAGGTTTTGTCGTGTTTATCTGGACGAATCCCTCTACAAAATAACAGAAAACGTCACAAATTTAGAGTTCAGTCATTTTTAAAATCGTTTGACTGATTGTAAAGTTGAAACCTAAAACAAAAATGTAATATTTTTAAAGAAAGCACGTGTATGCTATTATTAATAATTGTTAAATACATAACCTCGTCCGAGTAGGCTAGAATAAAATCAGGTGCCTTGATTTTAGAGTAGATATAAAATAAATAGAGCAGGCAAAACTAAGCACCGAACATCTCGATTGTTGCTATTTTTATTGCAGCCTAGTACGTCACCTCCAGCCTAGCACGTCTTATCCGTGTACATACGTCGGACGTAAAAATACATTAGTCATAATATAACCTAAACTTAAATTGTAGTTAGTTAGTATAGCGAGTACGTATAATCTTATACGCAACGTGTAATAACTATAATTATTGATGAGTGTCTGTCTAACCTTTATAAATGTATAAGAGTTCCATATAATAATTGATGATTTATGCAATGACATGTTTTTGTGTATTTTATTTTTCTCTCTCAATAATTATGTTGTTAATCATTGTTTGCTATGTTACTTTTTTTCTTTACATTCTTTTAAATCTTAAGTATTGAAGGCCTTGTTGAAAATAAGATATTTATTTATTCGTCTTTGTCTTAACTTGTCACCTTCATAAAATAAAGATTTTATTATTATTATTATTATTATTATTATTATTATTATTATAAAACTATACTACATTGGTGTGTTTTTCCAATACAACTGTGCGTATTTTGCGTCATGTGATATAAAGAATCTATCACTCGTTGTCAAGTGAAAAATTTATATTTAATTTGTGCATGAACTATTATTTAACTCCCCAGAGGCTCGCTTAATAGGATTTCCAAAACTTAAAATAAACATTCCAAAAATTAATATCAATTGACACTTAAAACTTGAAATAAACTTCCCAAAAATTAATATCAATTGACACATAAAACTTAAAACAAACTTTCCAAAAATTCATACCAATTTACACTTAAAAATTAAAATATACTTTCCAAAAATTAATATCAATTGACACCTAAAACTTAAAATAAACTTTCCAAAAATTAATATCAATTGACACCTAAAACTTAAAATAAACTTTCCAAAAATTAATATTAATTGACACCTAAAACTTAAAATAAACTTTCCAAAAATTAATATCAATTGACATCTAAAACTTAAAATAAACTTTCCAAAAATTAATATCAATTGACACCTAAAACTTAAAATGAACTTTCAAAAAATTAATATCGATTGACACTAAAAATTAACTTTCGAAACATTAATATCAATTGACACCTAAAACCTAAAATAAACTTTCCTAAAAATAATATTACAACTTGTGATAGATCCTCTATATCACAACAGTCAATTTCCTGTTTGCTGCAACAATAACATAGATAGATAGATAGATAGTTTATTCATTTAAACTGTACAGTTTCTCATGATAAACAAACATATATATACAACATAAAATAAAATTTCATCACGTTTATTTTATGTTGTATATATATGTTTGTTTATCACGAGAAACTGTACAGTTTAAATGAATAAACTATCTAATAACATAAACACAGACCTGTATAACATCACATGTGATATCATTACATACATTTATTGATCACGTCCGTCTAAAAATATATTTCATGAAATTATTTTTAGTTGATGCTAATTCGTTGTACATCATTTTTGAAAATTAAATCTTTAAACATTGACTCCTCACTCATTCATGATGATATCCATCGCTACGAATGCATGAGAGAGAATCCAGCGTCCATTTTATGTCATTTTCTAGTTACCTTGGTTATGTTTTGTCTTAGGTACAAACATGTAATACACGGTCTGTGATCGAACCCGTTGCATTCTACTACTTAGTTATCGTGATGCAAAAATTTCTTTATTGTTACATTTCGTAATTAGTCTAGACACATTCTAAAGAAAAAATATATCCAGTCTATTATTAGATAATTTATTATCGACAAAAGAAAATGTTACCTTTAATTCCTTCGACACATCTTGTACGCAATGCTACACATACTGATAGGATCAACCCTCGTACGTACTTCATCACTAGTATTTAACACTTTTATTAAAATATTAGCGTATAGTTTATTTTCAAAAGATTCCAACATTAAACCGTTGACTATTCTGAATTTCAAATAATACTTTCGGTTTCGTTGATATTTTCGGTGCAACGTAAATGATTGGGATTCCACTAATTACATATTAAGAACTGCATAATTATGTTAGTTAGTAATGTATTCTAGATTGGATACTATGTGTATTGATGGTGTAGCTTTTAGTAAAAAAGGTATTGATTGGTCAAGCGTCCATTAATCAATATCCATTGCATGGAAGTGTATATTAACAGCAACAGTATCACATAATTTCTTTTTGAAAGACAACTGAATCGGTGTTTATTTATACCGTGTATACATTTAGATTGGGATTTTCCTACTTTCGGTTTCGAGTACGGCTTCAATTGCGACTGTGTCTAGATAGTGTTTAAAATTAATTAATTAAAGTATTTCTGATAACTCGTTGACCGATTTATTTCTATTCATGTATTATTCGAACCAGTCTCCTCTGGTATATTTGCCTCCGATTGTTCCATCAAAGGGACGGTTAGTCATGTACGAAAATTGTATAAACTAGTATATCTTACAATTTGTATTGTATAATCATATGAGAAACATTATATTAATGAATCATTAAGACAATCGAGATGATTCATTATAAGGGGAAGTATGTACATATACATAGATGACGAATATACAGTATATTTTAAGCAGCAGCACAAAGCGCATCGTATGGGCATATTTTCATGAAAACCGAAACGTGTTATGTTGACCAAACTCAAGTTTAAAGAGCTTGTTTTACCATAAGTAAGGAGTAATTTTCAGACAGTTTTTCTCAAAATATCGATTTAATTTTAAGACCTCATTTTAAGCCAGCGATTTATATACTGTTACTGTTACTGTACATAAAATGTAGAATGAGATGGTCGTACATTGTATTTACAAAATCGATATTTTGAGAAAACAGGAAAAAAGACAAGTCGTAGAATAAATACGTACTCATTATATGAAATCGCAACGTGTTATATAATGTATTAATATTTTATGTTAAAAGACCAATATAATGAAATACAAGACAAAATCCAGTTATGCTACGGTCACATTTGCCCTACGAGCTCCGTACGAGCTCCGTACGAGCTCCGTACGAGTTGATTTTGCTGAACTCACACGACGTCCGTACGGAGTCCGTACGGTGCTCGTACGGATATTGATACTCGTACGAGTATCGTACGGATTTTTTCGACTCGTAGAGGTCTCGGCGACATGGTAAAACTTTTTCACCGAGCTCCCGAGTTGTCTACGAGCTGTCTACGAGCTTGTATATATTTTGAGTCAGACGTATTTCGCACGGGACTTTAACGGTCAACGTCATACGATTAGATAGTGAACAGTATAACAGCAGTTATGTCAACAATGTTAATTGGTATGTGTATGTAACAATATGTTATAGACAATATATTGAAATTTCGACACATTTTTCAATATCGAATTGGTGATACATGTATTTAACTGCTATTGTGTCAATGCTGCATCTGTACCCAGTATCTAAGCTCCGGTACAAAGATAATTATAACGTATCGATTTAAAAAAAAACACAACAGAAATAAGGTAATGAAATCCAAATTTAATACATAATTATAATTATGCCCTTCAATTCTAACATCTGCTATTTTTTTGAATATATAGCTTTTAATACAAAAAAATATTAAGTGTAATGATTAGTATATTTATACAAAAAATAAAATGACTATTTACTTTGATATATATTGCCTATGTTTGTTTTGGTTGAAGCTGAGGGGGAAAAATGATTGGTTAGCATATCCAGAACGAAATACAGGGTGCTGACAGATTACCAATGCGTGTAGGTTTATGATTCTAGGTGGCCGGGTTTATCCAGGATGTGACAAGTCTGGCCACCCAATATGGCATGTTCGGCACCCAGTAACTTTATATGTCATTGTTTGTATGATTGTTTATAAAATAGAATCAGGTATGAGCACTGTGGTCGCGTGGGTAATTCTCTAGAATAAGGATCGACAAGTCCATCAAAGGTTTTAATCTCGACCGGGACAATTGTCTTTCGGAAATCATTTCATTGTTTCCACCCAACTAGAAATGGATTAGGTGGTAAACTCAGAGGTGGTCTACACCTAAAACGTTATAGAAACCAAGTTGTACATTCGAAAAGGGTAGGGGTCCCACATGCCGTTTAACATTCTGTCTCTTCCATCCTCCCGTGTATCCGCTAATATGTACCCAATGATGATTGATGATCGCACAAACACCGACCGATGAGTAGCAACGTATATTTTTAATATACTTTAAATGACCCTGGCCGCCGTCATTCGATGCTACACAATCTCCCGATCTGCAGCATGACAACGTTAGGCTTCAGTCAAATTAGCCCAAAGGTACGCCGACCGTTCATTGTATTATGAAGATGTCCAACCGGTTATTTTGCAAGGTCCGACTAGCACAAGAACATAAAATAACACAAGACGTACTCGTCTCCTAATGTAAGATGGCCAAATTTTCCAACATTCCAGAAGCCTGGACCCCTCCTCACCAAACCTGGATCCGCTTATGCTCAATGTAAAATGAATTGACATGTCCGTGATTCGCGTGCACATATCTTATGTGTGCACATAAATATTTGTCTATACATCTATGTGTTCTTTTTATCTTTTAGTTTATGACAACTGTGCAATACATGTATTCCATGTACATGTACTTTAATGCATATACTCATCGTACTATAATAAACTCTATACACGTATATAGCCCTGATCGTTCAATGTCGATCAAGAAGTAATAAAACGTTTTTTTCCTTGCATTCATAAACATGACATGAAAATTCCATCATTCTTTAATCATCTTACATATAATAATAACTAAAAATAGGTAATGTCAGCTTCCTTGTGAGTTCTCTACTTCAATAATACCTACGAGCCCGTAGACTACTCGGAAGCTCGGAGGAAAATTTTCACCGAGCTCCCGAGTCCTCTACGAGTTACGAAAATCCGTACGATGCTCGTAAGAGTTAACAATGCCCGTACGGACCCCGTACGGACTCCGTACGGACCCCGTACGGACTCCGTACGGGCTTGCTAAAATTCGACTCGCACGGAGCTCGTACGACTAATGTGACCAGGCGAAAATGAAATATGTCGAAAAATGAAATTCTTCTCGCACGGAGCTCGTACGGTCATCGTGCGGACACCTTACGGACATCGTACGGACATCGTACGAGTGACTTGCGAGCTGCGATTGACCTACGAGTATCTTGCGAGCCCCGTACGATCTCCGTACGAGCGCCGTGCGATCTCCGTACGAAGATAACGATGTCCGTACGGACCTCGTACGAGACATTCTCTTTTAATCGTACGAGGTCCGTACGAGCTGTGACCAGAAGCTAAGGACCTAAAATATTTTTAGGATTTGAAATATTTTGGACTCGTAGCCTACTCGTACGAGTTGATAAATCCGTACGGACATCGTAGGGCAAATGTGACCGATCCAACGTTTCGACTTAAATTCAAGTCTTCATCAGGGATACGTACAAATTGTTATTTTAAATGTTAAAAAACATTCATATCTTGAATTATAAGATACCAGTATGCATGCAATATACTTGACAATGTGATTTGACTGAGGGTGTTTCCTCACAGGTGGAGTTTCGAGTTGAATAAGGCACATGGTCGCCTTGTGAGTCTGTACTACTAGGAACACGTCTCTCGCAAATACTCACAATCCGCTTCTGAGACAAGACTAGATTTATCAAAGTAAAAATTTGACACACGCATATCTCCCGGCACATCTCGCTGGCTCAGAACCAGACGGTCGTAACTACAAAATCGATATATTGAGAAAACAAGAGAAAACTGTCTGTAATTTACTCTTTACCTTTTTTAAAACTTCATTTTGGGCAACATGACAAGGGTCTCTTGATTCAGCACTAGGTGTTCAATCAACTGTTGTGTAGTTGTTGGTGCTATACCGGTTTAAATTTTTGTTTTATATAGAGGATCCGCAATGAGTGCACATTCCTTACCTTTTTAATTAAACGATATGACACGAGGCTCTGTGATTCAACGAGTTAAATAACAATGGTAAGGAATGAGCACGAATGTAAGATTCTATTTATCATATAACCTTAGTAAACGCTTTATGTCTTAGAAAATAATGATGTTTGCTGCATATGGTAATGATGTTTCAATCAAAATTTATTAGTACTTGGAGCGTGACGCACAGACTTCGTGGATGGCTAACTGATCGATTCAAGGCACGGATTGGCTAACCTTACGTCACCATGAACCAACCACCGACAAAATAATTTCTGTCACGGGGCTGTAACGGTCTGGAATGCATTATGATATTTCCGGCACGGCTTTAATGCACTCCAACAAAACAGTTTATGTGATAAAATTATATTTGGTGTCTTGGCTAGCCCAGATTTTTTCGATTTTTTTTTTCGAATAAACTGCAGTGTATAGGCATCAAATTGAAGCATACGTGTTTGTTTTAAACTTTATTCTGAGATCAAACATAACAAGGCGAAGCATTTTAAATACAATAGTGAAAAAGTATTGTCGATTCAAAGATGGCTGTCAAAACCGCCAAAATGTTCCATTTCTGAATAGCTAAATGCAGTAAGTATAACCACAACGCTATAGGACCATTAGAGTTGTAATCATATAAATGTATTCAGGATGGTAAAATTTAATCCTGAAAAACCTGTAATAATCGACCGGGTTGAATGTTTGTTTACGCGATTGTGACAGAGATCTTTGAATCAACTTTGCATGACACAATCATAACAATAACACTACAATCATGACAATAGCTCACAAGTGGACATTGTATACAACTATTCAAGGCTCGTGATCTTAAACTGAAGTATAAACTTCTGTTGTTAAAAGTTGTCAAATATGTACAAAAATGGCCTATGTTTTGTACATTTGCATATGTGATTGTTTGCACTAAGCCAATACAAATAATACGTGTTTATGATACATACCACGACATTGTAAAAGACGAGCTAACTTATTTCACAAAAAAACACTGTAACCGTATTAAAAACTGATTGTATGTCCACACCTACAGATTAAGCACCACCCGTATCTCCATAATAGGTTGATTTGACCAAATACGTTTTCAAACTAGATTTATCAAAGTAAGATTATGACATGCGCATTTCTCTTTCTCCAAGCTCATATAGTTGCGGTTTAATAGCTTAGACGTTTCGTATTGTTGATGACTTTGAGCAGTATTATCTAATTGTTTTCTATTTGTGGTTGTGGTTGTTTATTTCTGGTATTGCCCAGCCACATTGTCCAATGTCGTACGGGAATTCTTCAAAGGAACAGTGTAATCGGACGTCTCACTTGTGTGGAAACAGATCACTCCCACATTCATTAATCTAGACGTTTCTCAGACTCCGTGCAAGGTTTATTTCACCGTTATGATTATCTTCCAATACGAACTCAGTCTATTGTATCTCCACCAATTACACGACGTGCATAACGTTCATGTTAATATTTTAAGTTTTCGTATATTTCAACAGAATCTGAAATGCAGGTATACATTTGAACGATACTATGTACGTTATATATAGTATAATATAACGACGGTGCCGAACCAAAACCCCGTAAATCATTTTTGGCGCGAAAACATTTTTTGCAGCATCCGCATCTGCTAGACGTCACACGCATTTCTGTCTTGAAATGCGCGAGACGTCTAGCAGATGCGGACGCTGCAAAAAAAAGATTTCGCGCCAAAATTGAGTTACGGGGTTTTGGTTCGGCACCGTCGATAATTGATATGGGTACACATCGCTGGTTTAAAATGAGAAGGTCGTAACTACAAAATCAGTATTTTAAGAAAATAAGAAAAAACTGTTTGCCAATCATTCTTTACTTATGGTTAAACAAGCTTTTCCAACTTCAGTTTGGTCAACATGACAAGTTATAACTTTCATGAAAAAAAGACTCAAAATAAGTGCCTAATGACGTAAATTTCAAATACACATTAATAGTCTAAAAAGGTCGGAAGTTGCACTTACGCCCTTCTCATTCTACGCGAGCGATATATTTTACAAGGCTTGCCAGTATTGTCCAATGAGAGTTCTGTTTGCTGGAAAGTGTGTCAACGTACTGTTCATCGAGAGCACAATATGCCGGAAGATGCATGTATGTAATACTGACCAATGTATATACATATAATATGCCTATGATCATTTTGTCCGACGAGATGTGTTAAATATATGCATTGACACCGCGATATGTTGGTAAATTATCATATATTAATGAAAATATACAGTAATATAATATTTGCCAGTGAAAACGAAATCCTTTGGCGTTCTATGTGTACATACACACTTATACATATCGATGGCTTAGAGTGAAAAGGTCGTATTTACAACATCAACAGTTTGAGAGAACAAGATAACTGTCTTACAATCACTCTTTACTTATGGTACTTTTTCAACTTCAGTTTGGTCAATATGACAAGTTCCGATTGACATAAAAAATAGCTCATAGGAAGCGCCTTATGGTGCAAATATCAAACACGCATTAGTATTATAAGTTCTACGCCAGCGATATAAGTTGATCTCGCGAACGTAAACAAATCGAAGTCGGGCATAGTGCATTTACTTAATCAACTGTAAATACATAATATGTATTACTGACAATATTGAAATAGCATACCATGGATGATACTGGCCTCAAACACATGTACTCATTCTGTGTTCCTGAAATATAACATCAACATTTACATTCATTAATATGTCTACACTGTATATCAACCACATGCATGGGTTCAAGTTATTAATTAAAACAATCCTAAAGTTTCAGAAAAAAATCTTAAACCCACGCTATCATTACGTACCATTTCATTGTCCCAGAGACAATTGTCTTTACTTACATAAATACGATTTAATTAGAATTTTAAAAAATAAACTTAAAACTTTACATTATGTTGTAAAACCAATTGTATCTATCCAATCTCAACCAACTAGCAACAAGTCCTCAGTCTACAATACGTATACATTGCTAAAGTATATGAATATTTAATACTTTGAGTTAGGCAAAGCGAATGAATAGTTATCACCATGTGTAAGTTTTTGATATCATGATTAAGATACACAATTAGATGAATAGAAACATTGCTATACCACAACCTTGCCCAGTAATTCCTTCATATGTTTGAACTGAAACGAAAACATTACAATAATTATTCCTCATTGCGTATAAAACAACGGCGTACGACTTATCAGGAAAATGCTGCAGAAAATGTACATACGGATAATTTTCAAATTCAAAGTTCAAGTTATAATATTGATTTCTAAATACTTCATACTATTATAGTGGTAGTCTTAGGACAGTGTAATGTTACATTCATGTATACATGCAACTTCTTGATGCGAAAGAGTGAATTCAATAGCTATACTTGCATATATGATTATAAATTGCATTTCTTAAATGAATAATTCGGACACCCATTGAATAGTTTTGTGTTCAGATAAACACTTACTTTTGAACTTATTTAACCCTTCATTTAGTCAACGCATGGTCATTATGCTATGAATTCACTAAGAAACGTATAATGCAAATAGTACTTACATCTTTCTGATTCGAGTCTTTGGCTACCGGCCTGTATTACCCCATGACTCACATTGTCATACGTAACTGACTCTTCGATATTTGTTTCTGAACGTCCTTGTCTGTCAGTTGGCCTGAACGCATGAGCAGAACGTCTTCTGAAAACAATATGAATGCAAACCACGGATAAAGTTTTGATTTTGTTTTTTGTCTATTGCATCATTTCCAGTTTTTGCCATCGGCAGTTGTTGTTGCATACAAAAAATAGTTAACATAAAAGAGCATGCGCGTGTAATACGATTTTAAACAACATATGGATGTCGAGACTAGATGAGACGTATCTCATATTTAATAAGCAATACATGAACAAATCGCTGGCTTAGAATGAGAAGGCCTCTTACGACCTTTAAGACTAATGTATATTTGAAATCCAAATAATAAGGCGCTTTTTATGAGCCTATGGTCATGAAAATCGGAAATTGTTATGTTGACCAAACTGAAGTTGAAAAAGCTTATTTTACCATAAATAAAAAGTGATTTACAGACAGTTGTTCTTGATTACTCTAAATTTTGATTTTGTTATTACGACTTTCTCATTCTAAGTCAACGATATGTACATTTCATTCCATAGATTGAACCATTTATCATTTAAAATGCAATAAAACAACCCATACCTTACAGCAACAATGTCGTAATATGATAAGGTTGCATATGTATTTGAAGTGTATAAATAATTTATTCGTACCTTCTATAAGTCATGAATAGGCCTAGAGATAGCACGAGTCCGCATAATACAACGAGCGCTCCAACTGATCCGCCGATGCTCACTAGTAGGTGTTTAGTGCTGAAATGCTTCGAGGGCTCGGCTATGCTTTCTTGGAAAGAAATTATAAGTTTATTAGTACTTCATGATACATAAACATAGTATAGACCCTTGAACCATCTCATATTGAGCTAAATGTCTTCACGATTTTTGTTATGCTTTTGAGTTGATTTTTAAAGTGGGAATGAACAAACAATTGACATAATAAAATATAAACTACCGTCAAAAATTAAAAGTTCGAACTTTAGATTTACTTTCAATTGAACACAATCCCAATATTAGTCAGTATTTGTAACTCATAATTATGCTTCTGTCGATAGAGGCCTGTTTCTTATACGATATTGTAACACAATTGAAAGCAGGACACACTTCTCATCTCAGTTAATAATTATGTTTTATTTACTGCATTTCATTTGTTAAGTTAAATGTGTATATTTGTTTTTATATTTATGTTGAGGTCCACATGGAAGATTGTGTTTTTATGCAAATGTGTTAACCTCGTAAAAAAGTCTTTATCATTATTGCTCACATCACCGCCCAGAGATGATCTTCAACAAAGTAAGAACATAGCTTCGAACGTATGTTAACATGTCGCTGGCTCATAATGAAAAGGTCGTAACTGCAACTTGCGACCTTATAAGACTGATACATATTTGAAATCTTCATCATAAGGCACTTTTTATGAGCATATTTTCATCAAATTTGGAACTTGTCATGTTGACCAAAATGCAGTTGAAACATCTTAATTTACCGTACATGTTAGTAAAGAGTATGTTTTTCTTGTTTTCTCAAAAAACCGATATTGTACTTACGACCTTCTCGTTCTAAGCCAGCGATACATTACAGCCTCATAAATCAGTGGTTAGTCAAGTTTTGGACGAAAATATACACGAATAGTCGTACAGTGCTTTCAATGTGATTGTCCTGTTTACGTCCGATCTTACCTGTGCCATTTTGGCTTGTTACTGTAGTAGATATTTCAGTAGTGGCGGTTGAGGATGAAACTTCCGTGGTCCTGGTTGAAGCAGATGTAAGTGAAGTTGTGGTCGTTGTAGTTGTTTTTGTTGAACTTGTTGTTGTAGTTGTTGTTGTTGTAATCTCTAGAAAGTATTGAAGGTCACTTATTACAAACAATCTGTACAAGAAATTAACAGGAATAGTTATTAATCAGCTAAATGGTACCAAGACATTTGTTGATTGTATTAGCACACTTATGTCTATTCGATTAAATTAATGTAATAACAGAACTAAGACAAGCGCCACCAATTTAACGTACAACAGTTCAAAACCACTTTTGTACCAACATAAGTATCGTTCCTAATAATAACGTGCAACCCTAATCCCAATAAGAAACTTTCGATAAGATCTATAACAAAATTCCAATTCATTTGCTATACTTGTCCGCACTAGACAAAGTTGAACGATAAGTTTAACAAGTTAATACAACTGATGCAGTTCAAGTGAGTAGTGTATTTCTTTCAAGATCGACGCCTGTATACGTTATTACGCGATTGGACTAAAGGAATGACAACTTTGATACCTTCATGCAGCGGGTCCTATGGGTCTTAGCTGCGTTACATTTGGTCTCATGGAATCACCGATATTCCATAATTTCTTTGTAGAATTGGTTCATCCTGCATTTTTACGGCGGGGACTTTGACATTTAATTGTTTCTATGACTTATGTGTGGGCATTGCTCAGTGTTTTTGTGTTGTGGTGTTTCTGATTTATGTGCTCAGTGGGTTAGGTTGAGTGCTGCCTCATACCTTTTCGACGTTACAAAGGACAATTTCAAACACACGGACCGGCCTTACATGATGCTGATGATAATATGATATTTTTACCGCGTTCACAGTTCGTTCCTTTCCACTGTTTTGTACAGGTACATTGGTATGTTTCTGCGTTGATATCGGTACATTTACCATTGTTCAGGCAAGGTTCTGCGTCGCACACTGAAATAAACAAGACGCAGGCATAGATAGCCATATCCCCCGCCGAAGAAATTTGCTAATTTTCATAGATGTAAAATAGTAACAAAGGGCCATAACTTAATAAGACCAATCTGGCCATATCACAAAATCCTGACAATATGCACTCTAGTTCCCCATAGTTGTTATTATGTGACAGTTTCGACTAAATCCGTTTAAAGATGTAGGAGAAGATGCACACATGAGGACGGACGGACGCCTTCATTAGCCTCGGCGGGGGGAAATTTTACGACCTTTTCATTCTAAACCAGCGATATGCCAGACTGATAAACGCAGAACAAGAACATGAAAAAAAATGAAATTTATTATTAATAAATATAAACGTCTACTACATTTGGTATCATGTGTCAATTTGTCTACATAATAGAATAATTAATATACATTATTTAGGTTGACTTACAATTCGTGTAGTACACCGACATCCGATCTGATCCACCACAACGTTCAGATGGATTTCCCTGGCAGTCATAATTACAGGAAAGTCCTTTTTCTATCCATTTAAAACTATTGCCGCAGAAACATTCCTCGGAATACTGAAACAAATATATATTATATATGAAGTATCCGTCATGATTTGTCCTTGGAGATCAACATTTTAGCAAACAAGTCTAGAAAGGACAAGTTATTTAGCGAGCATTTGGCGAGCTAAATGATTTGTTTTCTTGACGAGTTTAAGAAATGTTGATCTCAAAGACGACAACAGTGGATTCTTATTATCACATAACCATAGTAATAGTTACAGAGTCAAGCCAACAAGACAATACATGGTTTAAAACGTGCAGATATATATGCTGAAATAAATATACATCGATTTATAAGTGGAATAAGTGCTTTCGTGTAGGATACTAGAAATTGACAACCGAATAAAATACACCCGATATTGGTGACGTTTGTTCGCAACGTCGTCGAAGAGGACCAGCTCTATACAATAGCGGGTATAGCAAAACACTTAGATTTATTTTATGGGACAGCGTTCAAGATATTAAACAAACAATTGAAAATGCAGAAACTATTATTACGATGGTTATTCAAAAATACCAACATATTAGTCACTCGAGAAGCGAAAATGAGTCAAAACGTTAACGTAAGTATTGACAAACGTGGCGTAAGTTTGACGTCGTTCATCAAATGACGCTGACGTGCTCCGGTATGCTGTTACAGCATGTGTTCGTTTCAATGTAAAACTCATGTAGTTTTGACTAATTCATTGACATTTGAAAAATTATTTGGTAATACTTATGATCACATATATTAAAATTTAAAAGCATTTTAAGATGTGGTTTGTGAGTAATGATGTTTTTCTACGAACTTTTTTTATTCACCCTCGTAATTAGTTCCTACCAAAAGCATTTTCTGACCCGTTTATGAATTAAATGGTAAATTCATGTACGGTTTCAAACCTGTACTTTTATCAAATGAATGAGTGAAAAGTGTGGGAGGTAATACTCTTTTTTGTTTTGGTTATAAAATTTGGCCTGTGATCAAAATGCAGGTACCTACCTCTGTACCGGCAAACCGGAAACCTTCAGTCCAGCAGAGATGTCTACAATATAAAGCCCCGTTTGGATTCATATTCTTGTTCATGTGACCAGTCAATATTCTGTTTTCTGGATCATCCTTATAACATCCCATGTAGACTGCTGGTGAATTAGCTGAAATCATTGTTTACTGGTTAGTTTTTTGTCGTTTATTTTCGCCACTAAACATTTAGCTGGCTTAGAATGAGAAGGTCGTAACTACAAATCAGTATTGTTAGAAAGCAAGAAAAACTGTCTGACAATCGCTCCCTACTTATGGTAAAACAAGCAGTTTCAACTTCAGTTTGGTCAACATGACAAGTTCCAATTTTCAGGAAAAAGGGCTCATAAGATTCGCATTATGGTATAGATTTCAAATATGCATAAGGCACTTACGACCTCCTCATTCTAAGCCAGCGATATGTATATGTATATGAACATCTGATTGTATCAAACCCTAAATTTGTATCTAATTAAAGTTGTATGATTTAATATGATAGAGCAAGTTATCTTATTTTAATATGGGTTCAAATGCATTTTTGTTCAAATGTATTATATCTATCGAGTTAAACACTTTCTAGTAAATGGACATGTACGAACATAATTTGATAGTTTAAGACTGACCAGTGGCACATCCGTTACGTCTATATGTTCTATATATGAGCTGTTCTCCAGGAAAACCGGGCTTATTGACATAACAATAGTAAATATGTAATAACATTTAGAGATATAGGTCTAAAATGAGAAAAAAGTCATGTTCAACGATTTAATCGTAAGTAGTTGAAGAACATTGTACTATCTTAAAGATTTACATTTTCAGATAAATTATGATAAAATTACTTCCGTCGTTGCTATGGTGATCAATTTCCGTAAACTACCCGAATTGAGAAAAACAAGGGGTTAGTGGTTACAAATAGCATCTACTTTTCCCTTTAAGCAAAAACTCACAATTTTATCGTGTTTTATTATAATCAGAATATCATTTTAAAATGTGACAAAAATTTGAAAAGTTTACGTCAAAAATTCAATAAATACTGGGTTTATGCATGATTGTTAACGTTACGTCAGATAACGTTCGAATGACGTTTGCGACGTCACTCAAAAACTTGGCGGGAGTGGTTAGTTTAAAAAGTCTATAACTTCGTTAATACATGTAATAATCAGAAATTGTTCATAAGAGTCTCGTCCTTCTAACAATTTATTATCATGATTTTCGTAATTTTGTCAATTAGCCCGGTTTTCCTGGAGAACGGCTCATATTATGCATATAACCTACCTTTTGAAAAATTACAACGCTGTTCTTCGGATGGGGGGGGGGTTGAATGCACATTTAATCATTAGTTGTAACTCTTAACAATACGCAACATCATGTGGTGGCGCTATTTTAAAATGCAAGATGTTAAATTATCTTCTTGTTCGCTTCACTTGCTAATCTCTTTCAGCCATACATAATCAATAAGTATGCTCTTTTCATAATTTAATTTAAATCGAGTGTTCATATAATATATAAATAACCAGAATTATTGTACTAACTTTTTTTCTAAATGATTACTTCTAGTAATATGTCTGACGGTTGAACTCTTGAACATATGATAGAAATACAGTTTTACGTACCATCAACGGTTGATGACATTATTTCTAAAGTCACAAGAGCGATACTAATCCACATTGTTGTCATAAGATGAACCGACCGTATCATTATAACCTATTTGCCCAGTCACCATGCTAGACATACATACATTAACACTGGCACATGTAACTTCATTGAAACTAAGATGGGTATGTATAAGTATTGGTTTCCGCCGTTCGATTGTCCTATAGTTAAAAAAATTATACAGTCATGTATAATTATTTTATTAAATCAGGTTGTATTGATAAGAACAAGGAAAGGGTCAAATCAATAACAATAGACAATTGAAGAAGCACGCGCTAATTATCTTATTGTTAAAGTGACAATGGCGATGCATATACATATTGTTGTCAACACGCCCGTCCGGTCATCTTGTTAAACATAGACACTATGATACTGGCATAATTATATTACTTGAAATCAACTTAGATTTGACACGATTAAGTCGCTGGCTTAGAACTACTTCTTACGACATTATAAGACTGATGCATATTTGAAAGCCGATCACAAGGCGCTTCTTATAACCCTATTTTCATGATAATCGGAACTTGACGTGTTGACCAAACTGAAGTTTAAAAAGTTTTTTTAACATAAGTAAAGAGTTATTGTCAGACAGTTTTCCTTGTTTTCTCAAAATGAAGTTGTAAAAGCTGATTTTCCATTCGTACAGTATAGAGTAAATTTCTGACGGTTTATTCATGTTTTCTCAAAATGTCGATTTTGTGGTCTCCGTAGCTCAGTGGTTAGTGTGCTTGCCGTCTATTATGGCGACCCGGGTTCAAATCCGGGTGGAGGTACATATATATGCCTGCCATGTTTCAGTAGAAATAAAGCAAATAAAGGCTATGCTATGCATAATTCATTTAAAAAAAAAATGTCGATTTTGTACTTAAGACCTTCTCATTCTATGCCAGTGATATAAAACTAACATGAATTATACTTAGATTGTTGTACATGTACGTATAAGTATTGGTTTCCGTGGTTATATTGTCCAAAGCAATACAATTATCAGTTTGAGCGTCCTTTGAAAATATTGAAATAATCACAATAAGCCATTGGACGAACATGTGCTTATAATATAATACGAACTAGTTAATTACATGCATTTACGCTTATTCTGAAGTCCACAATAGGTACATGTACATGAATGCATGTACTTGGCATAGCGAATCACGTGGTATGCATTGTTCTTCAGTATTCACTGACACCACCTTATTGTTCTTAGCACCAAAATATAAACACTAATTGAAGAAACACGTAATTATTAAACGTACATACTACTAAGTAACACGTGTTTATATTTAAAGTCGTCAATCACAGTCATGTACTTTACATCAGCCGATACAAATTCAGTTTGTTAGTTCTACAAATGGTAAAAACAACGTCAGTTGATTGTTTTCATGTTCATTTTTATATTCAAGTGTGTCAGTATGACCTGTGCTACAGAAATGGTCTGTGTGGTTTCCTCTTTGTGTTTCCGTTGAGTGTATTCCTGTCCCAATAGTCATACTCTCTTTGTATTCTACACTGCTTATCGTGTTGTTAGACATTCAAAGAAAGTAAAACTTAGTTAATTTGCATCAACTAATGACATTGAAATTAAAAACAACATGGTACATGGTAAACCTGCATTGTAAACGTCGTACAACTCGCCGGCGATATTTCTAGTCCTGTACGTATCAAAACAAAAATGGAGAATATCCACACTACAAGGTCGACTGTTCGCTTGATTTAGTTACGTGTATATTCACAATAGTAGATGTCGATGTCTTAGAATAAAAAAGTTGTAACTACAAAATCAATCTGTTTAGAAACCAAGAAAAACTGTCTGACAATTACTCTTTACTTGTAGTAAACAAGCTTTTTCCACTTCAGTTTGGTCAACATGACAAGTTCCGATATTCTTAGAAAGAGGCTCATAAGAAGCTCCGTAGCTTGCAGAGTTCCAATATGCATTAGTCGACCTTCGCATTGATATTCTCATTCTAAGTCAGCGATGTATCAAAAGTAGCAATGCTTTAAAATTGAACCAAGTGGTCACCTAAAATACATTTTATTTCCCTTTTTTATTCATAAACAAGGACTATATGTGTTATCACTGATGGGGTATACCTGAATGTTTTGATATTGAACAGATAACCATGTCACACCTTACTTCACATTTAGGGTGGATATATTGGTTTGTTATACCTGCAATGTGGTCACTCAGCTTTTTGTAGCATAAACTATGCATGAGGTCGACTTTGACTTTGACATTCGTATTCTAACACCTGACAAATGGTATTCATTCGGCAAGATCATTTTCTCATTAAGTTACGTGTGGGTGGGTTTTTTTTGCATGCGTATTTGTGAAAGTAGGTCATCCTTATGCAGCGGGGACTTGCATAACTGTGTCAAGTCTCAATTGCGTTTTATTCGGCTCTCATGGGGTCACTGTTATTTAGCTATTTCTTTGTTAAACTATACCATCCTGTAGTTATGCAACGGGGACGTTTGTAATTATTTCGATGGGTTGTGTGTGGGCATTGATGCGTGTAGTTGTGCTATGTTTTGTTGTTATTGTTGTCTGAGCTTGGCTGGTTAAGTTGTGTACTACCTTCCTTGTCCGAGTTCCTTATATCGTTTTGGGGTATTGCTTCGTGCAGTTTTAGTATGTGATGTTCCTATGTTTTCTGTGTTCGGCTGGTTAAGCAGAGTGCTGCCTGTCCTGTCATATTAACTATTATCTTTTTCAATTTTGATGGAGAAGACTTATATCTGCATGTTTTACATGTTATACTTGCTTTTTCTAGGTATTTGGCAGGAATGACTAGGCATGTTATTTCTCATGCAACTACCATGGTAACTGCCTGATAACACATGACCTGAGATAAGTATGTGTTCTCAGGTCAATAGCCTGAGAACACTTTTTGGCTCCGCCCACAAATAACGGACTATTTTTGCAATATGGCATTCCGTCTTAAATTGTCATAAATATCATTGAAAACAACAGAATTGTGCATTTAATAGCTATTATTTATTCAACTTTAGTTTTACACTCCAGATTAGCAATGCTTCTTCGCCAGGTAGGGCTACGCCACAGTAATTGTTCTTGAATTCATACGGGTCGCCCACGGATCGATCGTTTTGAAAGGCCCTGAAACAAACCAACAAACACAGATAAATACACTGGCTAAGCATCGTCAAAGATTAATAAACGTTAAAATAGTCATAGCTATCCACTCTATATCCAGTTTTCTGGCCTAAAGGAATTTTTAATCTCATTTTCACGACTCGCGAAGGTTGACCTACAAAACGAAAACCATGAAACTTCGAGCTCTTTTTGTGAATCAAAACATTGTACACAACCCTACAATTTATACAAAAAATAGAACAAACTTTAATAGACTCTTCAACAAACCAATGTCTTACTCACCATTGTGTATTTCCATCTGTTTCCATCAGCATTCTGTCGTGATTAAGTTGATCTTGTTGAAAACTGTTCTCCACCCACTCGGTTCTACAAGCATGTCTAAACTGTTCATTCTTGAAGTTATTTCCATTTCACGGGATACAATTTTGCACTGTCCGTTCCCACACACAATCCAGTATTTAAATCAATCCGTATTTTGTCATTGTGTGATGCATAACATAAGAAAGTTTGACATAATTAGCGACCTTCTCCACACACACTACGTCATTGATGACGTTTCATTGATGCATCATCCAGAAGAAAAAAAACATCAAAATTCATGAGCGGAATTTTATTCTACTTTTACGACACGATGTTCTTATTTTAGTAATACTTATAATTTGCTTAGATTTCTCGTTTTGACTAAAAACTGAAATAGATCTTATTTATTTTTTAAATATGTTTGTTAATTGAACAGCGTAGAATTGAGAACTATATTTTGTGTACGGAAGCAAATGAAGTTGTGTTAATCGGCGGGCGGTCTAAGGACGATCGACAACTCCAGTTTAAAATTAAAAAATATGCCTCTAAATTGTGTCCCGTTGTTGGTTTCATGAGAAATAGAAACTCGGGTCCCTGTCCGGCTCGAACAATGTTATCAGGCTTGGCGATATCGCCCGGGGTGGCTCGGTAAACCTCGCCACCCGAACGATATCACCTCGCCTGATAACATTGTTCTCACCGGACAGGGACCCGAGTTTCTCTATATATCGATGGCTTAGAATGATAAGGTTGTAACTACTACTTACGACCTTATAAGACTCATACATGTTTGAAATCTGCTTCACAAGGCGCTTCTTATGAGCCTATTTTTATGAAAATCGGAAATTGTCATGTTGACCAAAATGAAGTTTTAAAAACTTGTTTTTCCATAGGTAAAGACTAAATTACAGACAGTTTTTCTCAATACAGTAAAAACTCCCTAATCCGAAACCTCTCTAATCCGAAATCCTCCGCAATCCGAAATTTTTTCAAGGTCCCAATTTTTTCCTTCTATATTCTTATATAATGCTACATGAAAAAACTCCGCAATCCGAAACCTCTCCAATCCGAAATCCTTTCTACTAATCGATTTTGTAGTTACGACCTTCTAGCCAACGATATGTACGTCACAGATAAATGCAAAAACAGCAAAAACATGTGTGTTTTCACTTTTATTTCCACTATTTTATTCATTAACAAGTTTCAGAATCGGCCCTCCATTTTTAAAACTTTACTTCCATGATTATTTCAACTTCCTGCTGAAACTTTAAATGTTCTATAAAATGTTTCATAAGTGGTGTAATGATTGCTAATATAGAAAACACGATTTAAAGGTTAGACTTTCAAATAGCTGATTCAGTTTCATTCCAAGTTGATTTGAGCTGGGGTCTGTATATTCGGACAATACGAGGTCAACTCATCGTTAGTCTTTCCATCACTGCATGCCGAGAGGGTCACATCAATGGTTGACATTTTCGTAAAGGTCTGCAGAATCTGAAACTATAATTTACATGACATTCTTACAATATTTTATAAACTTAAACCTGAAAATATTATCTATGTATGGGGAATATAACTCTCATGTGTATGTATACATAATATAAATGAACGTATTTACACTTTATTATCAAATATCGCTCAGACTAACTATTGTACATTTGTAAGTTGGAATTGGGCTTTTAGTCATTTCTTTGGGTTGTGTGTGTGTACATTGCTCCTTGTAGTTGTGTTACGAGTTGTTACTGGTGTCCAATTTCATCCTACCGTTGTTATTTTAGAAGAAACCGAGTTGAAATATTCAGTAGCTTTGAAACTTTTGTCGACCCGTACAAATCCCAGTGAGGATATACCACCTTGGACACGACGTAGTTCTTGGTATACACCGAAGGGGGAACTATGTCAGTTTGAAGTGAGAAAGAGTTTTTAACGAGATATCCCCGACCCGTACTATCCATGTCACTTAGTATATTTACTACGACACCGATTCATTCTCATACTCAGGACCAAAAATATGGAATGACATACCAAAAATCAGTACGAAAATCAGACACAAGAAATAAATTTGAAAATGCATACATTAAACGGCAATACCCATAAACAAACATTGACATAAAACATGACTCATCCTGTTAATATATCTTACCTTTGTAACTATTACTTTGTTGATTATATTTGTATACATTTTTCATGTAATGTACCCTTTATATATATGAGCCGTTTTCCAGGAAAATCGGGCTTAATGACATTGCATTGTAATTATGCAATAAGACTAAAATGTCTAAAATGAGAAAAAAATTGTGTCCTTTGATTTCATATTTAAGTAATTGGTTAGTATAGTACTATCCATTAGCTTCAAGTTTTCTTTAAAATTGTATTAAAATAAGGTATGTTGTTGCTATGGTGATCGATTTTTAAAAAGTACTTATATGCAGGAAAATAAGGGTTTAGTGACTAAAACACTTGCTATTTATCCCTGGTCACAAATACTCACAAACTGGACACGTTTTATTAAAATAAGAATATGACTATAATATTTGCCACAATTTTAAAAGTTTACGTCAAAAATGTATCAGATTCTGGATCATTGAAATGCCATGTTACGTTACGTCAAGAACGTAGATAATGACGTTCGCGACGTCACTCATAAAGTAGGCGGTAGTGGTTGGTTTAAAAAGTCTTTAACTTTGTAAGTTTATGAAATAATTTGTTCAAATTTTCAAACACTGTTCATAAACGTCTCCTCTTTCTAACCATATAATTATCAATATTTTCACAATTTTGCCAATAAGCCCGGTTTTCCTGGAGAACGGCCCAATTATGTATATTATGTTGAGGCCCATATAGAGGATTGCATTATTGTAAATATGTTAGCCTCGTAAAATAAAGAATTTACTTACTTACTTACTTACATTTTTTGTACTTACTTACTATTTGTCGAGATCTAAAATGTAACTTAACTGCCTGGAAAGCAGTTCAATTGATTTCAGACAAAACAGTGACATTCAACACACATATAACACATGACATGAATTGTACACGTTGATTATATCTATTTTTTCTAAATAATTTGATGACCATAAACATTATAAATGTAATGTAAGTATACCTTGTCCAGTAAAAGCTTCATACATCTGGTCTGAAAAATATATCAAAATATAATTATGGTACATAATTGTTAATATCTTGTTCGTCCACGCGTTCGTTTGAAGTAACGTTGCTAAAAATGCTACGATTTTACAACCACTTGCTTATTTATCATATTACATATCACACACGTTAAACAACCCAGGATTCCTTTGGCGGGGATAAACCTGAACGATCAGGCACTGCCAATAAATGGTCGGTGTCACCTCTTACATATTTTCTGTTCAATAGAGAATAAACCCACAACAATAACGCTATTTGAAGTTAAATTTGTCATTATATTACTATTTATTACTATCAAACATGACTAATCAATTTAAAACTATTGAGCCCGCTTTTACATTTAGTACAGAAAATGTAACTGGAAAGGTGAGTCCATACCATGATAACAGCTCGCTCGCAAATATATATACTCATTTTGTGTCCCTGAAATATAATTAAAAAAGAAATGATGAAATCGGACAGCTGAAGACAGCAAAGTGTATCATCTCAACACAATTACACGAATAATTGGCCACACACAACCCAAAGAAATTATTAAAAACCCAAGTTATATCTTCAATTAATGAAAAATATGTACAACAAAAACAATGTTTTGTAGGTATGCTGTTAAAATGCTTAAACGTTTGTAAATTCCAATCAAGAAGCAAGATAAATATTGTTTCGTAAATCTTTAAAAATAATTAATTGTTTAAGTTTATATCAATCTAAAATGCGTCTGTGGGGATTAAAATCATACTGACCCCCGTCTAATTCGTATGTTTGGTTATCAGCATTTTCAATCCGGTTGTTTAAGTGTGCAATTGAAATTTGTTCAGAATTTACATTTTCATAGGTAACTGGCGCATCTTGGATATGAGTTTCCTGATCTCCCAACGTGTTACTTTGCGTGCAGGTTTTAGTAGACTTTCTTCTAAAAGCAAAACATTATTGACGAACGACAAAATAGTGTTTGAGTTTATTTTATTACAATGTAACGTATTATTGCAAATAGATGTGCATCATTTCTTGATATTGTCTCATATACATAGTTAACGTTATTTCATCAATATCGTATCATCTTTAATACAATTAAACACAACTGACATAAAAAAGCACGTGTACTTGTAATGCAAATATCGAGTAATTTTTTATTATAATTAAATGATAATGACAATGTATCAGAATTAATGTATATCCAAACTGAAATTATCCTGTAATTTTGAGAATGGTGTTTGAGCCCCTTACAAACATCATTGTGAGCACATCAACATGAGGGTGTGAGTTGACCGTTACATACCGTTTAGAACAACACCAGTGACCAAGTTAAAACTAAATGAGAACATTGGACAGGGAAGGAAGCACTGAACTAAACCAGCCGAGCACAGAAGTCAGTAACACAACATCAAAACCCGAAGACAAACAGGTATACAATTTACACAAACCCAAAATCTCATCCGAGCGTGGAGCATATTGAGACATCAAGGAATAACACAATAAGATTAGAGGAAACACAAAAACATATACATGTATAAACCCTTCATATGTACTGCAGTGAAAATTTGCCATTGATAGTAATGCTCAGCCAATATATATGTCGCCAAATATGTTACCCACAATGCTTATCATTCTAATGTATTCCTGCACACACGAGTCATGATTCAATATATCGTTTAAAATAAATGATAATATAATTACCTTCTATAACATACACAAGTTATAAATAGTAGTCCACACAACACAACTGCTCCACCAACTGCTCCACATATGATCACAAGCAGATCACGTGTATTTATGCCTGCTGAAGACTTTGATATGTTTTCTAATAGAGAAAAAGAGAAGATTCACACTCGTCATATTAAGCATCACCATGTATCATCAGGGGCCTTATTCACCAACGTTGTAAGTAAAAATCTCAGATTAAGAATGTATGTTGCCAAAGTTCTATTCGCTCTCACGTTGTTATAAATTTACCGATTTTGTTATAATTCAGTATGCTAAGTGGGTAAAAAAAATGTTCAAATAAAATTTCACATGGTTAAATCTAACTGCAAAGAAATGACAGTGATTATAGGTGTTGTCAATTTTAAGTCTAAGTCTGATTTTCAGTCTTAAAATATTGGTCAAAAATGCCCTTGGTACTGGATAACCGTGTGGGCAGTACGATATCCTTTATATCACATGACTTTCCTTGTATCCAGGTTAGTATAGCCAGTAAGTATAAAGTTATACGTATCACGTGTAGTATAAACTATTGGATTTTTCCAATAAATCAATGCGTCTTTTGTGTTTTTAGTGTTGTATGATATAAAGAATCTATCACTCGTTGTCGATTGATATATTTAGAGGCTCGCTTAATAAAATTGCCAAAACTCGTTTAATATAAATTTATATCAATTGATAACTCGTGATAGATCCTCTATATCTAAACTGGTTGGAAATTAAGTAAATGTTTAGTTAATGTGACTTGAAGTGCTTAATTGTTTCGATTGTGAAATCAAGTTTTATGCTAAATTCATTGCACTAGGAAAATTACCTGTAACATTCTGGATTGTCGATGTTGGTGAATCAGTGGTGGATGGTTCTGAAGAATAAGTTGTAGATGTGAATGCTGAGGTTGATATAACTACAAAACAGAAAGCAATATTGCTAGCTTCAGATGAGAAGGTAGTAAATACTTACGACCTTATAAATCTGATACTTATTTGAAATCTACACCATAAAGCGCTTCTTAGGAGCCTAAATTCACCCAAGTTTGGAACTTGTTGAACAAAATTAAGTGGTAAAAGGTCGTTTGTCATGAGTAATGCTACGGTCACATTTGCCCTACGAGCTCCGTACGAGCTCCGTACGAGTTGATTTTGCTGAACTCGCACGACCTCCGTACGGAGTCCGTACGGTGCTCGCACGGATATTGATACTCGTACGAGTATCGTACGGATTTTTTCGACTCGTAGAGGTCTCGGCGACATGGTAAAACTTTTTCACCGAGCTCCCGAGTTGTCTACGAGCTGTCTACGAGCTCGTATATATTTTGAGTCAGACGTATTTTGCACGGGACTTTAACGGTCAACGTCATAGGATTAGATAGTGAACAGTATGACAGCAGTTATGTCAACAATGCTAATTGTTATGTGTATGTAACAATATGTTATAGACAATATATTGAAATTTCGACACATTTTTCAATATCGAATTGATGATACATGTGTTTAACTGCTATTGTGTCAATGCTGCATCTGTACTCAGTATCTAAGATCCGGTACAAAGATAATTCTAACGTATCGATTTTAACAAAAACAAAACATAAATTAGGTAATGAAATCCAAATTTAATACATAATTATAATTATGCCCTTTAATTTTAACATCTGCTATGTTTTGAATATATAGCTTTTAATACAAAACAAATATTTAGTGTAATGATGAGTATTTTTATACAAAAAAAATAAAATGACTTAATACTTTGATCAATATTGTCTATGTCTGTTTTGGCTGAAGCTGAGGGGGAAAGAATGATTGGTTAGCACATTCAGAACAAAATACAGGGTGCTGATAGATTACTAATGCGTGTAGGTCTAGGATTCTAGTTGGCCGGATTTATCCATGATGTGACAAGTCTGGCCACCCAATATGGCATGTTCGGCACCCAGTAACTTTGTATGTCATTGTTTGTATGATTGTTTATAAAATAGAATCAGGTACGAACAGAGGTCTACAGGAAAGACTGGACTTTCCTAACCGAGTTGTCTCTCAAAATAAAGGTATTGCTGTTATATTATAATAATGACGCTACTAGCTTTTGAAAGAAGTATTTAAATGATTTTAAGAAGACTCAACATGTACGTCAACAAGCCTTTTAACATGTGGTATAATCAACCATTCGGGTGACACTCAGACTGTGGTCGCGTGGGTAATTCTCTAGAATACGGATTGACAAGTCCATCAAGTTTTAATCTCGACATATGGTCATTCGGAAATCATTTCATTGTTTCCACCCAACTAGAAATGGACTAGTTGGTAAACACAGAGGTGGTCTACACCTAAACCGTTAAAGAACCAAGTTGCATATTCGAAAAAGCTAGGGGTCCAACATGCCGTTCAACATTCTGTCTCTTCCATCCTCTCGTGTAGCCGAAATGTAACCCGATGATTATTGATGATAGCGCAGACACCAACCGATGAGTAGCAACGTATATTTTTTAATATACTTTAAATGACCCTGGTCGCCGTCACTCGATGCTACACAATCCCCCGATCTGTAGCATGACAACGTTCGGCGTCAGTCAAATTAGGCTAAATGTACGCCGACCGTTCATTGTATAATGAAGATGTCCAACCGGTTATTTACTAGGTCCGACTAGCACAAGAACATAACATAACACAAGACGTACTCGTCTCTTAATTCAAGATGGCCATATTTTTCCAACATTCCAGAAGCCCGGATCCCACCTCACCAAACCTGGATCCGCTCGTGCTCAATGTAAAATGAATTGACATGTCCGTGATTCGCGAGCACATATCTTATGTGTACACATAAATATTTGTCTATACATCTATGTGTTCTTTTATCTTTTAGTTTATGACAACTGTGCAATATACATGTATGCAATGTACTTCAATGCATATACTCATCGTACTATAATAAACTCTATACACGTATATAGCCCTGATCGTTCAATGTCGATCAAGAAGTAATTAAACGTTTTTTCCTTGCATTTATAAACATGACATGAAAATTCCATCATTCTTAGATCATCTTACATATAATAATAACTAAAAATAGGTAATGTCAACTTCCTTGTGAGTTCCCTACTTCAATAATACCTACGAGCTCGTAGACTACTTGGGAGCTCGGTGGAAAATTTTCACCGAGCTCCCGAGTCCTCTACGAGTTACGAAAATCCGTACGATGCTCGTAAGAGTTTACAATGCCCGTACGGACCCCGTACGGACTCCGTACGGGCTTGCTAAATTTCGACTCGCACGGAGCTCGTACGACTAATGTGACCAGGCGAAATTGAAATATGTCGAAAAATAAATTTCTTCTCGCACGGAGCTCGTACGGTCATCGTGCGGACACCTTACGGACACCGTACGGACATCGTAAGAGTAACTTGCGAGCTGCGATTGACCTACGAGTACCTTGCGAGCCCCGTACGATCTCCGTACGAGCGCCGTGCGATCTTTGTACGAAGATAACGATGTCCGTACGGACCTCGTACGAGACATTCTCTTTTAATCGTACGAGGTCCGTACGAGCTGTGACCAGAAGCTAAGAATCTAAAATACCTTTAGGATTTGAAATATTTTGGACTCGTAGCCTACTCGTACGAGTTGATAAATCCGTACGGACATCGTAGGGCAAATGTGACCGTAGCATAAAGAGTAAATTTCAGACAGTTTGTCATTTTCTCAAAGTATCGATTTAGTACATAGGACCTTCTCATTTATAGCGATATGTGCTTTGGAAGCAATCGACGATAAAACACTCCTGGTGGTAGTATGGAGCGAACCAACGTAATTGCAGGAGGAACAAAGTGTGTTCCAGAAACACATACACGCACACATGAAGTTTAAAGTAATTAGGCGTTATAAACAGGGCTAAAGTGTTTTGACATTTTTGAGAAAATAAAACAGCCTTGATGACCTTGACATTTGACCAAGTGGCTAGAAAATATGTGGTAGCAACCTAACCATAATAGTTATTCCACCAGCAAACTGGGCAAGCCATCACAGCAAAAGGGATGGCAGAGGGAACATAATCATCGAAGGAAACAAGGCCTGATTTCATACCTTGTTCACAGTTTGTTCCGTTCCAACTATCCGTACAGTTACACTGATAACGTTCTACGTTGATGTCGGTGCACGTACCGTTATTCTGACAAGGTTTCGTGTCACAAACTTAAATAAATGACAATAAAACGTCCATTTCATATCAAGAAAACTACAATTATAAGCATGCACATATTACGTAATTGTGTCTCTTTTATATATCTATATGAAGGTGCCTTGGCAAGCAGAAATTCTATACATAAAACGCAGCTCATCTTTGTATATTTTACGAGTATGCCTTAGAATGAGAAGTTCGCCTTATAAGACTACTGTTGATTTGAAATCTACATCATAAGGAGCCTATTTTCATGTTAATCGGAACATTTTGACCAAACTGAAGTTGTAAAAGCTTGTTTTACCATAAATAAAGAGTGATTGTCCGAAGTTTTTCTTGATTTCTAAAAATATTGATTTTCTAGTTTCGACCTTACTGTACTACGGGATAATCATTTGTTTATGATAACATAAATCACTTTAACAATTTTGTCAGTTTTGATACATATTCATTAACCTATACATATAAATTTTATTCTGGACATTAATTATTTCCAAATGCCAATTATCCAGCAAATAATGACTAAATACAAGTTGGTTTACTAACAGTTATTTATATATGTTTGGCATGAAATTTGTCATGGCTGGATCTATTATTTTACTGAGAACATATTTACACAAGGTATCATTTTATATCTTTTTTTTAAATGCCCCGTCAACGGTTGCAAGTTTGAATGATACCTATGCCAACAAAAATTGTCCGATCCTGTCCTGTCAACAGAAGCAGGTAAAGTTCATGGTATATTGAATCAAACTTTGAGTGGAAGTCGTCATCAATATATGAAACCACGTCTAGTTCAGATATTGTCCAGCCACGACGATTGTTAAACAACCTGACGTCGACAATTACCAAATGAGTACTTGCATATTACATCAATGATACAACAAATTTCACATTATATTGAACTTTTATAATCGTACTGATTTATAGTATACACTCCTTACTTCCTGCATTCCCAGATATCCAAGTCCGGTGAGTGAAGAGGGTAAATTAATGTGAATCTTCAGCGAAATGATTCGATCGCAAAATTTCTTGGAATCACTTAACATGTACGACATCATCGAGGACGTTATCAACATCACATTAACCGGACATACATTTATTATTCATATCTAATGAAACTTGGAATCATTAGGTATAAAATAAGTGTATACCCTCTTCCATATCACTAAATCTGACAAAGTTAAGTTATCTGTGTTATCATAAACATGTAGGTATTTCAGTTATTGCCTGTGTATTTGAAAAGTTTTTTTTTTTTTTTTTTTTTTTGTCTTTAACGTTTTTATTTCCATAAGACATATAAATAGTAATACATATATACATACAATATTACATTCACATATAACTCCAATATAGATTGGTAACGTAGTATAACGTAATATTCTGTGTATGTCGTTATGATTTTTTTGAGAATTTATAGTGTATAAAGAGTAAGAAAGAGAGCAGGATAGTGTTGAAGAGAGAAGGAAAGAAATTATAGGTGGGGCAAAGTTTAGTTGAAAATATTTATATAGCGCTTTACATGTACATAACAAGTCTCTAAAGCGCTTAACACGCGAAAGTCAGCTAGGTGACAGTTCATTAAAAGTCTAAAACAATTTCACTTGATTCACTGATATGCACTTTTAAACAGATGTGTTTTTAAAGTCTTTTTTAAGACTGTCAGAGAGTCAATGCGCCTGATTTCCACAGGAAGACCGTTCTATAAGATGGCAGCACATTTGTCGAACCGCCTTTCACCGTAATTCTTGGTTTTTAGCATAGCAGTGTCTGATCTACATATTGGAGACTTGGGCTTTTAACAATTTATGTGGGTTGTGTGTTGACATTGCTCCTTGTTGTTGTGTTTCGGTGCAACGGTTTTCTGTGCTCGGCTGGTTAAGTTGAGTGCTGCTTTTCCTGACCGATTTCTTCATTTCGTTTTTGTGGCATACATGTAGTAATGATCACTCAGCACTTTATATGTATGTTAACTTTATTGTGGAACAACACTGTGCTTAACAACACTTTGATGGCCTTGTCATTGTAGTTTGATCTGAGATTTAATATCAATATGTTGATAACCTTTTGTACAACATTCTGCTAGTGCCATGATAAATGTCCTATAGCAGGTTTTTGTTCTATCTGTTTGAGCCTATCAAAATACATGATAATTATGTTAATGCAAAGCATAGCCTTTATTTGACAATGAGCTTTTTATAGCTAAATATCGCAGGCATAATTATGCGTTCCTCCACCCGGATTTGAACCCGGGTCGCCAGATTAGCCGAAAGACGCGCTATCCACTGAGCAACGGAGGCGACAAGAATTAATAATGGTTTGAAATCATGACCGAATGATATACGTACATTTTGTGTAATAAACAGATAGCCTATCAGCTCCACCACAAAATTCCAATTTATTTCCCTTGCACTTATGATTACAACGAGTCCCTTTTTCTTCCCTTTGGAAAACATTTCCGCAGTAACATTCATTTGAAAACTGAAATAAATTTTTCACATACGTGTCATTTGCATACAGACTACCAAGGTATATTTAATTATTATGAACATTAACATGACATCTTGTAAAAGACTGTTTCGTGTTTACAACTAAGTTCACCTCTGAGTTACTCTCAAATGGGAATATTGATAATACACTGTTTCTATTGGATAAGTTAATTGTGTTTGTGTCTTCAAGAAAACGTAACTCACTAACAAAGCACAACCTTACTTTAGTATACTTCCTACTTTGTTTTGCACATTTTCAATACTACACCGCCCAATCATTCGATGAAATGAACAGACACAATACTGGTGATAATGACTTTGAATTGCTGGTATGTTTTTATATAATTGCTATAGTTTATTTTCAAAATTTCCTAGGCCACCGACTCCAACTGTGTAACAATACAAATAGTGATACATATCATAAACAAAGTTCGCCCATATATTTACATGTACATATTAAAGAAAACATCACAACGACGAGTTATTCGATATAATTATTTTAACATAATATTTTATTATTTTTATACTAATTATAAGTGGAAATTGAAGTAACCAAATCAATATATAATAATAATAAATACCAATAATAATAAGAATAATTGCTATTATTATTATTGATAATAATACTTACTATTTAAAGAGGCAACACAGTTAAGCAAGCCAGGTATTCTATATTACTAGCTAAGACTCTGAGCAAGTCAAGTTTTCCGTGTTAGTCTCTATGTTCACATGCTTTAAGAAGTTGTTCAATGTACAAAGTCATCCAACTCTTCAAAACGAGCACATCTTAATAATGAATTCGCAAAAATGTATATGCAAAGCTTTGTAGCAATATAATCGTATCTTCAGAAAAATTGATTTCTTACCTCTGTCCCTGCATACCTAAAACCTTTCCTGAAGCATAGCTGCCTACAATATAAAGCTCCATTTGGGTTCATCTTTATATTGTAGAATCTGTTCAGTGTTCTGTGAGAGTAAATATCTTTATAACAGCCCAAATATAGTGCTGACGAATTAGCTGAAACAAAATCCCAAGCATGTCAAAACAACGCATAAGTAAAATGTGAAATACTTTGCCATAACATTATAGGTACATTTATCACATTAATAACGCTTACGAATTACCTGTAAACAAATCCAATACATTTTTTTTTTTTTTTTTTTTTTTAAGTAAGTAACGACTTTAATGCATGAGTAAAATGGCAAAAGCAATGTCATAACATTATAAGTACAAAGTATGTATTACGATTCTGCAGCCTGAACGAAGAGAACGCAAATGTTCATTATATTTCGTATGATGTTTCCTTTCATCACAGACCTAACCAATTATATCACAAAAACGAGTCTAATATCCCCAAATTTTCACTAATTTATTAGATAATAGATAATATATTATTATACTATAGTGAAATGTTGAAACATTGGGGAATTAAAAACTGTCGTTTGTGACACAATTTTCAAGGTATGTACTTTCAACTATCTATGACGAAGAGCTTATAATTTATTTGCAGTAAATTTTGTAAAGTAAGTCAATAGTTTACTAATCACAGTACTGATTTTTATAGTGCAGTTTGATGAAAAAAGTACACCTTTCAGATCATGTTCACCAATTTATTTATATTTATTCTTATTGGGATGGTGAATTAATGCAATAAATAATTTCACGCTATGGTATTATTATGCATATTGGTATTTTCCAAACAAAATTCACTTTAAGTATTTTATATTTCATCAGTTCACAAACTTGTAAAACAGTGTAAGCGAATCACAATTGCTCTCAAATGGAATCATATGTCCTGCCGAGTCGCGATAACCAAATTACAAATTCGTACTACGTTATTTATTAGTGTTCGTCTGTTAAGATGCGTGTTGCATTCCCTGTCTGATGTTTAAAAGTATACTGACATAAAAAATTGACATAGTTTATGATACGAATGATAAAGTATACATAATGAATAAATATATACATACCATTAGCGAGTGCTGACATTATTTCCAAACTAATGACAAAGATGCTTATCCACATTGCGTCCAGTGGTGAACACACGCGTCCATTTGGCATGTAACGTAGACATAGAGAAACTCGGGTCCCTGTCCGGTGAGAACAATGTTATCAGGCGAGGTGATATCGTTCGGGTGGCGAGGTTTACCGAGCCATCCCGGGCGATATCGCCAAGCCTGATAACATTGTTCGAGCCGGACAGGGGCCCGAGTTTCTATTTCTCATGAAACCAACAACGGGGCACAATTTAGAGGCATATTTTTTAATTTTAAACTGGAGTTGTCGATCGTTCTTAGACCGCCCGCCGATTAACACAACTTCATTTGCTTCCGTACACAAAATATAGTTCTCAATTCTACGCTGTTCAATTAACAAAAATATTTAAAAAATAAATAAGATATATTTCAGTTTTTAGTCAGAACGAGAAATCTCAGCAAATTATAAGTATTACCAAAATAAGAACATCGTGTCGTAAAAGAAGAATAAAATTCCGCTCATGAATTTGATGGTTTTTTTCTTCTGGATGATGCATCAATAAAACGTCTCAATGACGTAGTGTGTGTGGAGAAGGTCGCTAATTATGTCAAACTTTCTTATGTTATGCTTCACACAATGACAAATACGGATTGATATAAATACTGGATTGTGTGTGGCAACGGACAGTGCAAAATTGTATCCCGTGAAATAGAAATAACTTCAAAAATGAACAGTTTAGACATGCTTGTAGAACCGCGTGGGTGGAGAACAGTTTTCAACAAGATAGACAAGATAGACAAGATCAACTTAAATACGACAGAATGCTGATGAAAACAGATGGAAATACACAATGGTGAGTAAGACATTGGTTTGTTGAAGAGTCTATTAAAGTTTGTTCTATTTTTTGTATAAATTGTAGGGTTGTGTACTGAATGTAACAATGTTTTGATTCTCAAAAAAAGCTCGGTGTTTCATGGTTTTCGTTTTGTAGGTCAACCTTCGCGAGTCGTGAAAATGAGATTAAAAATTACTTTAGACCAGAAAACTGCATATAGAGTGGATAACTATGACTATTTTACTGTTTATGTATCTTTGTCGATGCTTAGCCAGTGTATTTATCTGTGTTTGTTGGTTTATTTCAGGGCCTTTCAAAACAATCGATCCGTGGGCGACCCGTTTGAATTCAAGAACAATTACTGTGGCGTAGCCCTACCAGGCGAAGAAGCATTGCTTATCTGGATTGTAAACCTAAACGTTGAATAAATATTAGCTATCAAATGCATAATTCTGTTGTTTTCAATTATATTCATGACAATCTAAGACGGAATGCCATATTGCCAAATAGTCCGTTATTTGTGGGCGGAGCCAAAAAGTGTTCTCAGGCTATTGACCTGAGAACACATACTTATCTCAGGTCATGTGTTATCAGGCAGTTACCATGGTAATTGCATGAGAAATATAGAAACATATACACTCACATTGTCTAAGTCATATAGCATCAAGTATAGCAAGTACTTATTTCCGCTGTTCGATTGTCCGGTGATTGAAAGTAAAAGGATGCATACATATCTAAGTATTTGCATACATCAAAAAGATCATATCGATCACAAGGACATTATTAAATCACTCACGGTTTGGTGTAATTGACACTTCGCTAGCTTAAAATGAGAAAATCGTTAGCACTACTTACGACCTTATAAGACTGATACATATTTGAAATCTGCATCACAAGGCGCTCCTTTTGAGCATATTTTCATATTATAAGACCCATACATATTTGAAGTATGCATCACAAGGCGCTCCGTTTGAGCATATTTCCATATAATAAGACCCATACATAGTTGAAATCTGCGCTCCTTTTGAGCATATTTCCATATAATAAGACACATACATAGTTGAAATCTGCGCTCCTTTTGAGCATATTTCCATATAATAAGACCCATACATAGTTGAAATCTGCGCTCCTTTTGAGCATATTTCCATATAATAAGACACATACATATTTGAAGTATGCATCACAAGGCACTGCGTTTGAGCCTATTTTCATAAAATTCGGACATTGTCATGTTGACCAAACTGAAAAACAAAGATTTGATTTTTTCACAAGTAAAGAGTTGTTTTGCAGACAGTTTTTTTCTTCTTTTCTCAAAATATTGATTTTGTAATTACGCCCTTCTCATTCTAAGCCAGTGACTTGTCCGCCTACATACCATAAATTATACAGTGTGTAGAATCACGTGATCAAATGAATGCGGTTTTACGCTCAAAACATTTACGATTTCGTCTGCTAACGGTGAGTTTATTCTTGATTATAACGATCGTGCATTTAATATGATTATATTATATAGCCTAAAGTACATTCGCTCTATCTTTAGCTGTTTCTTATTGATGCTCGACCAAATTATTACCTTTAGCTGTTTTTAATTGATGCTCGACCAAATTATTACACTCGGTTGGAAACTTCATTTGGTCGAGCATCAATTAAAAACAGCTAATGATGGAGCGAACTCTGTATTTGCCGGGTATTCTTACATATACGGAATGTACTTTAGGCTATATAATATAACAATATTAAATGCACAATCGTTATAATCAAGAAAAAACTCACCGTTAGCAGAAGAAATTGCAATAGTTTTGAGCGTAAAACCGCATTCATTTCAATCGATTTGATTACGTGATTCTACACACTGATATAGGAACGGTACAGCACTTAAAGTTTCAGTTTGATACCACGCGGCATATTACAAGTGGTTAAAATGGTACTGGTAAACATCTCATGTATGACGCTCATCATAGTAAGTGTCAGGTCAAATGCTGGCCAATTCTTGTCAGATTGATGTAATTGGATTTCTCCCAACGACGGAAATCATGTTGAAAAATATGGCAGAGGGCAAAATTGAAATAAAACATTATGTCATTTAAAACTTCAGTCTGCCAGAGTGTATATTCAAAGAAAATGGTTGAACTACATGTTGTTATATACACTTGTTAAATGTTATAAGTACACCAACATGCAATCCGTATATCTTTTTTTATTATACATGATATCATGTCCATTTTTTACATCTCATCATGCGAGTAGTATAGCAGCAATATCCGATAATTCGATGATTGTAATTTGCCGCTGCGATCAGTGAACCATGAATTTTCAAATAATGCAAAAAACACATGCAAAACAAATGATTTTCGCACGGAGTCTCAAAATGTTACATCCACATTGTCCATCAATACCCACACCAGGAAAAAGCAAAACCGGAAGAATTACGATAACAGACCGTACAAGAGAGGTTTGTGAAACAATCACGTCTCATGACAGTAAATAGCCTAGTGTAGCTACACGACCTTGACCTTTGACCCATCGAGCTCAAAATTAGCAGGAGCCTACATCTGATGATTAACAACCACTATGTAAAGTTTTACGATCTAAGATCCTATATTTCTTATGATGTTGACCAGTGATTGTAGTGTGCTCAAAGGTCATTGCAATTTTGACCTTTGATCCAAATGACCTTGAAATTGAGTCGGGTCGTTTATGGAGGATGAATGATCTCCACTTTAGATTTTAGACTCCTAGGTCTACTCGTTTTGGAGTTATTATTGGAAAACCATTCGGCATGTCGACCGACCGACTATTTGCACGTTACGATATGTACTGTGTTGGTGAACTTATAACATTTAATGAGTGCACACGACGTCATTAAATCTAGCTTATTTTGTAAATAGTGCAGGAGTCGAATTGAACGTATATTGACAGAGGGTTGTTTCAAAATGCGATTTGGAATTATAAGGATTTAACGACCATTTGTTGACGTTCAGTGATGTGTAAACACCCAATCTGAAGAACAAATTTAACATAAAGCACCGAGGGGTTTTATATTTTGTGTTTACACATCAGTGAACGTCAACGAATGGTCGTTTAATCCTATTGAATTATCAAAGTGTTTAAACACTGCAAATGATGCAAAGATTACCGAACTCTGAGTCACACGACTGTAATAACAGCTTTAGTTACTTCCCTTTAACTGACACATTATGCTGGTATATTGTACGTTATTCACTAATCAGAAATGATAACAGCTGGGATTTCTGTATTTATACAGATGATGATGAATCAGACTGGAAATACAGAACTCAACTTGCACACAAAACACAATTACCACAAGTTCGTGAAATATTGGCCAACACACAACTTTAGAAACCAAACATGGAGAACATGAAACTGAAAGGGCAAGTTCAGCTGTCAAGGTAAACTGAAAACTATATACTATAATAATTTATATTAGAGTGGATCTTGGAATGTAAGATCAATAAGTAAATCAGTATAAGCTTGTCTCGTTGGTCACTTGTTCTCAATAAAGAGATAGGATGGAATACAATACAGTAGCAATACAAACGAGAAAGTCAGATCAAAATAATTGTGCAGTTTGAACTCATCAAAAACGATACAGTATGAAATATAATAATAGTATACCAAAATGAAAGAAACATACATGTACATTTGAATATGTATAACCCGTAGAACAACTGTGTACAAACCGTTCAGCATGCACCTAAAAGGGCGTTGTCTTGTAGTTGTCATGATCGACTTTCTTAATATTCTGGGAGTTGGCTTCAATAGTGCTAAAATAAATTGTTCGAATGATAAGTGCAATTTGCCATTTTCTTTAACTACGTCTTATCCTATTTTCTTCTATGGGTCTTTGATAGACATTTTACTGTATTTATATTTAAAAATATTCAAATCTCATATTGGTTAAAGGAAGTTATCTAATTAGTTTCGAGTTTTAAGTTAGGTGGTATATTATGTTTACACACGCACGCGACTGTCACATTGTTCGGCAATTGATTATATCAGATATCAGGGACTATCTCAAAAAGTGTATGAATATATTTTTACGAAATTGACATTTTGCAAAACTAAGGGTCAATACTATGGAAACGTTCATAGAAATAGCCGTTTTTATTATTTTCCTTTTCCTAGGTATTTTATAGACTTCAATTTTCAGCTTGTTTTAAGTCATTATGATGAAATATTATCATGAGAAAACCCCCGATATATAGGAGCCGTTATGGAGATAGTAAAGTTCGGTATTTCGTACACATATTAACTTCCTGATTTATTTATAGCCAGGTATTAATCCTTGACACAGAGATAGCAATCAATTCATACTTCAAACTAACATGAATTGTTATTATTGAAGTATCAACAAAGCAATATTTAGACATGTGCATTTCCGTTTATAATGTATGAAAGACGAGCGATTCAACCAGCAAACGCAAAACAACTTTTCCACATGCACGCATGTATACATAAAGTTAATCTAATTTATTATTATAGTGCACCCGATATAACAAGAAAGGCTAGGGTTGTGGAATGAGCCACTTTGGTGGAACAAGCAAGCGTGCACAATTTATCAGTGTCAATTAAGTATACGATTGACCGTATGTGTTTATTTAAGCAACCCATTTTGCAACAGTAGACAATTCCGGCCAATGTTAAAAAAACAATACATTATCCTTGGTGCACTAAATGACAACATTTCTTCTAAGGTCTGGTTATTACGCAATATATAGAATTGTTTTAGAAAATTCTACGAATGAGCTATTATAAAACACGAACAATAATCAACATAAACTACAGTAAAACTTCGTTATCTCGAGGAGTGATCGGTACATGTTAAATGCTCGAGATAAACCGGATGCTCGAAATAACCAACGTGCATGTATTGATTATACCAACGGAACTTGGTTTAAAACATGCTCGAGATAGGCCGGGACCCAGGTCCTCGTAATTTCGATGCTCGTCATAACGAAGTTTTACTGTACATGCATATGCAGTGCCCAATCAAAAACTTGGGAACAGAGGTTCTGATAAATCGATTTAAACCTATTGTTATAATTTACCGATTTTGTAAAGATTGTAGGACGGTGTACGATCATTTGTTTATCGAATAACAATCTATAGTATTAAACACACGTGTTGCATTGTTATTTTTAAGTACCAGTTAACTTAAATGAATTTTGTAGTGTCATTTAGTACACGACACTATCTAACAGTAGCCCCTCATGATTGATCATTTTACAATTACATATAACTCACACGAACACGGTTAAATACATGTATATGTTCGAATCCCACTATAGCGCCATATGAACAGTTCAAATATATATATAATGGTATTATATAATATCGTAAGTAGTCCAGCTTCTCATTCTAAGCCAGTGCTATGTGTGAATCCCACTACATTGTATATATGAAAACTTGTTTAGTACATACACTGAGCGGCAATGAAAACGCAACACTTACATAAAATAGCATAACATATTTAATTAGTGTGTAAGCATCGCGAAATTTTGTCATATAATAGATATATGCAAGTGACACATGCATATCACTTCGAATCAGATAAGGTTGTTTAGCAACATAGTTTTGTACCAGTTGCATTGGGGTTAGTATAAAACAGAAAGTCACAATTTTTAATCTTTTAAAACCACCGTCTGGACCGATGCATCGTGTACACCTACGACTTATTAATCGTATGAAACGATCATTGAATGCTGGTGGGATGTTATGCCGTTGTTGCAGAAGGGCTATGTAAAGTTCATGTACTATTAAGGGGCCTGTGCACTATTTCGCGCACAGCCACTAAAATAGTAAAGCTTGCTCTATTAGAGCCTTGGTGTATTTCCTATGATCAAAGGGAAATAATCGTGGAGTAATAAATTGAGTAAATAATTAACTTGCTAGTTTCTTCATAGCACTGCTTCAGATTAAGCGGCTCTAAATGCATATTCGAAACTGCTCGTTTTGAGATTAACATAATTCTATAATATTTGTCCCAAGGATGGTGAAAGTATCATTTGTTACAGGATATAAATTGCATAGGCGCTATAGGTTTTCTTTTAAGACTGATTATTGCACTGAATGGAGAAAAACGCGCTTTTGAATTGCGTGCTAATTTCCAAAACATAATATACGTCTAAATATTAATGAACATTATAATATGAGCATGTAGACTAGTTCAATAATAACCAGTTATACAATTTAGTGTAAAAGTTTGGTGATTAATCTTAAAAAGTGAGGATAATTATCGCACTTGACTTAAACATTTTTCTTACAACCTATGATTTCTAATGCATTTGTATCTTTCTTAACAGGTGTATATGCATTCAAACTTGTGTTAAATGAATGAAATAATGACTTCGGGACTTTAAATCAACGAAACTTAGCTTTTTAGTATGTATACCCCTTACTTGAGCATAACGATCGATTTTTTAGAGTCTTCCTTTGACATATGCACCATGTTTTCTTCTAGTTATTTTGTTTTTCCGACTCATCCATCTATATTCTTCAAAATGCTTGCACTATATGCAAGCTAATCGCTAGCCACCCACCAGCACGCGGAAAATGCAGTTTAATGCTATTCCGCTATGGACGAGTGATTATTAAAGTATTTTCATTGAAAACGCTAAATTCTGTAGATAATAGAAATAAAAGTCAGCCTACAAAATTTCAAGTTTATAAGTTAACGGTTTACGAAAATATTCAAGTTTAAAAAAAGTGTTGCGTTTTCATTGCCGTTCAGTGTAATACAGTAAGTTGTGGCGTATGAAGGTAGTTAAAAGTCTCATTCATACACGCATAGAATGTGGGGTTATCCATGACAACCAATTACTGATATGGTTTGTTGTAACGTACAAGTGGTTAAAAAGATATTGGTGATTTCCTCAGACGTTGTGTTGATGTAATTGCGATATTTGGTCGTACTTTCCATTGGTATCTGGTGGCACCGTACAGTACATATTCGAACTAAGATCAAAGTGTTGTATCATTCCCTCTGATTCCAATTGTATGCAATAAACGGCCTAAGGAACAAAATAGGGTTAAGGTTACAATTTGTCCCTTGTACAACTCGTTCAGGAACCCATACACTTATACAACTCGTTCGGGAATCATAACCCTTGTACAACTTGTACAGGAACCCTAACCCTTGTACAACTCGTTCAGGAACCCTAACCCTTGTACAATTCGTTCAGGAACTCTGACCCTTGTACAACTCGTTCAGGAACCCTTACCCTTGTACAACTCATACAGGAACCCTTACCCTTGTACAACTTGTTCAGGAACCATAACCCTTGTACAACTCGTTCAGGAACCTTAACCCTCGTACAACTCGTTCAGGAACCATAGCCCTTGTACCACTCGTTCAGGAACCCTAACCATTGTACAACTCGTTCAGGAACCATAACCCTTGTACAACTCGTTCAGGAACCCTAACCCTGGTGCAATTCGTTGAGGAACCCTAACCATTGTACAACTCGTTCAGGAACCCTCCCTTGTACACTTCGTTCAGGAGCTCTTACCCTTGTACAAATCGTTCAGGAACCCTAACCCTTGTACAACTCGTTCAGGAACCTTAACCATTGTACAACTCGTTCAGGAACCCTAACCCTGGAACAATTCGTTCAGGAACCCTGACCCTTGTTCAACTCGTTCAGGAACCCTAACCATTGTACAACTCGTTCAGGAACCTTAATCATTGCACAACTCGTTCAGAAACCATAACCCTTGTACAACTCGTTCAATAACCTTAATCATTGAACAACTCGTTCAAGAACCATAACCCTTGTACAACTCGTTCAGGAACCTTAATAATTGTACAGCTCGTTCAGGAACCCTAACCCTGGAACAATTCGTTCAGGAACCCTGACCCTTGTTCAACTCGTTTAGGAACCCTAATCATTGTACAACTCGTTCAGGAACCGTAATCGTTGTACAACTCATTCAGGAACCATAACCATTGTACAACTCGTTCAGGAACCATAACCCTTGTACAACTCGTTCAGGAACCTTAATCATTGTACAACTCGTTCAGGAACCATAACCCTTGTACAACTCGTTCAGGAACTCTAACCCTTGTACAACTCGTTCAGGAACTCTTACCCTTGTACAACTCGTTCAGAAACCATAACCATTGTACAACTCGTTCAGGAACCATAACTATTGTACAACTCGTTCAGGAACCATAACCCTTGTACAACTCGTTTAGGAACCTTAAACATTGTACAAATCGTTCAGGAACCATAGCCCTGGTACAACTCGGTCAGGAACCATAGCCCTTGTACAACTCGTTCCGGAACCCTAACCCTGTTACAATTCGTTCAGGAACCCTAACCCTTGTACAACTCGTTCAGGAACTCTAACCATTGTACAACTCGTTCAGGAACCTTAATCATTGTACAACTCGTTCAGGAACCATACCCTTGTACAGCTCGTTCAGGAACCATAACCCTTGTACAACTCGTTCAGGAACCATAACCCTTGTACAACTCGTTCAGACACCTTAACGCATGTAAAGCTCGTTCAGGAACCATTAACCCTTGTACAACTCGTTCAAGAACCATAACCCTTGTACTGCTCGTTCAGGAACTCTAACCCTTGTACAACTCGTTCAGGAACTCTTACCCTTGTACAACTCGTTCAGAAACCATAACCATTGTACAACTCGTTCAGGAACCATAACTATTGTACAACTCGTTCAGGAACCATAACTCTTGTACAACTCGTTCAGGAACCTTAAACATTGTACAAATCGTTCAGGAACCATAGCCGTTGTACAACTCGGTCAGGAACCATAGCCCTTGTACAACTCGTTCCGGAACCCTAACCCTGTTACAATTCGTTCAGGAACCCTAACCATTTTACAACTCGTTCAGGAACTCTAACCATTGTACAACTCGTTCAGGAACCTTAATCATTGTACGACTCGTTCAGGAACCATAACCCTTGTACAGCTCGTTCAGGAACCATAACCCTTGTACAACTCGTTCAGGAACCATAACCCTTGTACAACTCGTTCAGACACCTTAACGCTTGTAAAGCTCGTTCAGGAACCATTAACCCTTGTACAACTCGTTCAAGAACCATAACCCTTGTACTGCTCGTTCAGGAACTATAACCCTTGTACAGCTCGTTCAGGAACCTTAACCCTTGTACAACTCGTTCAGGAACCTTAATCATTGAACAACTCGTTCAGGAACCATAACCCTTGTACAACTCGTTCAAGAACCATAACCCTTGTATTGCTCGTTCAGGAACTATAACCCTTGTACAGCTCGTTCAGGAACCTTAACCCTTGTACAACTCGTTCAGGAACCATAACAATTGTACAACTCGTTCAGGAACCCTAACCCTTGTACAACCCGTTCAGGAACCCTAACCATTGTACAACTCGTTCAGGAACCCTAACCATAGTACAACTCGTTCAGGAACCTTAACCCTTGTACAGCTCGTTCAGGAACCTTAACCCTTGTACAACTCGTTCAGGAACCATAACAATTGTACAACTCGTTCAGGAACCCTAACCCTTGTACAACCCGTTCAGGAACCCTAACCATTGTACAACTCGTTCAGGAACCCTAACCATAGTACAACTCGTTCAGGAACCCTAACCATTGTACAACTCGTTCAGGAACCCTAACCATTGTACAACTCGTTCAGGAACCATAAGCATTGTACAGCTCGTTCAGGAACCATAACCCTTGTACAGCTCGTTCAGGAACCATAACCCTTGTACAGCTCGTTCAGGAACCATAACCCTTGTACAACTCGTTCAGGAACCATAACCATTGTACAGCTCGTCCAGGAACCATAACCCTTGTACAACTTGTTCAGGAACCATAACCCTTGTACAACTCGTTCAGGAACCTTAACCCTTGTACAACTCGTTCAGGAACCATAACCCTTGTACAACTCGTTCAGGAACCATAACCCTTGTACAACTCGTTCAGGAACCCTAACCATTGTACAACTCGTTCAGGAACCATAACCCGTGTACAGCTCGTTCAGGAACCATAACCCTTGTACAACTCGTTCAGGAACCATAACCCGTGAACAGCTCGTTCAGGAACCATAACCCTTGTACAACTCGTTCAGGAACCCTAACCATTGTACAACTCGTTCAGGAACCATAACCCGTGTACAGCTCGTTCAGGAACAATAACCCTTGTACAGCTCGTTCAGGAACCATAACCCTTGTACAACTCGTTCAGGAACCCTAACCATTGTACAACTCGTTCAGGAACCATAACCCGTGTACAGCTCGTTCAGGAACCATAACCCTTGTACAACTCGTTCAGGAACCATAACCCGTGTACAGCTCGTTCAGGAACCATAACCCTTGTACAACTCGTTCAGGAACCATAACCCTTGTACAACTCGTTCAGACACTTTAACGCTTGTACAACTCGTTCAGGAACCATAACCCGTGTACAGCTCGTTCAGGAACCATAACCCTTGTACAACTCGTTCAGGAACCCTAACCATTGTACAACTCGTTCAGGAACCATAACCCGTGTACAGCTCGTTCAGGAACCATAACCCTTGTACAGCTCGTTCAGGAACCTTAACCCTTGTACAACTCGTTCAGGAACCATAACCCTTGTACAGCTCGTTCAGGAACCCTTCCCCTTGTACAGATCGTTCAGGAACCATAACCCTTGTACAGCTCGTTCAGGAACCCTAACCATTGTACAACTCGTTCAGGAACCATAACCCTTGTACAACTCGTTCAGGAACCTTAACCCTTGTACAACTCGTTCAGGAACCATAACCCTTGTACAACTCGTTCAGGAACCATAACCCTTGTACAACTCGTTCAGGAACCCTAACCATTGTACAACTCGTTCAGGAACCATAACCCGTGTACAGCTCGTTCAGGAACCATAACCCTTGTACAACTCGTTCAGGAACCATAACCCGTGTACAGCTCGTTCAGGAACCATAACCCTTGTACAACTCGTTCAGGAACCATAACCCTTGTACAACTCGTTCAGGAACCATAACCCGTGTACAGCTCGTTCAGGAACCATAACCCTTGTACAACTCGTTCAGGAACCCTAACCATTGTACAACTCGTTCAGGAACCATAACCCGTGTACAGCTCGTTCAGGAACCATAACCCTTGTACAACTCGTTCAGGAACCATAACCCGTGTACAGCTCGTTCAGGAACAATAACCCTTGTACAACTCGTTCAGGAACCCTAAACCTTGTACAACTCGTTCAGGAACCATAACCCTTGTACAACTCGTTCAGACACCTTAACGCTTGTACAACTCGTTCAGGAACCATAACCCGTGTACAGCTCGTTCAGGAACCATAACCCTTGTACAACTCGTTCAGAAACCCTAACCATTCTACAACTCGTTCAGGAACCATAACCCGTGTACAGCTCGTTCAGGAACCATAACCCTTGTACAACTCGTTCAGGAACCTTAAACATTGTACAACTCGTTTAGGAACCCTAACCATTGTACAGCTCGTTCAGGAACCATAACCCTTGTACAGCTCGTTCAGGAACCCTTCTTATATCATACTTTAGCACGTACATTTGTATTTAGTGTGCTCAGTGAGTAATGTGCCTTGTTGTATTGCAGTACTATATTTTAGTTTATAACAAGTTCATTAGCGTTCTTATAAAACTGATTTAAATATATCTTGATCGATAAAAACAATATGCTCAGCATGATAAGCACACATACATTAGTTCATTAGCGTACATGCGATGTATTGCTTGAGCGGCTAAACAGCTGAAAAGAACCCTAGAAAATGGTAACTATACTTAACATAAGTCGTGATTGCACCGCGCTTTTGAACGTGTCATTTACTATAATATGCTTCAGTATTGTTAAGTTTTTCATGTACAAAATGTATGCATTGGAACAATTAAACTATTTTATCTTGTCATCGCATTACCTGGCCAACCTGATTATTGTTAAACATATCGACCTTGACACAGCATGTATGATTTTAAACATAATGTAACGTGGTAATCGTATACTCTTGTTTACAACTAAGGCCTTGTCAACCAGTGTCATTGCATAATATTTGGTCGAGTTGCTAGGAAGAAAATATAGTCTATAGTGCATGATTCATATAGCTGCGTGCAGTTATGAGGAATTTATTGGAAAATCAATGCGAAACTCTACATCAAGCAGTTTACCGTACGGACAATCAGAATCTAAAAATATCCTATTATGACAATAATTTATGTAAAGACTTAAACGCTTCCTTACAATATGGCTAGACATGAATCCTTTCAGGATATCTAATTTCTAAAAGATGAATATATATCACATGATTTTCCTTGCATCCGGGTTAGTATAGCAAGTACATATATTCCTTTACTATACACGTGTAATATAACGTTCATGTTCTTTCACTCGAAAGACGCGTATGTTTGCGCTTAAAGTGTTATATGATGTTAAAAAGCTAACACTCGTTACCATTAAAATCGTTCAGAGGCTCGCATTATATAATTTCCAGAACTCGTTTAGTATTAATTTTACATAAAATGACAACTCGTGATATATCCTATATCGTGTGTGTATATATATATATCATATTTACTGTAGCATGCAATATGCTGTTTGTACTGGTTGATGTTGGGCATCACTGCTGTAGTTCATAACGTCTACATTACTCTCTCATCGAACATAAACGTAAACGTCTGGATATGGTGATAAACTGCATCCACGTCTGCAGGACTGGTGCTGGTATCTCCTCACAACTTATTCTTAAAGGACGTCTAGACCGTGAACAAACATTTTTCGTGTTCGGTCCGTCCAGATTTTGCGATGATTTCAAATTATATGTAACGATAGTTTATGCTCCTTCCTTTGTTTCAAAGATAACTGTAGCATTGATAACGTAAACACGGAAATGTGTTTTTGTAAAATGTATATATTTTTTTCTTCTTTTAACTCTTTATCGAATAAACAGTTACCTGTGATCTGTCCCGTACTCAGACATCAAGCTGCCACCAAATCCAGTGTTACAGAGTGGACATTGCTCATTGTGGTTGCTAGGAATATGTAATATTATTTCCCGCCCCGTTCCTACCTTGCCCACATTTTAACTAGGTCAAGTCCTACCTTGCCCATATTTTAACTAGGTCAAGTCGTGGTTGTGCCGCTTTAGCTTGCATAACGTTAGGTCACTGTCCTTAGTGTTATAACCTAGGTCACTCCCCGGGGTTGTTGTGCCTCATTTGGTCGCCGTTTTGGCATGGGTTTCTGTGGGCACTGCTCAGGGTAGTTGTTTCGTTCTGATTTCTGTGCTCGGCTGGTTGGGTTAAGTGCTGACTTCCCTGTCGGATTTTTTCATACCTTTTTTAGTCCACTAGTCTCCAAATATGTCATCGCAGATCATCAAACCATTTAAATACAGGGTTGACAATTGTTTGACTGCATCTTTTACATGACAATGCACAAAATCTTGTTGGTATTTTTATGTCGTTTGTACATGTGAAATTGGATTTGAAGTGACCTGATAACGATTCTAGTTTAATGAAGATGAATGCATGGTTCTATATAAAAGAAGTCATTAATAAAATAAGCGTTTGTGGTAGTTTCAAAAATAAGAACATCATCCCGATAACACAATTGCTTCAAACTTTGTTCATGAACTCTTTTTTATCTAAGAATAATGTGTATATATCGGCTGCCATAGGGTAAGCAATATTTGTACGCAATCGCAGGTTTCAATGGTAGATAACTTATCAGCAAATTCCGTGAATTCCGGTTATTATGGAAAATTTTCAGAGGCGTTCTCTATATACAAGGTTTCAACAAATTATTTTTCGGTGAATAAAATTCGTCTGCATTGCAAAAATAACTACAGCGAGTGCATACACAGTTTCCTGTTTCAATTTAACGAGTGCGTGACTAACCAACGTAATTGGATACGTTATACTAAGTGTTTTTATATAGCTATTTAAGTATATTAGCTGTGCATATCCGTTCACAATATGTTGTGCAAACACTGACCAACTATTTGCAATGTTGTACAATATCACGTTACAGTATCTGGACCATATACAGATCTTTATACTGATATAGTCAAACAATAGTCAAGGTCATTCTATTCACATTAAGACAAAACGGAAATAATGTTGAACCACTTGATTTATATTTGTGTTTAAATAAAATGCAAATACAGTTGACATAAAACTTATCAGTCATCTCCGAATATTAATAACAAGAACCACAGCATGTATCGCTTTGGTAATATATCGATGGCTTCGAATTAGAAGTGCGACTTACGACCTTTTAAGATTCATACATATTTAGAATAAGCATCACATGGCGCTTCTTATGAGCCCATTTTCATACAAATCTGAACTTGTCATGTTGACCAAATTGAAGTTGTAAACGTTTGTTTTGAGTAAATGTCAGACAGTTGTTTCGTGTTTTCTCAAAATATCGATTTGGTAGTTACGACCTTCTAATTCTAAGCCATCGATATGTTGAGCGTCATTGCTTTGAGAACAAATGCTACAGACTCCCTTTGACAATGGACTTTTCCCTTAGCTTCTGTAACTAGTTTTTGTGATTATAATCTTCACATAATAGGAACGCAATATATGCTCGTATAAATAGAGGATCTATCACGAGTTGTCAATTGACATAAATTTATATAAAACGAGTTTTGGAAATTTCATTAAACGAGCCCAGTTTAATATAAATATACCAATTGACAACGAGTGATAGATTCTTTATGTCATGTGACACTAAAAACGCAAAATACACATCAAATTATTGAAAAAACATGCCCATTTAGTATAACCTTATATCACACATGTTACGTATAAGATTATACGTACTCGCTATACTAACCCGGATACAAGGAAATTCATGTAATATATGAGTACCTTACTGACATGACTTCATTGATTAAATAGCATGTTCTGATATCAGGTGTTTGTTTCATTTTGCGTTACGGGTATATTTCATGGTTTCAAGTCTTGTTTCAAATGTTTTATTTTGAATACATGATGTAGTTATGAGTTTTTGTTGTAGTTAATAATCTGACGCCTCTTGTTATATTGTTTGTGTCCACCCGTTCAATGGAATTGATATTTATATACAGCACCCATGCTATATCCTCTCTCAATGAATACATAAGTGAGTGCACAGTTATAAATCTACTGCATTTATTATTGCCTGGTGGATTATTTCATTGCTTTTGATCCATAACTTGGTTGGCACGAACGTACTTGTAAATGTGCCGAGAGACAATTTATTGCACGTGATGACAAAGGTTTTGAGATAAGGAATTTAATCCCTGCAGTTTTGGTTTCTTTGTGTTTTACAGTGTTTAACAACGTCCGTGCAGTTTCATAACATGTTTACGATTTATCCACTTCATGTAGTGAAGGCCGCATATCTGAAACTCGAGCTACTATGGGGATTCCCCTTGTATTTCCTATCACGCAATATCTGCTGATCTAAACTTCCTTGTCTGTGCAAACATTGTAATACAATCACCTAGCTGCACATATCGATTGTCTGATACGTGTACAATTTGTAGTTTACGGAGCATAATATGTTCGTAAAACATGAATGTATTCATTATTCAAACATTACGGAAGCGCAGTAGTGCCACGTCATTATAGTAGTGTTTTTTTACAATTGTCTTATTCTAAGTTGATATCGACATTCTTGTGATGTAACTTTCTTGTTATCAAGCTGCATCATAATATATCTTCAATCATGTTTTAATCTGTTAATGAATGCTACTCGTTAATGCCTCTCCTTGAAATTAGTTAAATTCAACTATTTAGATGTAACTTGCAATGTCTTTATGCAATGTGATAGTCCTAAATAATTGACTGACAACAATGTATACTAATAGACAAAAGTCTTGTCCGGTCTGCAAAAAGAACAATATCTTTTTTGTTTTACATCACACACTCATAAACTTGGTATCGATGGAAAGATGACATTAATATGCATTCGATGTAAGCTGACTTTTAAAGTTTTAACCAGTTCTGGTAGTACAGTTTACGCGTTTTAAAGATACTGTGAACCATAATGAAAATTGGTTTACCAATAATGATATCCACTGTAAATAAAGACGTTATTATTATACTATTGAAATCCATACCGGAAAAGACTTTTGTCCATTAGTATATTTATCGATCAATATGATCTACTTTGGGGACGCAGTAACAACACGAATATGAACAAATAATTTAATACTTGAATATCAAAATACAGTAACATACATGTATAAAAAGAGAAATCACAATAAACCCTCGCACGCAAAATAAGGCTCACTCACTCCATACTGTCAACAAATATTCAAAATACAATACATTGCTACATGTAATACAAACAGTCAAAACACAACATTTTTTCAAACTACTTAAATCAAAATAAGATTTGGAGTATAGTGAGGTCACTCAAGTATGAGTGACTTTTAACGACTTGCTCAATCATCAATACATCGAAATTAACAGTCACTGCATGGAATTTTTTCACTTTTTCAATAGGGGCGATTTCAGGCTATGTCTCAGAATGACTTGAAATTTTGCATGAAAGTACATCAGGTGGCCAAACAAAGATTTTTATGTATCTTTGACTCTCTGGTACTACCGCTGCTATGGAACCTGAAAACAATATTTTGGCCTAAAAATGCCAATTTTTCATACCAAAAAATCACATATTTCATCTAAATGTCCTGCATTAATGTGAGATATTTGATTAAAATGTGTTATATTATGGGATACAACAAAGCCTTATCTTGAACATCAAATTTTGATAAAACACCAACCTACAGTTATAAGAACTTAACAAAAGTAGTGCATTTTTCTAATAATAATAATAATAAAGACTTTATTTATAGAGATTTTTAGCTACAATATATCAGATAATTATACAATTTAAGCTGTTTTGATGCCAATGTACTAGAAGTAATTAAACGCAAATCAAGTTTATATTTATATATATCGATTGCTTAGAATGAGAAGGGCGTGCCACTTCACTTACGACCTTCAAATACTATCATAAGGCCCTGTTTTCATGTAACTCGGAACTTGTCATGTTCACCAAACTGAAGTTGAACAAGATTGTTTAACCATAAGTAAAGAGTGATTGTCAGACAGTTTATTCTTGGTTTCTCAAAATATCGAGTTTGTAGTTACCACCTTTTCATTCTAAGCCAGCGATATATCATAATGTGTGAACAATTGCGATAATGAAGTAATTCATTATGTACAACACATTGAATCACAGAAAACGCCACATATTTGTACATAATTGTACATAAATTACACACTGTTATGAATATAAGATCCACTCGAAAGTACTTTGATATGAAAGAAAAAAAGTATATAAATAACATAATGAAAGACGAATGTTTATATTCACAGTGATACAATCAATTCACACTTCTTGATATATACGTATTGTTTGTATTCATCTACAGTAAAACTGTGCCCTTTTTTCACATACTGCCTTTTGTCCAATGACACACAGAAAACACTTTAAACTGTACAAGTTTTCGATACCTGTGATATTCTGATCAAAGTTGATGATAATGCTTGCATCGTCATTCTCTTACAAAAAGTATTTAAGATAACTATGATATATTTTAGGTTATCCTTGTATAACGTTTTCCTATAGAAACATACCGGGAATTGATATTGTTGAATTTACAGTAACCCATCGTTTAGTAGATAGGTTTTCTACATGAGAAAAAAATGGACTATTTTAATAAAAATCGGAACTTGTCGCGTTGACAAAACTCAAGGGGAAAAAGCTTGCTTGACGATACATTTTTTTTGTAAGTAAAGAGTGATTGTCAGACAGTTTTTCTTGTTTTCGCAAAATATAGATTTTTTGAGTTATGACGTTCTCATTCTAAACCAGCGATAAGATGTAGCATGTCTAAAATGAAGTAGTAATGAATGTTCTTAACGGATACCTTTTTGATGCTTTACATCGATGTTGTCTGTGACTTTTGAAGTTCAACATCGTGATTATTTTGTTGAGATTTTCTCTGTTTTCGTCTAGAATGTTTATCGGGAGGTGATGTACTGCGCTTTGCATCAGAACCATTCTTCGTCATATCGTCATGCCTATAATATTCAGCAGGTTTGCTGTGTACTCGTTCCGAATTTCTTTCAGATGGCGGTCCGTTATTTTCTTGTGGTACATTTTCAACATCATTTTCCGTATACACTTTATTGTCATGATTTATATTCGATATCTTCTTCTTTTTCCTGTCCCCCTTCGAAGGTGTTGTTTGATGACCATCGTTTGAGTTACTGAAAAATCAATACATTTCGATTTAAAGGTGACAGGTATTTCGCATGAGTTGTTTTTGTTTATGTTCAGGGTAACAATGTTATTTTTACCATTCACTCTGTCTTCAAGTGCATACGCATTTACATAGTTTACACTCTCGGCAGTCGGCTGTGCGCCTGTCTAAGGCCGCATTTTGAAACACATACTTGGATAACATCGCTGGTGGTTCGTGTGACGGACATTTTGCGAGGACTATATGTCTACCTTCCTCATCACTGCCGGGGAAATGTTTGGAATTTTTCTCCGAACCTGTACCAAGCTTACAATGTTTAGTTGTCAAGGGCCGCGTAGGAATACGATAGGTTGTTATGAACAATTATTTTATGTTTACTTGTATGTTTGGACAATATCAAAAAGTGTGTAAAATCATTATTCATTACCTGTACCTGTATCAGCAATCATCTTCGTGACTGTATGTAACAAAATATAAATGTATACTTACTGCTGTCCACGAATGTTTGCTGAAAAATAACAACACCGATCTGAACATGTTGAATAAATGTGGTGAATTTTAAATACAACTTGTATTATACAACGTTATATTAATGAGCCAATCGAAAAGAACTATTGTAATTCAAAATCCCAAATGTTTAAATGTCAAAGTTCCGGCAGATGGTTTCAGTACCGCATATAAAACGAACCTTTACATCAACAACAGCGGGAGTCAAATTAAGCGTAACGATATATAGAAAGTATGTTGATTTTTATTCGATTTCAATTGTGATTACCAAAAATAATTTACTCTAAGCTATGCCACTCGTGAAAATACTTTTGTGAATCGTTATGTAATAAAACTCAATCTTACACCAATATCACTGAATGTCCTCTATATATATCGAGGGTTACAGCGAGATAGTGGGGTGTGCCATTTTCGTAATTTTTCAGGGAAGCATTTTAGTATAGATATGTGTTAATATAGATATGTGTTAATTGTAAAGACTTTGCATGTTTAAAATATTAACATAGGTACACGATTGACTACTGTAAACAACCATATGATAATATTCTGAAAAGGTTAAGGATATGTTTGATTTAAATGTCAATATTATTTTGACGTTGAAACTCCAACTGTATGATACCCTTTGAACTTCGCCAGACTATTATGTAACATGTTACATAATTTAGGCAGGCGACTGATGGCTAAATGAAAGAGGGCCTTTTTAACTTATATTCGGTGCGTTTGAGACAAAAGCATATGAACCCTCAGCAGCCTATGTAACCATTTCAAGCATTTACATCCTGCTTCTGGTGAGTGTACATGTACTTACATGGTGTTATTTGTATACTTGATTTACTGTCACCGTCATCATTGTCTGAAATACAATATTAAGTAAACCATATTTTTGATCTTGCAACTAAACCGCTCGAACATCGTTAAGACATTTATCTGCAGCAGTATAGTTTGGGAATTATTGAGCTAACCAGGCGCTAATTTCCTTTGATCCAACAAACGCATCGCGTTGATAGGCACAACTATACAAAGTACTTGCTATAACTCTTAATTAAAAACAATTTAACAGACAAATAGCCCGGACATAATTTGCATTTACAAACCAATGAACAAATAGGACAAACAACATACTTCAAGATTGTTATAAATAGTCTAACATACTTAGTAACTTCGGTTAAAGCAATTTATCTAACAAACCTTTAGGTGGTGATCCGCCATATCCATTCCTTTCCGGGCAACACTGATCACAGCCACACGGCCATATACAACAGCCACACGGCCATATACAACAATCACAATGACGTCTGAATAAATGGACGATTATAAAATAATGATATTTTTGAAACTAGCACCATCACTGTCATGATCAAGATAAATAAGTATTTCCGCTAACTTAAAATAATATCACTATAACATAATGTGTCTTCATATTTCATGCTTCATGTGTTGTTACGGACATTATTGGACATTTAATTGCGCCGAACAAAAAATGAAACATAGCATCCTTAACCTGTTTTATGTATCGGTAGTGCGACAGTCACAACTGGACGTGTGTGCAAGTAGATCTACGGGGTGATTGTGTTCAAAAACGCAGATAACACGTTGCAATCCGTACCAAAATGTACGTGGTGAGTACCGCCTCCATATGAGTTTGTGAGCATGCCGTCATAACGCGTACATTCGCAGTCTTGTCTTCTACTGTCGATTTAACACGTACGGTCAACGAAAGAACCATTTCCGTACAACAACATGTACGCGCGTTCAACCTACTTGGCATGTGCGAATCACAATTCACTCACTGCCTGGGGAAACCGTACGTGCGTCGACATTCCACCTCAGTACATCCTTGCACACGTATTAGGCAGTACGTTTGTTAATTACTTACTGGTACCCTTTGTTACTACCAGAGCAATTCATATATGAAAATAATGAAATAAAGTTTTGTGTCTTTCTTTCCTCGGTGAAACACATTTCAATTGTTGCCGTCAAGAAAATGCTTTATGAGTTGAAACACCGCTTTTATTTGATAGCGTGTCATTAATAATATATTTGTACGAAATTGGGCTTGCGGGTGCTTTTGGCTACATAGACGCATTCAATTATATACAACAGTGCCAAAATCAATGTATTAAACCATATGACCACGTATATAATTAAATACGTACCTTTTATTGTCCCTTTCGTTGTAGTACCAGCAACAGATGATGATGATGATGATGCAAACAAGTAAGCCAGCAAGAGCGCCATAAACAATAGCAAGTATTTCTGCCAAAGTGAGACTAGATTCATCATCTGAAACGGATAAACACAGTGGCTATTATCGATCGCTCAACAATACATTATATTGTTCAATTGTGGTTGCACACCCTCCTATAAAAACGATGCCCCACTACAGCGTCTAGAAATGATTCAATTCAAGAAATTATGTTTCATTTTAATCAGACATGTTGAAACATTTTTAAAAACCAAACTCCAAATGTGGAATAATGCATGTTCGCAGTACAAACCCGACCTTATATTCGCCTTCTGCACATTTGGAAACTGATTATATATCTTTCTTAACGATGTCCGGGTGTAAAAACGTTTTTTTAAATGTTAAGGACTGCATTTTAAACATATTTATTCTATTGTATACCCATTAAGACAACTGTATGTCAATTTTAAATACTTTTATTGGCATTTAAGAGAGTAATTACTATTTTTATTTCCCTACACCCAGCGTAAGAACGTACTGCAAAAGCGAATGGCATCAACTGCATGATAAATAAACTAAGTCTCCAACTGATGACACAATAAAAAAAACAAGAGTGCGTTTAAAGCTAATGATAATGATTAATTCTTAAATCAAAGGTGTAAAAATGAGGTTTGGTCTAATTCTGAAGTAGATAAAAATAAAAATGTAACCCTACCCTCCTGGAATTTGAGGTAATTTTTTGCATATAACCAAAAAGTACCCTAGAGATAAATGGCAATAAAATATGATCTAAACAATTGGCACCATTGAATTTTTTTTCAAAAATAACTTCAGAGTGTGTGTAATGTTTTAACAAAATTTCGAAAGGTTTTACCGACCGGTTTTGAAAATAAACATCTCAGAAATCCATAGTAACCCGATTTTCATCTATTTACCACATATAAATTCCTTTGAAATTAAAGGTTTCTCTAAATTACACTAACAAGTGATGTCACAAAGCCAAAACAATGTCTTATAACTAAAAGAAAAGAAAAAAAGAATCAAAATACTTTGGCTCTAGTGATGGTTGAACCCACGACCTACAGGAAATCAGTCAATGCGTCATAAAATTACTGAGCTTGAGAACTCTTCAAGAGGAGATTCTTAATTACACCCGGATATCCTTTATATAATCAAAGTAAATGTAACTAATGATATACGCATACAACGCAATTAATTAGTATGTGACCACCTACTTGAATAATACGTATCATACGCTGTTTCTTGTTGAAAACAGGCAAATTCTGTCAAATAAAAACTAACTAAAGAATCTTAATACCATGATAAAAACTATGCAAAACTTAAAATTGATGTTTTAGTAGTTTCTATAAATGTCTTAAAATCGAGATAATTGTGAAAAGTTCTTCTGAGTTTACGTTACTGATAAAATACAGAACAACTATTGACTAAACCTTACAAATGATTTATCCCAAATGCCTTTAACCACCAATTCTCGCAAATAGATTACGACGTTTGTAAAACATAGTACTTTGCACTAATATCAAAACAAATCAATTTTTTAAACATCACTCTGAAGATTTCAGAGGAAGGTTCTTCTGCATATATTTTTAAGGCTATATTTTGTTTTGAGGTTTATGTTATAACACATTTCAGTTTTATGAAAACATACAGACATAAACACAAAAATGATGATGTGCTTCTCTAAACCGAAATTCTGGTTCTGGTATTAGGTTTGTGTTTGTTATTTAATTATTCTTATTGATGTTTACTAGTATCTGGAAATATAAAAAGTCCGGTCATTTCTTTCCAGGCATCGTAGAAATTACCGGAGGCGTGTTTCTTAATATATTGTGGTGTAAAAGAATAGAGATCTAATGCTATACATGTTTTTCTCGTATTCCCTATTTAAATAATTGGTTATAGAATTAGGTAAAGACATATCTCTTTACAAAATCGTAGTTATTGCACAATGTCAAAATATGTGTTCAATTGTTTCGTTAGACGTTTTACAAAAGTAATATTGTTGGTTTTGTTTAATATTTATTTAAGATTATCGACTAGAAAATGCAGAAGAACCAAACTTTAAACATCTTTGACAATGAACGTTTTCTTAATTCCAAATCATCGCGAAAACTGCAGACAGCGGATGCAAAACGTTGATTGATTTTGTAACAACCCCCCGTTTTTAGCATTTCAGAAATCACTAGTAGTTGAATTAAAAAAATCTAGGCGAGCAATTGTCATGTAATTTGGTATGAAACTGTTATACTTGTTACTCCACGTGTTACTTATGCGAACACAGTATGCTCTATAACTATATTTCATGTTAAACTTATTTGTGTTCAAACCAAAACAAATACATATTTTAAAATACTATTCAACACAAAAGTAACTTGCACAGTCTAAAACAAACTTTACTGTATGATTCTTTACATGCAAAATGTCGTGTATGCCAAGTTGTATAGGGTTAGGGTTCACGTTATATAATTTCTTTGTGAATGTTGGTATTCGTGCATTTTAGCGGCGGGGACTTGGATCTTTAATTGTTTCTTCGGCTTATGTGTGGGCATTCCTAAATGTAGTTGCTAGGAATATGTAATATTTTCCCACCCCATTCCTACCTTGCCCATTATTTTTACTAGGTCAAGTCGTAGTTGTGCCTTTTTAGGTCGCATAACGTTAGCTCACTGTCCTTGTGTTTTATACTAGGTCACGCTCCGAGGTTGTTGTACCTCATTTGGTCGCCGTTTTGGCATTGGTTTCTGGGTAGTTGTGTCGATGTGTTACTGATTTCTGTGCTCAGCTGGTTGGGTTGAGTGCTACCTTCCCTGTCGGATTTTCTTTTAACTTTTTTGTGTGCTGTTTAGAGCAAACTCTTTTCGGTAAAGTACAATTTTAAGTTTTTAGATTTTAGATTGTCTCCAAAATTTAGGAATATCTTAAAAACTAGTCGAGCAGGACGGTTGTGATTTTTCAAAAGGATTTGCTTCTTTTGTTCTTCGTAAATATAACAGGTTTTATATACATTAAACAGAACATTCCAAAAGAAGGGAATAACCTTAAATAAAACAATTAAATAGTTGCTGTTGTGCTTGACAAGGTATTTAGGAAGAGATGGGGTCAATGAAATATAGATCCTGAATAAATTGTGCTTACCTCATCAGGCAACCTCTCATTAGTTCAAAGAAACAAAATAAAGAGATACAAAAAAAGAAATTAAATAATGCAAAATTAGGTTTAAAAATCCAAGTAAGACAAATCCATTGAATAGATAATAATTTATAAGTAAGAAAAAATAATTTTACGAGGGTCACTTCAAAAGTACTGGTCAGTGGTTGCTACATCAACATCAGCGTCTCTGACTATATAAAAGTGTAAATTTTCTTAAAGATCTATCTCTCAGCAGGACAATCGTAGTATTTTAATCATTTACAATGAAAACATTTCCATTTTATTGATATTCAAACAGGGTAAGTTTCATACACTGGGTAAAAATCTCTCATGCAATACGTAAGAAAAATGTGTCATCTTGGCTTATTAGATTTCTGAGCGCTGTTGTCACATGGCTGTCAGACTGGTCGAAATAAAATTGATATTATTTGAAATATGCATTAAAGTTCTCTTGAATGGCATTCAGTTGGAAACTATTAAATAACCATTAAACAATATCCATAAAAAATAAGGCGCATCTGGACCAAACATTTCACAAATACATACTAGCTTATACAAAAAATATTAACTAAATAAACATCAATTGTATATGAATTTGCCCAAAATTGCTAGATGAGAATAATGTAGTTTCATCTGTCGGGTATTTTTAATGATTTTTACCTCAAATATAGTATTTATATCAAAATTTTATGTACCATCCCATTTTTCAAAAAGTGGGTGGGGTAATGTTATATCCCCATTTATGAAAAACGATAATAATCACCCTATTTGTACATCTCATGCACTTTTTTTATATGAAATTAATATCTGGGGTTTAAAGTTTAGTTTTTGTTTTTCTTGTATTAGAGATTTGATGTCATTAATCTAAATTACGTATATTTTGATCACATGGTCACATTCTTTGAGCTGTTGTTAAGGACAAATTATGAATAATTCAGATTTATTTTATTATGTGAAGGAGAATAACATATGTGTATATTTAAATAACTATATGTTTGCCTTTTCTACTAAATACATCGAGTAGTGCAATACAGTAACATCGCATAGGGGTCAGATCCAGAAAAATTCTGTCTTCATCAGTATTTTGAACATATCATGTTCACATGACCAATAAAGCTATTTATACTACAAGAACAAACAAACTGATTTACCACCAGTTTAATACCTACGTGAGACATGAATTGTGCAAATTTAATTTCAAATCAATCGGGTGCAAATTATAGAAATAATTAACATTAATATCACCCCTTTGAATTAGCAATATGCCTTATTTTGACGCAAATCCAGTGTGCCATATCCCTATTGGTTAAATGTCATATGGCGGAATGAATAAATTATTTATCCGATTTCAATATTGTTTCATTATTTGTATAGGCAAAGGTTGTACATTTTGCAACTTTCCGAAAATGCCCACTTTTATACACGTGACTTTTATATTAAACATGATATTGTCCACTGACCAGTACTTTTCAAGTGCCCCTCGTACTTATTATAATAAAGACAAACAGTTATCAGAAGTTGCACCATAAAAGACCTTGCACATAGCACTGACTGTAGCTCTACACAAATGTTTATGTACATGTACGCTAAACGAAAGGAATCATATTGATGCAGTATACGATTTAATAACGGTTTTATACCATGAATTTTCTTTGCATCTTGGATACGGCGAGTACTGTACGTATATTCTTATACGTAAAATGTGTAGTATAAAGTTATACTACTTGGTCGTTTTTTTCCAATGAAGGGTGCGTATGTTGCGTTATTATTGGTTTATATGATATAAATAAATTATCACTCGTTGTCAATTGATATTTTTTCATTAAACTCGTTCAGGATGCACGCTTAGTCAAATTTCCAAAACTCTTAATATAAATTGACAAATTCGTGATAGATCCTCTACATCAGTGGTGATTCTCCGCAAATGCTATTATTACACCGACTGTCCTGGCATTCCCACCATGTTTACATTGTCTGATACACAAAGTTTTCTATTAAAACAATATGTTAAATAAAGTTATGAAACAGCTGAAAGCCTAGTGGTGGTAATCTTTTAACGACAGCTAAGCAGCGATTGTAAAGCTGGGTATATTTGAAACTATTAGAAAGGGAAACCAGGGAAAAAGAAAGGAATGCTAAGTATAAGGGAAAGTGAAATTACGTAAAGAAATGCCGCCATAAGCAGAATATTTACCAGAGCGAGTTGTTGTTTCTGTTATATCCCCTGAAATAATATGTTTAAGTGTTTGCCTTCAATGGATTACGGTGATTTTCAGTGATATTACAGTGACAAAAAGCAGTGAAATTATCATTTTGTCATTTTCACTGTTTTGGAGCTGGTTTCATTATCTTGAAGAAAAAGTAACGCAACGTCAAAAGCGACGGGCTTCGTTACGTCATCCTGGCGTCATAATTTTCACGTTATGATGTTTTTATTTCAACGAATATTTTCCAATTTAGCCCATCAATGTATCGTTGTACGAGAAAATGAAGCGAATAATAAACAGAAAATGTGTGGTTTTTCTTGATAGATATTATTTTATTTCACTTGTGATCACAGAAAATTATGTTTAAAAATTCGTGAAAATATTGATTTCTATGATCATACTGTGAAATAAATACAGGATATTTGTATTTTACGGTTTATGATCGGCTGGTTATTCAACGAGTGAGCAGCTGAAGTAATATCTTCACTAGTGGCGTAACCACCGATAAGCATGAAATAAAATTTGATCTTACACAAAAATCAACAAATATCCTCTATGTACGTTACAATCATGTTTACAATAATTGTCATGTAGATGTTCAATATGATCGTTTCTAAACTCATGACATTGACCTTTGAGATCGTTTAACCACTTTCACCAACCAGATATGTCACTGGGTACACCCTCTATTTTTAGAACTGGAAAAACCGTTACTTGGTAGGGGTGACTTTCGGTTTGGACGAGGTAAATATTTGATTTTCTATCTAACAACTTATATTCCATAAACTTCAACTAGCGCATCGTATGCCCTAAGTGTAGCAACGTACAGGTCGTACGTACGTATCATTTTCTTTGAAACGATTCTCCAATTAAACAAAATAGCCGGTACAATTTTTTTATTTGAAAATTAAAATTTTGTACCGGCTATTTTATTTAATCCGGGAATTCTTTTATGGAAATTGATGGCAACCTGAACGTGGCAATCCTTAAGGCATACGGTGCGCTAGTTGAGGTTTATGGATCACAAGTTGGTAGATAGAAAATCAAATATTTACCTGAAAATCACCCGTCCCAAGTTACGGTTTTTCCTGTTCTAAAAACAGAGGGTGTACCCAGTGTATGTGTGTATGCACCATTTCAAGTTGATAATTAATTTTAATAAAATACCCTTGCATTATCATTCCTAGATATACACTGGACAAGAAACGAATATATATCCTTAACAAACATTTTAATGAGTTTATTTCAAGAAAACCTCGATAGCTAGACATTATATAGATACATATATCTATATATACATATATAAATTTTCACCAAAGTTTTAATAGGGAAACACATTAAACAGCTTCCAATTGTATGTGATATGGATTACATGATACGATTTTTGATTTCATACAGAGCATAAAGTCGTGCTACATCAGTGCCATCAAAATACAAGATAACGTATATTGTCAGTTTCAATCAATTTACATGTACATATAAAATCAAGGACAAGCATTATTACCGCAAGAATACTACTTCCTTTATTGCTATGACCGGAATAGTAAAGTAGACAATGGACGAAAAGAAAAAGAGCATTTTATGTTCAGAATTGTCACAATATTGTAATAATGAACTACTTTACAGTAACACCGAGTAACATTGAATGCAGTTTGTTTTATGTCGCAAAGAAGCTAAAAAATAACTCAGTCACAACAGTCAAAGTTGCCCAAAACTCAATATAATAGTAAAAATGCCTTCTGTTTCATAAACATCATTATTTAACTACAATTGTACAATGTGTATGGAAAATCTCAAAACTATTATATTTTCAAAATACAAATATTGCAGGCTTTCCCGGAGAAAGGCTCATATATAGATCACAGAACCTGCTTCAAACTAGGTCACGGGTGGTTGTTCCTCATTTGGTCGCTATTTTGGCATAGGTTTGTGTGGTTAGACTGCCGTAGATCGGGACAGGGGAACTTGGTCGGGTATTGGCTGCGTTTCATTCGGTCTCTTGCAATTACTGCTATTTAATAATTTCTTTGTGAAATTGGTCATCCTGCATTTCATTCGGCGCGGAATTGGACTTTTAATTGTTTTTTGGTTTATGTTGGGCATTTCTCAGTATAGTTGCGTTGTGGTGTTTGTGATTTCTGTGCTCGGCCGGTTAGGTTGAGTGCTACCTCATACCTTTTTTGAGCAAATACTGAGTGTAGAGAGGCTCAACAACATTAAAGTTCCCTTTTCAAACAGTCGCGTGCAAGTGTTCATATTTGTTTGGTCACAATAAGCATACCATTATACACTTGTTAAATGTTATAATTACACCAACTTGTAATGCGTATATATTTTTAATTAAACATGATATCATGTTCATTTTTTGCGCGTCTTCATGTCAGTAGAATAACAACAGTATCCGATTATTCAATATATGTAATTTACCCGCTGCAAGCAGTGAACCGTGAATTTCCAAATTATGAAATATGCTCGTGCATATTTCTGCCTTTGTTAACGTATTACCTGATTTATTAATACGTTTCAGTGAGGTAATTTCTAATCTTTGGTTTCATGTATATACACTTACTCATAAACTCGACACATTTTTTACACACGTGGTTAATTATTTGAAACTGATATTGCGCAATGGTCCCAGGAAATGATATTTGCACAGTATTTGCAGTCAGCGTAAGGCACTTGTGCCCAGCATACACATGATTCAATGCAAGTACAATGCGGCGTCAACTATCAGTAGCTTTTTGTTAAAAATACTTTATCCCACATACTTATACATACACTGTACATGCGGATGATGTACGTTTTGAAATTAATTTTCTTCAGCTGGATAGGTACTAGTAAAGCGTAACCGGTTAAATCCCATTACACAAATTTACACAATTATCTGATTATTACGTATCATATAAAGCATGTGTCAAAGAACTGTACTCTCGTTTTGGCGATTTGTAGTTTCGTCAGGTTGTGTAATGGTCTGGCTATTGACATGTGGTTTGTCCTTTCGACTGTTTCCCCTAACACAAATGAACACAATGTGCACCACAAAGGAACCAATCAGAATTGCTAATAATACACCACACGTAGTGAGGTAAATATAAGGTTCTTGCATGGCGTAAGTGTGATTGTCAGTCGTTGTTACTTTAGCAGAGGTACTAGAACTTGACGTTGGTGAGGGCGATGCACTATTCGTCGAATTAGATGTATGTGTCGGGGTTGACCCAGTGGTGGATGAAGTGCTACTGTCAGGGTCTGAAAATACAATTCGACGGTCTTAGATATCTGTCGAATATACTGTCGAGTATGGTTACCGTCATTTTTGGGAATTGTGTGACTAAAATGTTAAATTCTATGATATCATATCTGATATGCAATGAGTTTTATGAGTTTTTTAGACATTATATCGTACAGACAATACTGCAAGAAACTTGTTTACAGTTGTCATATCAATGTAAATTACACATCATATTAATTGGTTAAGATATTTCATGTTATGAGTTCCTAAATAGTCTCTTTGGCGAGAAAAAATGTGAGGACATAATTAGCGCTTTACATAATTGATATGATTTATATAGAGAGTGAGATAGAGAGTGTGTGAGAGAGAGCCAACGGTTTACTTCGATTGGCATGGCAACAGGCATGGCAACAGGCTTTTTAACGCCCAAGTTGTAGTTTTGCATGAAGTGCACAATTTAAACCCGTAGATAGTTCATGATTGTTACTTGAACTAGTTTATTGGCAACACTGCAAGCTCAAATAGATTAATTTGTTCTAAACTAACTGGGGCTGCAAATAATTGTACCATGGGTGCAAAACAAATAATGTCACAAAATAAGGGTGTTGAGACGGAAAAAGCACTAAGGTGGTCCTCATTATTCTCTGAATGTTAATTCAAAATACACAAATGATTAAATTGTTTGAACCCTAGTTTGTCCTAGTTTGGCATAATTCTCAAAAATAGTTTTTACTCACAAAATGGCGTTTTATGCCAACTTTAAGTCACAGAATCATGTGAAAAGTTTCTAAACAATACTTAGTACATGTTCATATGTGCACATAACATTTTCATTGATAGCCGCCGCGGCTATCTAATGAAATACCAATCAAATTTCTCCCCTGTACGTGAAAGGACAAGTTTCTGATAGTTATTAAATGAATAAATTTGTTTGCGTGGATATTGAAGCTATTAATTGATAACTATACTTAGCAATTTTTCTAAGTCCACACTTATATTGTTGAAGATAATTTTGTCAAACTCGCTTGTAGTCAAATGAAATTTGGAGTTAACTTGCGTGTGTTATAGGTTTGTGGAATTAAACAACAAAAAGTCGAGTTTGATAAAAATGTATGGCATAAACACACATATAGCATAAGAACAAAAGAAAGTAAAATTCGCAAATCGAGGTTTTGATATGTTGGATGACCAACATGTAGTCGGACATTTCTACAGACAGTCGAGGACGCGAGTTAAAAGCATTGCTGAACGAAAAGACTCATTGAACTTTACCGTATGAACTCAAAGTTGACATTCGTATTCGGCGTAGAGCGATTTTACGTCATAACGTAACAATAACGTAATAATAACGTAACAATAAATACTAAACGCTCTCGCAATCAGCATAATACGACAAGCAAACTATACGTTTACCTTAAATTAAACACCCATAGACATAAACACGTTGAAAATCAATCAGGCGTGGATGCTAAGATAATTACTTTTGATTTTCGACACAAAATGTTACGTACTGACGTCACTTAATATTTTCTGACATCATTTGACGCATAACTGTGATGACTAAATCATTTTAAATCGGTTTTCCAACACGATGAGTCATTGGACATAAAGTGGTGGTATTTGAATCACACTCCATGGATATATAAACGCGTGGCGTCAAAAAGCATGAACTGCACGTCAATCTCGTGACGAACAAACCACTTGACTTACAACCAATTCGTTACGTGGATTATTATGAATTCGTTGTACAAACTTCACATAAGAAATTTTGCCACTTCGCTATATATAATTGGAAAGTTATGGATAAATGAAAATGAGGACTTAAAAAAGTTGTTAAGTATATTTATGTCTAGTGAAGTATCTTACTAAACTGTAGTCCTCGCTTGTTTGGATACATTGAAATTACGAGAGTTGTCCACGAAAGTCTCGAACAATGTCTCGCATTTAAGCGCTACGTGATAGTTTCCTTAAAACTGTTAATAAATTATCAGTCATTTCATTTGTAATACATATCTGATTCTTAAAATTGATTCCCTGAAGTATATTGCTACAAAGGTTGATTTACTAGTGCCGGTTGGGTAGGGCCGGCGCACACTTACTTGTCTGGAATAGAAATGATATTGTGTTTATTCAAGAGCGCCTCACTTAAAACACTTTGCTCTTTATTTGCTTTAAAAATGTATAGGCATCATCGTCAATGTTTGCCGTGTAATTGTCTTAATTTAAACGTCGAAGACGTCAATAACAACGCCGTAAATGTATTCATAGTTTCGTAGTTTTCGCGGTTTTTAAAAACATGGCAAAGTCGCGGAAATGTGTGGCGCAGAAACTTAAAATAAAATATTGTGTTGACAGCGGCTTAACACAACCAAAACAAAAGAAAGCATACAGTGAAATTCTCAAAGTCATTTAGCAGGACTCTCGTTTGTACCTTGCACAAACGTTTTTAAGAGGGGTTTAACGAAAATATTAATATTGGAAGACCAACAAAGAACAATTCAGGGAGTTACAAACTTCATCGACCACTACGGGCGTCAGGCGGTTACGGGTTTACCGACTAGGGTATATGTTAAGCCAATGTATATGGTATCTTATCAGAAAATGTAGACATGCTCTCCATCTTCAATGATACGTATGTTACTCAGACATGAAGACCACATTAATTATTCTCATTTACTTGCTTGTGATTGTAGAGCAGTTAAAGCCTATTCCTTTTTTACTTTTAAATTTAGGTAAAAACAGTACAAAAGTACACATAAAGATTTAAATAAATCACTGACCTAATACAGAAGCAAAACGTTTTAGTCCTAAAGGTTTTTGTATCCATAAGTTGAAACACATGGTTCACTGATACGTACTAAATTTCAATAATTAACATAACGAAATAACTGAAACAAGAATAATGGCCTCCCCTTGAGATGCAAGTTGATAAATTTGAGAAAAATGACAACAATCGTCACACGCACACAAGAACCCGTCACGAAGAAAATGAGTGAACTAAACCAATAGGTACCGGACCCAAACCAATATAATGTACGGGATGAATAAACGAGGGCCATTATTAATACATTTCGATCGGGCTTTCTGGTGAAGGTCAAAGACAACTTATGATCTTAAAGAACATTACTTCAAGTAGAAACGTATTGATCATTCTCACTATGCATACATTTTGTACATTTAAAACATGACCCAGTGGAATACTGTAAAATCATTAATTTTCGTGGGGGATTAAATTTCGTGGATTTCGTGGTTCACCTAAACCACGAACTTTAATCCCAACGAACATTAATTTTTACCCTTGATTTATTACCTGAAATCACAATCCACGAATTCAAGTCCCAACGAAATTGTCTTTTCTACCAAAACCACGAAATTTCGTCCCAACGAAATTAAATGATTTTACAGTAACTAGTTATTTTCGAGCAAACAGCAATAATAGTGGGGTCTTTTAGAGATATATTTATGACATAAAAATGCAATGCTAGATATCGAAGTTACGGTCGAATATGTTCGCACTTGTTCGATCTTAGTCTCAGAGAACTTGAGAGAAGACATACAGATATATCCTTAGAAAACGTTATGTTTATTTTGTGTGGTCGGAGCATTGTCAACTCGAGTAGAGTGTTTGTTGAATTCTGACACTAGTACTTGTGCTTACGTAAGATTTCATAGTAATGCTAACAGATAGTTTGACTGAAAATAGTAAACGATCAACAGTTATATAAAGTATACCTTCTAATCCATATCGCCCAAGTTGTCTTTGATATACTAGTACATTGTTTTCAGTAATATCTAATCGGAATATGTACACATCGCCACCACTTTTGGTTGGTATGTTCGTCGTTGTTATTATTTTACTTGTAGTATCGCCACCACAATCAGGATTTTCAGTGTTTGTACATGGGGCAATGTTTCGGTTTGATGTGTATTCTTCAAATGCAGATGTAGAGAGTTCCTGCAGCAAGTCGTAAAAACCTTGTTATACAATTCGTATTATAAATGCACAGTTAATGAGTCAGGTCATAGTATTATCTTGTCTTGTCATGTGTGGTTGCTGTTTTTGCACATCAATATAAAAATAATGGTTGTGTTGTTCAGCTATTTGACAGATGTGACCTGGGCATTTCGTTTCTTTGTGGACATTCTGGCTTGTAATTGTGTTATGTGATACTTGTCATTCCCTGTTGCATGGTAATTGGGCACATTCAAGAAAAAACCATGTGTATATAGACATAATATTTTTGCCTTTTCGGTTTTTTTTTCATCTTTGTTGCTGTATCAATTGCATGAAATGGTATTACAGATGATTCTTTAGTTTTTGTTCCATTTATTGCTTGTCTCAGGAAATCTGTACCGTCGACCCCCCCCCCCTCTATATTTACCAAATATATAGTAGGCTAGTGGCCGAGGGGTGATTTTTGGTCGGAACCCCTCCCCATGGTAGAACATTTCACAACCTGTTTTTTATTGAAGCGGGAGATATTGTGCGTTGGAAAACGATGGTTGTGAATCTGGGATCAATGTAGGTCATTATGAAAATCGACGTTTTATGTGTGTTTTTTAGTATTTTGAGAGGCAATTTTATGACGTATTTTGTCTATGTACAGAACAAGGCAGGTACGATTTAGCCCAGGAAAAGCAAACCACACTCGTTATTATTGTAGGATCATATTGCATTATGGATGGCTTATAACATCTAAAAAATTCAGCTCTTTAATAGCATGAGAAATCATACTTTTGGGGTAAAAACATAAAAAAATATAAACGAAAAGTGCGAATTTTAGGAATCGGTTCACCACAATTTCATATATCAATCTATTCGAAATAAAATTACTTGGGTGGGGAGGTAGTAATCTGCAGTTCAATATATCAAAAATCTATTGACCAGCTATTACTCAAATTGCGATAATTTTGGGTTAAATTGTCATAAAAACATAAACGAAATGTGCGAATTTTAGGAATCGGTGCATCCAAATTTCATATATCAATCTGTTCGAAATAAAATCACTTGAGTGTGGAGGTAGTAACCTGTAGTTTAATATATCAAAATTCTATTAACCAACTATTACTCAAAATGCGATAATTTTGGGTTAAAATTGTTAAATTTATAAACGAAAAGTGCGAATTTTTGGAATCGGTGCACGACAATTCCATATATCAATCTATTCGAAATATAATCACTTGAGTGTGGAGGTAGTAACCTGTAGTTTAATATATCAAAACTCTATTGACCAGCTATTACTCAAAATGCGATAATTTTGGGGTGAAATTGTTAAAATTATAATCAAAAGTGCGAATTTTGGGAATCGATCGACTACAATGTCATCTTTCATTTCATTTGAAAGGTTATCACAGCGAATTATGGGTATGAAGGTCAGGGTGAATACGTCGAGGTCCTACTTGCCGAATTTATGTGCAAACTCGCTAAATTTGGGGCAAAAATAAGCAAAAATGCGATTTTTTGGAATCGGTGGATTGCAGAGTCATTTATGAAGTACTTTGAAACAAAATCACACCAATGAGTACATAATATATAGTTTAGGCTGTTAGAATATCTTAAGCATGGGTACACGGAAAATGAGATATTTTGAGGTAAAACATCACGAAAAATGAACAAAATCGTGAATTTTGAGAATTAGTAGACGACAATGTCATTTATGATTTTATTTGATATTGAACAATCGTGTCGTGTATGTATAAAGTCCAGTGTGAAACATAACATGTAGCGTCTGGATATTGTTGGAATTGAGATATTTTATCCAAAACCTCTAAACCGAAAAGCTGGATGTTTGGAATCAGCAGAATACAAAATTTAATTCATTCATAGTTTATTAATCTGATTGGAACAAAGTAACTTCAGTTAAAGATATCTTGAACTAAGTGAATTTGAAATTGTATACAATTCAATGTTTTGAGGTTAAGCCGTACAAAATATAAGATACATGCACTAGTATACGACAGAGGTAAGCCAATCAAATAAGCTCATCATGAGCAATTGGTGCCCTGTTGAGCTGAAATATTACCCCAACATTTGAATTTTCCAGAAATGTTCCTATGTGTTTTCATTAGCAGATTAATGTTCCTAGCGATAAAGGATATCAAATCGCCTATTGTTACAACCATCATGAGTCCTATCGGATGCTCAACACTAAAAACGTACATGTACATGAAATATGTTCTTGTGAATTCCAATGCCGTTTAGGCCAATACATCTATAAATATCAAATGTCACTAAAGGTACGCACCAAGACTTTTTATAGACTGCAACACTTTAATTGAACCTTATTATTATCTACATTGTACAATATATTAATTAATGGATACGATTGGAGACTAGGTCCCACTGAAGAAATCCTCATCGGCGATGTGGAATGAAAAAATAATGCATTCATTGAAATTTCCCGGTGTAGGCATACTCGCGATGTAAATGCAAATGTAGATTTCTCATAACTCCCAAGAAGCTTCCCCAAGTCCAGAGCATCCTGTTCCCGAAGCTCATTTAGTTTCATCGAGAGTGCATCTTTTTGAATGATTGGAAATTGAGATTAACACTCGTTATTTCTTAACCACTGCGGGTTTAAATAACACGCATAGCTGCTCAGTAAGACAGACAGGTTGGAAATAGCCAATGGGTTTAATGCTCTTATAACCAGCGCTTTTTCTGCTGGTCCAAATCAGATCATGCGCATGTCTTATGTCTGTACAAATACCTACATATTCGTGTACAACTCAACGTTTGTCTAGAGTAATGCTATTGAAATTAGTTGTTGGTCACAACACCATACCCCGTAATTGTACCCTGCCATATTGCATACATGTATGGATATAAATTATATTTGTTGACAAGCTGATTTAAAATAATATTTTACAATCGAACGAGTGTCTCAATCTACACGATATGTTCTGTTTAATTTGATTCGGTTCGGCTTTGTTTCGTTCTGTCCTGTTTTGTTCCGTATATTATAGCTTGATATCATGTGTTATGATTCAGCTGGGGTTATAATGGTGTTAAATTGTTTTATGTTTTTATGTGTTACCCTTGAATACGGCGCCAATAGAAAACATTGGTGTTTTAGTAGATTAAGAACAATCAATATTGATAAAAACTTACAATATTTAACATAGTATCGGGTATGTGACATGTTCCTTGCCAACATATTCATATCATGATTCTAATGAACTATTTTAGTTTGTTTACTTCGTGGCTGAAATCGCTGGGTAAATTATGTATGCTGAACTTATATCAGCCGTGTTCATACGGTTAACAAGCATAATCGGGAGAGTGGGATGGCCAATTGAGAGCTTCATAACTGTCCTTTTCCGTAAAGTCGATAACAAGAGCAGTGCAATGACGGACATCATACAAGATATAATTACAAACGTATATTCAAAGCCCCAGTGTCGGTGTTGCTCGGTGATCCTGACAGACCTGTATTATTGCTAGCAGTAAAGTTCTAAACCTTCTGTTCCAGTGACATCTAATGTTGTCATAATGACATCTGCATACCCATTCGTATGATGGTCAAGTACGCTTCCTCCTACCTTCCAAGTCATACTATATTTTTCCATATATAAACAATATTTACACAAACCGCGTGACCAAGAATAATGTTACTATGGTTATAAAACATAAAGTAAGCTTACTATAATTATGTTCTTACTGTATAATTTAATTAACCAATCATACGTCAATTTTCCTGCATCAATAGCGATACTCAGATTTGGTGATCCCTCGTTTTCGTTACACCATAGCATGACCTATCAGTGAAGTCAATGTATAATTGTTGACTTATCCATTGTAGAAAAGTACTCAAACTACCAAGGTCGTTTTAAACGAGCATGGCCCATGTCATGGAGCGTATGCATGGTATTCTCGAACACAGAACTCCTTCATGTAACATTGACCAAATTATTATTTTTATAATTGTATGAATATGTAACCTGTATGCGTTGTTTGGGTTAATTCGAAGTAGGGATGGCGTGTCAAAGAGCTTGAACCATTATGAACCAGTCACAGCTTCAATGGTAGTCCGCTTTGTCAACACCATAATTATAGTACACCTGATTTCAATGGACTGGTTTTCACTGTTTGGTGAATACCACAGACGACCCTCACCCGGCTGTAGGTAGTACCTCTCCCAAATATTCCACCAGATCGTCACATGTCTACTATGTAGGCATATTTCGTATGTCACTATGAATAAGGTTGAAGCTTACACCGAATGATGCTGTACCCTAATATTGAACGATAGAATGGGACAACAGTTTTGAAATCTTAAATAACATATTACTTAGCACATTTTGTAGTGGATTTTATCAAATCAGATCATCAATGACACTGTATTCAACTGATTCCGAATTTTCACATTCTTAGCTTATTTTTGTATTTTTTTGATCCCAAATATCTCAATTAAAACAGTAGCCGAATACTACATTTCTGATCTCTTAAACTGCATGTAATTACAAACATGTCACAGTTGTTTAACATCACATAAAATCATTAATGAGATTGAAATCTACCGATTCTCAAAATTCACAATTTTGGTTCTTATTTCGTACTATTTTACCTCAAAATACATAATTTTGCAGAGTAGCTAGGCTTAAGAAATATTATTATGTGCTCTTTGAAGTGAGTTGGTTTCAAATTACATCATAAATGACACTGCTATCCACCGATTCCAAAAAAATGCATTTTTCGCTTATTTTTGTGAACTTTGACCCAAATTTAGCGAGTTTTACACAGATTCCAGCAAGTAGAACCTCGACGTATTAAACCTTACCTTCATACCTACATATCGCTGTCATTAACTATCAAATAAAATGAAAGATGACATTGTAGTCGACCGATTCCAAAAGTTCGCACTTTTTGTTCATAATTTTAACAATTTCACCCCAAAATTATCGCATTTTGAGTAATAGCTGGTCAATAGATATTTGATATATTAAACTACAGGTTACTACCTCCCCATTAAAGTGAATGTATTTCGAATAGATTGATATATGGAATGGTCGTGCACCGATTCCAAAAATTCGCACTTTTCGTTTATGATTTTAACAATTTAAACCCAAAATTATCGCATTTTGAGTAATAGCTGGTCAATAGATTTTTGATATATTAAACTACAGGTTACTACCTGCACACTCAAGTGATTTTATTTCGAATAGATTGATATATGAAATTCGGGTGCACCGATTCCTAAAATTCGCACATTTCGTTCAAGCTTTTTTAACAATTTAACCCAAAATTATCGCAATTTGAGTAATAGCTGGTCAATAGATTTTTGATATATTAAACTACATATTACTACCTCCCCACCCAAGTGATTTTATTTCGAATAGATTGATATATGAAATTGTGGTGCACCGATTCCGAAAATTCGCACTTTTCGTTTATTTTTTTTTATGTTTTTACCCCAAAAGTATGATTTCTCATGCTATTAAAGAGCTGAATTTTTTAGATGTTATAAGCCATCCATAATGTAATATGATCCTACAAAAAAAACGACTGTGGTTTGCTTTTCCTTGGCTAAATCGTACCTGCCTTGTTCTGTACATAGACAAAGTACGTCGTAAAATTGCCTCTCAAAATACTAAAAAACACACATAAAACGTCGATTTTCAAAATATCCTACATTGATCCCAGATTCACAACCATCATTTTCCAACGCCCAAGGCCTCAGCCTTCAATAAAAAACAGGTTGTGAAATGTTCTACCATGGGGAGGGGTTACTCCCATTTCTAAGCACCTTTTTGAGGTTTGGCCACTAGCCTATAGCAAACTATATCTAACTCATCCATTATGTTTCATGTTCCATACATGTTTATTACCTAGCACAATCAAAAGTAGTATAAGCAATCGATGACTGAATTGAATTAATTACCGAAGGTAAATTTTAATTATGATAACATATAAAAGTCATTACTTGTTTATATGAAATGGAGACTTGTACGTTGGAAGGGGATGTCAAACAGTTTGTAGTTATAATGGAAGTCACGTCGCTACCTGCCTCTGTCGTTTGGCTTGTCAGCATGTCTTCAAGAAATGTTGCTGAAAGGAATGTAAAGCATGTTGTTAGAAATATGTGTCAATAATAAGTGTCGATTTTACAATTTACACCACTGATGCATCCAATTTTACATTGTATTGCAGTTTTGAATATAAATCATTTTCAGGTTTTCATTCAAAATTAGCTTCATTAATTATTAATAAATTATTCTTGACGACATTTGATTTTCATGGCAAGATATATTTAGTGATAATTTGTAACCAGACAACCTGATTAAATGCATGCAAGGAATGTGTTTTTAGGAACCGTACCATAACGACTATCAGCTCTTTTCATTAATATTGTGAATTCATTTGGTATCTATAGGTCACTGTACATAACAAGAATACACAAGTATGGTAACACAAGAATATCGAACGATGCAATGAAATAGCATTTTTGATGAAAAATGAGGATATGTGCTGACTCAATTATCTTGAGTGTAACACATGAATAGGAGATGCGGTATGCTGGTGAGACAACTAAGTTAGTGACATTATGACATCGACATTTTCAAACCAAACAACAGTCTAGTTTAGTTAAAAATCTCTTTTTAATTACATGCCTGCGAATTCAGTAGAAAGTGCACGCGTCGTCTAATAGGGCGATCCGACTCAAATTTTGATGGAGACACTAACTAAAGTGATATGTCCTATTTCAACCAAAAGCTAATTGGCATAATTATAACGTTAATGCTCATCATTGTAAAGAAAAAATAGAAATAATTCATTGCAAACATGTTGGTTCGAAGAACGATCACCAACCGTCTATTGTGCAGCAAGTGCCCTTCGCGTATCGTTTACACGAATACCAATTGACCAGTATATCTTCGACTTACTCTTCATAAACGACTTACCCTCAACAGTAGTATCTATGCTGTTTGATGTAGCACCATTGTCGTCTTGACATATGAATGTTTTAACATCATCATGTTTAAGAGTATCTATGGTTAGTATGTATTCAGTTCCTGCGCTGTTTTTTGTAACGCTATAATGGCTCGGTAAACCATTGGTACTACAAGTGGTAGTGCAAGTAGAGACTGATGTACCGTCGACTAAAAACTCTAAATAATGCGACGGTGGTGCACTCATTGTACATACAAACACTGCTCTAGAACCGCATTTCAATGATGCTGGACTGTGCGTGCTACCGTCAGCCGTGAGTGTCATACCTAGACACGATATGCCTGAAATGTAAACAATTGGAATTGAGTGCAGTATATTCCGGTATTTAGTTTTAATTGAGTGAATACTAAGAATTTCTACCTTATATGAAAAGATTTACATTGTCGTACTGTGTAAGCATGGTCAATATGGCGTGCATAGTTAGACATCATTCTGACCAATTAACATACAAATTGAATATTGCCATTGTTTAATGGTTCAGTCATAAATATGAAAGCTATAAAATAGTAAAACTATTATAGGTATTCAACGTAACCTTCATGTTTATATAGTGCAGTAGAGATGAATTTGATGTTCGAAAGTGAAGTATGGTCCGCCGCTGATAGTACAATTTATTGATTTCAAATGGAAATTAAATACATTTTTCGATGTCAATTTTTTTCAATATCGGCCGTGTAGTATCAACATTTAATAGTGTTATAGTTATTGCAAATGAGCTTAAGCTTAAACTTTTTACCTAACGGTAAAACGACGAACACCATACACGCTGATATTAGTCTCGTAAAAATGGCCATTGCAAACTCGTACAGCATCTTGAATTATTACATACACCTAATTGTGGAACTACCGATACAGGTCTGAAATATAAAAACGACAATAGCTCAATAACACTACATTTAGTATAATACTACTTTACCTCTTGTTTAATATTAGAAAAACTTAATTTTAATTGATCAGCACAATCATAGGAAGTCGACACTTGTACATGTATACTACACAAAATTTGATATGCGTCAAGCATGTTATATATATGGGATTGATTTAAAATTTTAAAATTATCAATAGCCAGCCAGCCAGCCCAGCCAGGCTCGCCTGCTCATGCGGGGATGCTGGATGAAATACTTTTTAAATAGTTCCATTAGGTCACTATGGTTAATGCTTTTGGTATATATATTTTCGAACTACAGGTAGCTAAATCTACTAATAGGGTCTAATATTCCCCTCTTTTATTGTAACAGTTTGTCCATTTTGCTGGGAGAGCAACTTTTTAAATTAGGTCACTACGCGGTTATGCCACGTTTGGTCGCTGGGGTCACCTCGTTGGAATATTCTGGAGCAATATGAATATAGAATTATGTAATGTTATTTCCCGCCCTATCCAAACCTTGTCCATTATTTTGAACTAGGTCAGGTCTTAGTCGTGCCTCTTTGTTTCGCATTAACGCTAGGACACTGTCCTTGGTGTTTTAAACTAGCTACGGGATGATTGTGCTTCATTTGATCATCATTGTGGCGTGGGTTTGCGCGGTTAGGTCGCTGTGCATCGGGGCCTTAGGAAACTTGATCGGGTCTTGGCTGTTTTTCAATCGGCATCATGCAATAACCGCTATTCTATCATTTCTTTGTGGAATAGGACCATCTTGCAATTATGTCGCTGGGGACTTGTTCTTTAAATTGTTTCTTTGGCTTATGTGTGGGCATTGCTCAGTGTAGTTGTGTCGTGGTGTTTCTGATTTCTGTGCTCGGCTTGTTAGGTTAAGGGCTACCTTTCCTGTCTGATTCCCTCATACCTATTTAAAAAAAGTCTTGGATATGTCGATTTCACAGAAGTACTGGACAATAACGTATGAGTGGTTTGAATCTTTGTGTGGCTGAGCATGATTGGTATTGTGCGGGTTCGGTAATGTTCAATGCTGAAATCAGCGTCAAATGAAAGACAGACCTGTATTTCTTTTAACACGGCTCGTTAACAGCTGTTAGGTGCATTAATTTAGTTTTGGATGCTGTTGGTCCATATTTCATTTTCATGAGCGAAATATTGCTCGTTCAAATAGGGCTCGCAGGACCAATTAATATGTGTGAAAAAATGTTCGTTTACAGTCGATCGCATGGACTGTCCTGTTCGATTCCCCGATTTAAATCCGGTCAAGCACGTCTGCGACATTATTCGGGTGGCGACTTTAGCTCGTCTGTTTAACCTACACCAAGTAAACCGCTAAGAAAAGCTTTGCTTGATTAATGGGCCGTTAGGCTTGTTACCAGTATGCGAAGGCATTGACAAGCGGTTATAATTGCACGTGGGAACCGTACATAAATTAGATATCAACCAGTATTAATTCCTTACCACTGCTTCTTTGTCCATACCAACGCAGAGTCACTTTGAACTTTTGCTAAGAACATTGTTTAAAAGGCACTAGTTGGTTAGCCTTGCAGGCGTATCAAATAGCTAATGATAGTATACCAAGCTTTTCTACGGAAGCCCTGGAGGCACATTTATTATTTAACAATTATAAACAATTATTATCTTTAACTTTAAACTTTTTAACTATTATCTATAGTTTATAATTTATTACTGAACACTGCTATATCTGACGCGAAATAAAATATACGAATTATGACGATTAGTCAAAAGGATATACATGTAACGTAACACATCTTAACTTAGAAATAAAGGCGTGTATCCATTTCAAGGCAAATTAAGTCACTGGGGGTAATTTTTGTTTGTTTTCATTTGTATTAAATTAAAGCTATAATTTCGTGGTCCGTCTCCAAGGCGTTTGAGTTAGACGGAGCTGTAAGTACGCAACCAACAACTACCTAACTGGGCGTTGACCTGACATGGGATTATCGTTGGATATGATATGTTGCGTCGTCGGCACACAAAACGCAATGGCTGTGCGACATCCGACATCTTAATCCCTATGTTGAAGTGCACCGACGTCAGCACGGTGAATACTTGAAAGCATGACCTTTTATAGAGGATATCAATATATGATTGTATGTTTACATACTTGGCAGGGCCATTTCAATACGTGGATGGTTAAATGAGTATCCTATTTAAAACCAATAGTAATGCCACTTGCCAAATGATAACTAATATTATTTCTGTTGGATACATATGTTGTTCAAAAGTATTAACATCAGAGTGATGATGACAGGCTTTATAAATGTGATTTTGTAAAATTATTATTGTTAATTATAGGAAAGTTGAAAAGGCATTGGAGTGGAAGAACTGTACTTTTCTCAAAAGTGTTGATGTGGTACATTAGTCACACTGGAGGGGTGGTGCCTTGATATCTGCCATCAGCGAATTAGAATACACAAACCTGACTTAAAGTGTATAGAGCTATATTCTAACAGTCATTCAATGTCAAAATAATTACTTGCATCATGTTAAGTATGATACTAGACTACTTAATTGCAAATTAAACGTTGGATGGGTTCCGTGTACTTTGATTCAATCGTCGAAAAAATAGACGATTCTTATAGTTTCATAGGGTGTTCTAGAACATTTTCGAATGAAAATGGACCATTTGTATGTCCAATAAATCACAGAAAGTGTTTCTGTTAAAACTGAAGCGAAAAATGAACTAATGGATATGAAAGCATAATTGTTTTTCAGTTTTCGAAACTTTAAAAAAAACATTTTCCGATTTACAAATGTAGCTCTATACACTTTAACTTGGCGATGGAATACTTTTACGCTGGTTGTAAGTTATTTGAAATTGTTCTTCTAATGTTTTGTGAACATAACGTTATTGAGAATGCGGCATTTGAAGTAAATCCTATACATCGTTGTGGATATTCATTCCTACGTCGCAAGGAAACATCAACAACTTGATAGAGAGAAAAAATACAACTCAGTAGAAAATGTATCTGTTTTAGAAGATTTTAGTTGGTGCTGTCGCTGAATGAAAGGCTCGAATGGCACATAGAAAAAAGAAAATGTACAAAAGGTTAAAATGATATTTGGCACATTGGTAGATACGACAAAATTAATACTTTGTTTTATGCATTCATGCAGAAATAGAGATTGAAAATAACCGGGCATAGTCGTATAGTGGTGTATGCTGTTTAAGGTTTGATGAGCAAGTATCACCAATCCTAAATGCACTGTTAAATATAACATTGATAATAATAATATATCATCACTTAATGGACTTCTAAAAGAATTTCCAAAATTATGACCCCCGTAAGCATATTGACCCCACCTCAATGCTTTGAACGTTCTTGACCTGTAGAACTAATGAATCATCGAGACGAAATACAATAAAGCAATATACTGTTTACTATTTGATTAAACATTTAAAACATAACACACCTCACTTTGATACATAAACACTTTAACACAATATTTCTAAACTGTCGTAAACGCAATTCATATGGTCAATGCTCTAAATAACCTCCTTAAAGTATATGTTTTTATTTCTACAACACGTTCATTCACAACAATTTCCAATATTGTTCCTCCTCCTTTCCTCAATACTTCTCCTGAAAGGCCGCTAGCATATTTGCACATTGTATTCACATTTTTCTCTCCACCCAGGACCAATACGTTCATATGAACCAATGCTCAGAACAAAATACTTAAAATGTATAACTTAAAACTTATTATTTAAAACTTATAACGTAAATCTTATAATTTAAAAGTTAATATGAACTAAGGCACCGCCTAAACGGGGATTAAATAGATGTTGGGTAATTGCTAAGCTATATTTCAGATATATGGTATAGAATTTTTTTAGGTAAAATACTTAAATAATGTTTCACAAGTTATATTTATACCAGTGTGCTTATTTATGGGATATACAGGCATCTATACCAAATATAGTAAATATTTAACAATTTTATTTGATTTTTGCCATACGCTAAAACGTGACGCAGTCCCTTTAAGACTGCATTCGCAGTATATTCATTTCATATTTGATACATGTTAACCGCATACATGTTACACATTTGTCAGAGAGAATATTTTCTGTAAGGGTACCCAGACTTTTCAATTAGCCTTCCAATGAATTGAACAATTTCAGTTTCTGTCCTGGGTACGTTTTTTCCTGGGTACATTATCGCATGTATTTTTTTCAGGTTTTCCAACGAAAAATCCTGCTTTATAAGATTGGGACAATTTGTCCTGGACTAGATGACGGGCAGCGAGGCAGCGATGTCAAACAATTTTTAACTAGGGGTTTCCGGTCAATAACTTGAAGTTTGGATAGGCTGATCTTAATGATACTTTGTATATAGCAAGCTTGCATGGATACCTAGCTTGGGATTGTATTTGGGGTCATGGTCACATTTACTAAAAATACATAAAAAAGGTTTCCGGTCAATAAGTTCAGTTTGCATTGGGCATTTTTCATGAAATGCTATGTTTTGTGCTGGCATATTCATGCTTTCTACATTTATTAACCAGGCTTCAGAATCATTCGTTATTATATTTGGGTATAGCCACAAATGTGTGGGCAGGCAGCGTAAGCAATTAATTCTGTGCTCAACTCCTATGTTTCTCAAGAATTTTCAACCATCATTAGGCGGACACCCGTACAGAAAGACTGGTTTTGCGACAATGCGGTGTCTTGTGTAAGACATATTTTGATTGGTCGACTCGATAATAAATTCTTAGGTCAATCGCAAAGCTGAAACATTTTTCTAACTTGGTGTTTTTGCACTCTTTTTCTGAAGTCTCGATGATTTCGCGAGGGAAAAGGGGAAACTTTGTGCATTAAAACGATTGAATTATTGGTAAATGACAACCGGAAAACAAAGTCTTACACTGAGATCATGATAAAAGGACTTGGAAACAAGGAAAACCTTTTAATGTGTAAACGCCGCCTTATAAGGGAATAACTGCATTTGTTGATTTTAGCAGAAAAAAGTCCATCTGACAGTCAGACCGACTTTTTTTAGTCCGCCAGATCGTCAGTCCCACAGGTTATCAGCGATTATCGGGAAGTCGGGTAGCCAAAAAATCAGGGACCCCGGTCCGGAAGACCTATAATTGAACTTGACCTAGATTATAATGAAATAATTCATTCTGTAGAAATTTCATCAATAAAAGACCAACATTTTTATCTCTATTGTCTACCGTGACAAGAAATTTCTAGGACTTGACCTAGTGACACATTTTTTGACCCCGGATGTCACAATATTGAACTTGATTTTTACAAGAATATCCTTCTGATTAAAGGCTTTGAATATAAGGCCAAATTTGTGACCTAGTGACCACATAAGGCATTTGACCTACTGACCCAAGCGAATAGAGTTAAATTATTTTACTTTAGCTAAGTTTAGGCTTTGCGGCTGCAGAGATGCATGTGAAATTTTTGTTTGACCCTGACCGCAGATATGTACGATTTTAGGCAAACATTGCGTGAGATGCACAGTAGTCACGCTATCGAGCGCTATGCTTAGAAACAGCTTCTTAAAATAAGCGCTACTGTATATCGGAAAAAGTGAATAATATATTATTATTTCGGCATGCGCTTATGGCTAGCTGACTGTTACGAGTACATAGCGCTGAAAAGGGCAACCAAATCACCCCGTTTCTAACGAAATCACTTGGTAGCGCTTGCCTAGCAGTACAATGTAAATATCTTTTTGTACACAACACATTCAAAATGAAACTGTCATAATTTGATTCAAAATGAGTAAAATTAATGGCATACCTTTATTGTACTTTGTAGGCCTAACTGTATTCTTGAGAGCAGTTTCAATTAGTCCAGGGGAAATTTCTAAACCTACTGTAACCATATTTCGTCCAGTCCATAGTATCGGATCAGCTTCAAGCCTTGGAAAATTGAAGATATAGCAAAAGCGACACCGTATGACGTTAATTGGGGGCCTAGTCAATCATACAAGACCACAACAAACATCACACAATTGTGCTCCGCAGATTCATACTCCCACGAACCGAACTCCAGCTACCGATGGTGATCAATCCGGTATCAATCCATTGAAATAGATATGCGATAGTTATTTGTTTTGGATAATTAACGTCTGATGTAGGCTTAAGTAAATTTATCGAAGATATTACATAAGCGACAACGTATGGACCCTGCTAGTACACAAGTTTGTCCACCACAAATAATTAATGCACCAGTCAGTTGCATCCACAGTTCCTCCCGACCACAGGGATCCATGGCAGATAGGCCATGTTTTTACCATCCAGCTACCCCCCAAGGCAGGGGAAATTTAGGATTTTTTCTGCGAATACCAATAGCCTAGAGACAATATTTACCGGTAGATGTCAGGGGAAATGCGGGAGATTTTACCATCAGCTTCCCCTGTAGGCCGTAGAAGGCTGAAGGGCTGTTGATTTTGACAACTCAAAATCCCGGAGCGCCCCTTCACACGGGGCTGGGTGCTGTGGATGAAACTAACTGGTACATAAGTATATATTATACACACTGACAGTAACAAAATAATCTCATAAACATTGCTTTGACAAGCTATACATTGAGACATAGAATTGTTGATTTGCATTGTTGACATGGAACGAATTGTAGCCTACTTACGTTCAAGCATCTGGTATGATCTGAGTGTTGATATCATTGTAAAACTACGTAAAAATGTCTATTAAAGACCAATTTCCTCGGAGATCGAGTACTGTCATGATAAATCGGCTATTTAAATGAAAATTTCACCTTTATTTTTTGACGATTCTAAAACATCTTCCGTGTGCAATGTGCGCATGAAAATCTCGCTTTGGCTAGTGACACGTAAAGCGGAGTGTCTACAGTACTGTACAGTAGCGTATTTCTTACTTCCCTTTGTTTTTTTAAAAATATTTTTTTTATTTATTACACATTTTTTAAAAATTATATTTAATCGAAAGAGAACGATAGGCTCAACCGTTTACAGCTTACTATTTTTTTTTTAATCCAAGAACTATTCACCTCGGAAAACTGCCTGACATTTTTGACCGGAAATAACTTTTTTTGAAAGCATTAGTACCGGCAGAAACTCAAAGAAGATATGCACGTTCGCCTGTTAACGGTCTGGGTATTTTCAAACTACTGCACCCTACATAATCTGAGAGCGCTCCAGAACTCCACAACGACGTTCTAAAATAAAAGTGTCTTAGGAGCATGCATTGGACCCCATGTAGTGCATTGGATGCATTTGCATCAAGCAGTGAATGACGGTAAAATAATAGTTGCAAAATGATATGAGGAAATCAGACAGGGAAACAGCACTCAATCTAACAAGCCGAGCACAGAAATCAGAAAAACCACAACACAATTACACTGAGCAATGCTCACACATAAGCCGACGAAACAATTTAGAGACCGTTTCCCCGCCGAAAAATGCAGGATGACCCAATTTCACAAAAAAAAATGATAGAATAGCGGTTATTGAATAAGAACGAATGACACTCAGCCAAGACCCGACCAAATGCAGTTTCCAACCGAGTGTACTAATTTGGTCGAGCATCAATTAATAACAGCTAAATATAGGGCGAACTCGGTACTCGCCGGGTATTCTTACATATACGGAAAGTTCTTTAGGCTACATAATATAACCATATTAAACAGTTAAATGCACGATCGTTATAATCAAGAAAAAACTCACCGTTAGCAGACGAACTCGCAATAGTTTTGAGCGTTAAACCCCATTCATTTGATCACGTGATTCTACACACTGATGTAATATCCTCGAATGAAATTATTCTATAACAGCTGCGTGTTAATGAATGCAGTTAGAATAAATTATTTGGTCACATATACATACATTCAGGAGTATTATGTCACAAGTGTTTTGTTTACAATTACATAAACCAATTATCAAATTTACCCCAATCGCCAATAACAGAATAAAAGCATACGTACCCATAGTTCGTGATTAATCAAGAGCTTGATACGCATTCATTTTCACTCTACGAATCTATAATTCGTTTAAACCACACTAAGATTACGTATTATCCGTTTTTAGCTGTAGTCAGTGGACATTTATCTATTTTTAGAAATAGACTGGTTCATTTTCTGTATACGCATTTACCGCAAATTAACCAAAGTCAATAATATTTAAACCACATTCAGGAACGTTCTTTTATGTGTGCCTCGTATGCATATGGGCATCGTTATATTTAACATTCATGTATATGTGCTGAAGAACAGACTGAGGACATGTGCTGCCTTTTGTGACTGCCTAAAGGCTTAGGATTAGGTTGGCCGGTCAATGTCTTTGGAACTGTATTGCATCACATTGGTTGATAAAAAATAATGCTGGTTACGACTTTAATGTTATCATATGAAAATGTCCAATTTGTATCACAGTATATGGCTATATAAGTGACTAGTTTGATGTAATATTAGTCTATCACATAAAACTTGAAATGGTAGTTGTATATTCAGTATTTTAGTATATCTAAAATGAAAATTATTGATCTATAATGAAATCTTAAGACAATATGATTGAATGGAATGTATTGAGATTGATAGTATGAATATGTTTAAAATTACACAGTCAAGTGGATATAGTATTTACATTGCATTATCAACACAAATAATCAGGACAACAAGCGCAGTACATACACTTTTTAATTGTCTGTCCGTTTTACAATCAATTACGAAACAGTACATTTTCAGATATTCTCAATGAAACTTATCACAGTATGACCGATGCAAACAAATTAAGACACTTGCTTAATCAATATCCTAGAAAGGTTGCCAAATATTTAGTTAGTGCCTATGTACAGAGAAGAAATTCTACCTATATATAATTATTTGTTTTCTTTATGTATTATAATGTATTTATATTTATTTGCCATGATGTTTTGATCATGCGATAGCATGTTAAAATTTTAGTTTGATAGTGACTTATAGGTCCATTGGGCCGGGTGTATCCATTATATGTTTTATACTTTTGTTGTTCATATTTACACATGTCACTTTAATAAACAATATACTTACTTACTTACTTACTTACTTACAGAAACTTCAAATCGTGTTTATGATACGTGTGTAATATCAATCAATGAAGGGTAGCATCGTTTTGTTTTGATACTTGACGTTATGAAACGTCTTTCAGAAAATAATATAATATGCCAGGCTTGCAATGGTGGTATAGAATATGAATGATGATAACATTGGTCGAATACTGACCTTGAATTAAAATAAGCACATGCAGTTGTGAATATATACACGTACATGTACATGCCATCTTGGCTTCATGTGATTTTATCTTCTCACCACACAAACCAGTTTTATTTCCATTTTACTTATCTGTTGTTTAGATGATGCATTTATTTATTTTGGAATGATAAGATTATATTTGATAATCTTATTAGAGATGATATACGTTTTAGACAAAACATCTCTTTTGCGCATTCTAAAATAGTTGTCAAAATGTATGCAAAATTAGCAAATGCACCTTATTTGTTCATATATTGTGTAAAACTTAGTGTAAATATAAAATATTGACTATGATAATTATAAATTGTCTATACCAAGTATTTTATATATTTACAATTCATGTTCCATAGTGTTTTAAAAAGAATGTCATGTAATGGAATTGACAATGAACTAGTAGTACGAGCTTGTGACTACGCGTATTTGTATTGTATATATACATGCTTGAACCAAATATAACTTTTTGTATCAAAGGGAATGTTATTGACGGGTAACTGATCATGGATTTTCTACAATAATTAATGAGCTTTTGTTAAAACACTTCGTTATAAATGCATTAGTATTACGTTTTGTATTCGGGTAAAGATGCGTGCACAGCGGTACCTACAATAACACTGAACCAGTCTAGTCGCATACACGCAGTAAATTACCAGGTGCATTCTGGTGTAATAACTGCTAACTAAATTTGGAGGTAAGTTGTTTTAACTTTTTCATTAATTGTTTGTTGATATGAAAATATGTAAACACATATGATAAAGTCACAGACGACAAATTTGGTCAAGTCGATGCATTTCATGTGAAGGTTTTCCTACGTAATTTGTATCACAATGTTGAATACGAAAATTAAATTATAATGCATCTTGTCGGTATTCGAAGTAGTTTGTATTAGCTTGCTTATGTCGACACATAATTATGTTTCTCAATCGCATGTTCGCACATAACCATCGTCATTTTTAAATAATCGAGGAAAATGTAGTCGATACTTATTTGTGTGTACGTTTAAAATTTGTGGTAAATCCGTCTTTAACTGTACAGTCATACTAAAAGGATTTGGTAACTGACGTGTAAAAATAAGAAATTAAAAAAGTGTATTTGTGTTGAACCAAAATATTACTATGTTAGTCCGTTTCATCTAAAATTGTAATATGGGACAACATAATCACTTTGCAGTTTTCCCAATCATGTATATTTCAAATGAATAGAATGGCATCGACTTTAACCTTCAAAGATCAAAATTTCATTTAAATTCAATGTGCCTTTTAAAACAAATGAAATTTATACAAACAATTGGTTACATGAACAACATTTAAATTTTTTATGTTACAATTGGTGATAATAAAGATAGCCACGTACACGTACATTTGACATACAAATGTATATGTAATATCTCGGAAAGTGGAGTGAAAGGTCAAAAGTGTTTTTAATAAGACCTTGACATGTTGCTAACCAAGCTCACACTTCTTCATGAACACATTCCATGCAAATGTGTTTTGACATATCTTCATTAGACACATGATGTTTTGTGGTTCAGCAATTCACAGTGGCTACATTTATCTTGGAGATTACCGCTCCCCCCCCATTAAATCGTTCATTACTTTTTTTCTGAAGCCCGCCTTTGTTTATACCTGGCATCGGTAATTTTTTCCTGTTGCAATTTATTTTGGCTTATTTGTACTGGACGATCAAATTGGAAGATAAGAATATTTCCAGTTTATTTTTGACCGATCGGGGGGAGAGCGAGAGAGGGGCGGGGGAAAGCGAGAGAGGGGCGGGGGGAGTGAGCAATTAACGGGCATGTGTAGTTTCCGTGTACCGTCTGGAAAAATCCGTATCTATCGTGATGGTCCTGGAATGTACTTTATAGAACACTCCGAGAAGATCCATGTTGGTCCATCGGCGTTTATTCGAGACTATGTGGTGTTAGGTTGTGTTGAGTAGTCTCTTAAGTTTGTGACTGTCCAGGTTGCTGCCTTGTTTCCACTGGTATGGAGATTGTTGAGTGAGCATTGGCGCTCAATAGATGAGCAGCTTACCCACCGATTGAAACACAATCAAATGTAATAAAATCGATTGACGTTTTTGCAATTAAACCACTAGCCGATTGAGATATGGCCGAGGATATAATAACTCAGTTTTCATATTATAATCTTGAATAGTATCACTTACTCGTAGTTTCTTAAAATGCGCTGCCGATCAACAACCGAAGACAGAAAACAGTATTCGGTGTCATATTTGAATCACAAACCCAGTGATGGTTTACCGATGAATTACATGCCGCTTTTATGCATTAATGTTAAATGCCGACAAGTCATTGCAGACAAAGTTTCCTAAACCAAATGCCTTATGGGACATGTTTTGGCTGATGGGAAAACTGTGCGTTTTAAGCCGGAGCAGATTTCGTGAATTTGCAATTTTATATATCCCGTAATTAATTGCTAGCGTTTCTTTAATATTGTGTCTCATGAAATGAAATATTATACACCATGACCACACATCTTAGAACTATATACAGTGCAAATTTCAACAAAGTACTGAGATAGCGGGTTTTGTCTAAGTGCACAGTTATAAGTGGCTCCAAGTGTAGTTCTCCAAGCCCCCGCTGCAGGACGACATAGTTTCACAAATATATGCCCCAACGGTGACAGAAGCGACCAAAGCGAGGCATAACAGCGACTTGACCTAATTAACAAACACCATGCACACTGACCTTACTATAATAGTTACCCCCAGCAAACCGGGAAAGTCACAACAGTAAAAGGAAGGAAGGGGAACATCATTTGATCATTATTTAGGGGTCTAGGTTGCCGCAAACATATGGTTGCCATGTTAAGCTTTTAATGTAATCTGCTATAACCACAAAAATAGCGCATGTAGCTGCAATTTATATAGCAGTTATTGTTGCATTAGTGTCTACCGCCTAACAAATAAATACAAATACATGTCATTTATATACTATTATTAGCGCAAAAATTATGAAAGCATATTCTATTGCGCTTCACAATTTTATACATGTACATTCACAATTTAAAACAGGATCCTAGATTTAGTCATTTAATCAAGAGCACACTCAATGCCCATGAAACTGCATAATTATACTGTACAAATGAGTTTTCAAATAAGCTCTGAAGCTGGTTTCACATTGAATGTCTTTCAGATATTTTTGTAGATCGTTCCATAATTTGGGACCAGTGACAGCAATAGAACTGTCTGCTAATTGTGTTCGCCGTTTAGGAAAGTTAAAATTAGTGTCATTTTGTGATCGTAGTATGTACCCTTGCCGAATAGTATCAAACATTGTCTTCAGATGCGATGGAGCTGTACCCATGATGACACGGAATAATATTACCAGAACGTTGAACATTACCCTAGCTTTAACTGGAAGCCAGTGTAATTCTTTCAGTAGATCTGCACTGGATTTGTCGTAAGAAACATTCATGACAACGCTGGCGGCATGATTTTGGACTCGCTGTAATTTGTTATTCCGATAGGCTGGAGTTTCAGTGAATTAGGCATTGCAGACGTCAATATGGGAATGAACCAATCCATGCACTAATGTTTCAGTAGACTTCTCTGTGAGATGTTTACGTACAACTTTTGAGGAGTCCGTAGCTGCTCATGAGGTATCTGGCATTTCTTTCTGAATGTGGCGGTCACAGTTGAGTGAATTGGACATGATTACACCAATTTCTCTAACCTGATTCACACAATTTACGTCACATCCACCAAAATTAACACTTGTTATGTTCAATTTAGCTTGTTCCATACATGATTATATATATATATATACTCATTTTTTCAGATATATACATACACTTCAAAAATAAAAAACAGGGGCAATACACCCAGAAACAACAGCAATATATATTAACACAACATTATATAAACTTAAAATTCTATGCTTGTGGTTATTAGTTTGTGTACTGACTTGCTTTTAGAGAAGTGAACAGAAAAAGGCGAAGAGAGGTGAGAAGGAAAGAGGGTATAAGAAGGGTGTGAGCCTTTCAATCAATATACGTAGGTGAATCAAAAAGGTCGTAGAAAAATATCATAACTCACAAACCACATGCTTTCAAATTTAATATAACGTGACTATAAGTATAACAAACAAAAATCGTCAAATTTCATTCAATAAGTCAAAACTACATGATTTTTACTTTGAAACGCACACATGTTGTGACAGCATACCGGAGCACGTCAGCGTCATTTGATGAACGACGTCAAACTTACGCCACGTTTGTCAATACGTTATAATGTTAACGTTTTGACTCATTTTCGCTTCTCGAGTGACTAATATGTAGGTATTTTTGGATATCCATCGTGATAATAGTTTTGCACTTTCAATTGTTAGTTTAATATCATGTACGCTGTCCCATAAAATTAAGTGTTTTGCTATATTCGCTATTATAAAGCACTGGTCCTCATCGACGACGTTGCGATCCAACGTCACCAATAGCGGATGTAATTTATTTGGTTTTCAAAATCCGTCGGCCGACACGAAATCACTAATTGCATTTATAAATCGATGTCTATTTATTTTAGGATATATACCTGCACGTTTCAAACCAAGTCTCTGATGCCGTACGTATACTTAACGGATTTAAAAACGCGACACTGGGGTATGTTGTTTGGTAGCAAACAATTCAGGTTGATACCGGTATTTGAATAGTTCATATTAATGGTCAATTTGTTGCCGTCATTTTGGTACCAAAATCATTAATAAATCTATTGTACAATTAGTACGTCGATCCAGAAAACGAAAGTCGCATTCTGGCCAATTGGCAGTACGTGTAAGTAGGGCCGATTGATGAATTCAAATTGCACTGGACCCAGACACAAAGCTTCAGTCTATTCATTTATCGCATCAAAATGGGTTACATTTATTGGACAACTGACCGGCTATGAATGCTGATTTAAACCCAAATTGAGTCTGAAGCGATTAATTTAGCTACGCCGACTAAACATCGTACTGAATCTTCAAGTTGTACAGAAAGCAGAATGGTTCCATCGGGCATTTTAGAACATTAATGCAGGTCTATGCCACAACGTTGTGTTTCTGTTATGAATGCTCGAGGAGGATACAGTAACACTGTGATGAACTGACTGAATATGCTGAGACATGATTTTGTTGTGGTTTTGGACGTGTATTGATTAATGACCATCTCAATGAAATCAAATTTATGCAGTTTTCATGGAATAAAGTCAATGGAATCTTACCATGAGTTAAACGATCTTAAATCATTGACAATAGTCTAGTGTCATACCGGTAAAGTGTGATTTCTATTTCTGGGAACGTTCCCGCAACAATATAAACACATTTTTAATAATGGGATATCATAACATCTGTCATTTATGAAATTCAATTTAATTAAGAATGTGTGTATATGAGGGAGGCTACCCATAGGTATGCATTCGAACTTTTGATACAGCCTAGTGATAGTCAACGCTGAAATCAATGAGCTAGTAAATATGTTACTTTCGTTTTCTGGACTTGTGTCTTATTCGTTCAATAAGTTGTTTAATACATGCTGGATATTATTTCGTTTGGTATCAAAATGACGGCATTGAATTACCCTTGACGGATATATAAATATATGTTTCATAGGAGTTTGATTTATTAAAATATACCAACATAACCAAGTGTCGCGTTTTTAAATCCGTTAACCATACATTCCAGTGTCACGCAGATTTTGATAGCCGCCCGTGGCTCCGTAAATTCCGGCAGACCCGTTTTACGCGAGTATTTCTATATAGTGCGATTATGTAAATGATGATTAAAGAATATTTATAGGAGATGACGTCTGAAATTTTAACAAACTTTATAAATGAGATCATGCAATCAGACATAATATTTTGACAGTTTTTGGAGGTCCTACTATTGAGATTTTTTTTAGAAAATTTAATAAAATGTGTTTCAAATTATCCGTGTACTCCGGTATACGTAATCGCCCTTATTTAAGATATAAACATTTTTAAAACGGTTATCATCAGGTCGCTACAAATCTGTGCATGTAAAGAAATTACCAATGTATTCATTCAGCATAAATATGACGACACTTACTCTAAGTTGCAAAATTCTACGAATACCGTGAGAGACTTTAAAAACGCAACAAATTTTAAATGATTGAAAAAGTAAGTTTAAATTCGGATATTTTCATGAAATTTGGCCCGACAATCTTTTTATGCTTTCACAATCATATCTTAAAATCTTATGGCATAAAGTAATTAGTAACCAAATAATCTGGTTGCAAAGAGGCACACACCAAAAACGAAATTCACAAAATAAATTAAAATGATAATCCAACCGGAAACGGTGTGCCCATTCCACCTCAGCCACATTGGGAGAACAATATGTGTTATGCAGTGTTGCGTCATATTACTCCACAGCCGAATTAGGGATTGAGAGGATAAATGGACGTTTTAGGGGTTATGTTATGGGCTTGAAACGCTTTAAGTTCATTGAACAAAAACTCAATACCTAGAGTAAAAAATGACCACACTTAGGTAAGAATGCAGAGATAATCAGTCCGCATTATGTCTATCGACAACAATATATATCTTAGTTTGTTAAGAAAGAAAGTTGTAAACAAACACAACACACCATTCGTCTCATAGTTATGACATGAATATGGAACGCCGCAAATACACATTAATTTTTTTTAAAAAAAATTATGACTTCGATGGACATTTTGATTGCGTTCAAGCACAAACATAGGTTTAAAATTGGTCAAAGACTTGTAATCGGATACTAATGGTTCGTTGTTCACTATGGTTGGTACACCGGAAGTGGTAATGTCTATGTATTTGGTCTGTGTTAGTATGTTGTTTATGCGTTATTATTCAGGTCTGTCCTGACTGCGACCGATTGTTTTCTCATTCTGTGGCGTGGAATCATTCAATATGACGAAAAGTTGTGCACTGTTTGCCATTGTTCTGACACACCATATCCGGTACTCTACATCCGGCTTTGAATATGCCTAGAGTCTCTGTGTCTTCATGTTTGGACAAGCGCTACAAGCGCTACACCGTTAACGATAATATTATTAGCAACTTTTGTGTTTTTCATATATGCCGATATGTATGGTAAAAATAAATCAGGTTTTTATTGGAGTGCACGCATAACTTTCTGAACCACGTGCAAAAAGGACCAAAATAGCTCAAGCGTAACCAGTATCACCATTTATTTTAATTTCGTCAATTCTTGTGGCAAACATGATAGCCGTGAGTGTTAAAGACGTATTTATCAAGGGAACATTCAATTTGGTTAACTCAATTGGTTTAAGAAAAAAATAGTTTTAAAAAGGGGAGCGTTTTTAAAGTCTCTCATCGTATTATGATTCACCCTCCTATTTTTCTATAGTGATGTGCTAGTGATATGGTATTTAGATATTAAATCCATTCCATTTTATTTCGAACAATTCTAGTTTGTCTTTTTTGTCTATTGAAGGCGTAGGTTTGTCGTATTTACAAAAGCTTTGAAGTGCTTTGCCAATATTAATATAAAATTGGTTATGTTTTTGGTCATATTGTTCGTTTTCCAGCCCTAGTGTTATGATTCTGAAGTTTAGTATATTCACAAAGATGTTACTGCTCAAGTATTCTCGTATGTTAAGCCAAAAATGTTGGATTGTTTGACATTCCCAAAAGAGGTGTTTTGTGTTTCCGTATTCATTAAACAGAGGTCACACACTCTAGAAGTTGTTAATTTGCATTTATAAAGATAGTCATTATTAGGTGTTAATTTCATTAAGAATTTATATTGATATTTCCTTAGATTGGTGTCTATGGTGTTATGTAATGGTGATTGTTCTTTCTTGAAATTCATTTTCCCATTTAATGATTGCTTTTTGCATTAACCTTTTTGGTTTTGATTTGTGTTTCATACAAAATTTTATTTCCCATATTACTAAATTTGAGCTTGTCTAATTGGTATTCAGTTTCTAATGATGGTAGATTGTCTTCGTCTATTAATTGTTTTCCCAGTGTTTTAATTATATACTTTATTAGTGATAAGTAGTTGAGAAATTCTCAATTTCCGATACCATATTCATTTTGCATTTGTTTGAAGGTAAGAAAGTCTTTTACTTGGAAGTCATAAATTCGATATATGAATATGAGGTCCTTCTCCAACGATTTTTATATAAAAACATATTACCATTTGTATGTTTGATATTCGAGTTATTCCATACATTTATTTTTGGAGGTTATTCATAGACTGTGTAGTATAGTTAATTGAACACCATGATAAGATAATGTTTTCAGAAATGTAAGGTTAAAATTTAGTATATCTGCATCTGTTTTACTAATGTTACATTTAAAATATATCATATCCATGTTTTGAGAGCTCCTTATTATAAAGTACATTCCATTTAGCTTCAGTTTTTGTGCCGATTCTTTTAACCCAGCTTCCCTTCACTGAATTTAAAAGTGCATCAATATCTATCATTTTTAGTCCCCAATTTTTGTATCCCTGATAAATAGTATTTCGAGATATTTTGTCCGGTTTGGCATCCCAAAAGAAGTCAAACATGATATATTTTTTTAATTCTTTCTTCATCTGGGCTATTTAAAACAGTTAATGGATATAATAGTTTTGGGAACGCAAAAGATTTGATAACGGTGATTTTACCTACTAGAGACATTTTCCATCTCCTCCATATGTAAAAAGTATGTTGAAACGCTTCTATGTTTGGGTCTAAGTTCACTATTGTAATATTTTATTTGGATTATTTGTAAAAACGATTCCTAGGTTTGAAGCTTCATCTGATGTCCAGGTAAATTGTTTTGATTTGCAGTATATTATATTTGTACTTGTAATGATCCTACTCTAAGTACGGTACATTTAGACACATTCAGTGATAGGTCAGACACCAGATTGAAAGTTTGAAATGTTCTAATAAGATTTTTAAAAGATTTGTTTGATCGGTTAGGTTTGCTCGGCCTCTGATTATCACGTGGTTATGCTCTGTCATCGTGGAACTGTTTATTTCATATATTAACAACGGTGCGCACTTACGATACTTGTCTACAACAGCGTAAATATCAAATTTTACAGGTGTATTGCCAATATGTACATAACATTGTTTCATCACCCGGTTTTCTCTTAACAGATCCGATTTAATTGCAAAATTCACAGAAGCACGATCTTTGTCATTAAAACGCAAAAGGTTTTACGGAATTGACATCAAATCTTATATTACACGACCTACTAGATGTATACTTATTGTTGTATTTAGAATATGTCACAATGCCTACCTAATTGGCACTCTACATACCACTACAAAATTTGGGTTAGCCGGGTAATCGTTCGTCGAAGTGCTATAAAAACCATATAGTCCGAGAGCCCATCGATTTTATTACAACGAAGGGGGCCAAAAGAAGTTTGCACATATTTTGAAAGACTAGTTCATGTCCTAACAGAAAACCCATTTCTTAAGTGTAAAAACCGTGATTAGCTATGTGTTTCGTGCTAGTGTATACCATGAGGTCGATGAAGAAAGGTGTTCTTTGCTGAGGGGGTAGGGTTATGCTCATTGAAAAGCAAAATAAAATGACTAGTTATTGCACATTTAGGGACATTTTTGGGAGTTTTTACGTATTTGACCTTTGACCTTTTATATCATGTTTGACCTTGACCTCTTTACGTTGAACATTGCACCATCAAGAGGGCATGTGATGTTTGTACCCATTGAGCAAATAGTATCTGTCTAAAGTGATAAGTAAATGAATGGTAGCTATAAGCGTAACCATGCCCTCGACGAAGTAGCCGTTTTGTGATGGTACCAGTATGATAAAAAAAATCGATATCTCGTGCAATTAGACTTATTTTTTAACCAAATATTTGTTTTAATGAATAAGGCATGGCTTATGGAATAAAGTGATGTGCAAATTAATAATTTCTAAGAATCATGGAATTTACATAACAACTGTATTGAAGGTGCATTGACCTTCGACCCCTATTTGGTTCCTATTTGAATGTGCAATTATATGAATTTTAAGTATTATGATATAGAGGATATTTGCATTTTACCGTGTATGATCGGCTGATAATTCACCGAGTGAGCAGCTGATGTAATATTTTCACGAGTGGCGTAGCCACTCGTGAAAATATAAGTCAGCTGCTCACGAGGTGAATTATCAGCCGATCATACACGGTAAAATACTAATATTCTATTTATTTCATGCTTCAAATACCTTAAACCTTAAATTATGGAAATACTCCACTATATACCTGAAATGTTTTGCGTGACGTCGTTTCCCCGCCATGCACGCGTCGAGTTGCAAGCAAATAATTCTTCTGCACTGGCTTCAATTTCGTCCATTTGTTTTACATTTATGTACATGTAACGTTCTGTTATTTGTTAAAGATTAAGAGAGCAAGTGAAAATGCTTATTATTTTATTTTTGGCGGCGGGGAAATTTGTTTAAAAAAATAGTCTGTTTGCCGTGAAATTATGAACAGTGAAATTATGGACAGTGAAATTATCGGGGAATAATCCACCGTTATTCCGCCGTAAACCACCGGTAGGCATGAAATAAATATATATATTCTACCTTTTACGCTAAGCTGTTTACACATAAGCTTATTTGTGTTTGTTATGTAGTCATAAGCATAACCCTATCCCCGTCAGCAAATGACAATTTTTTTCATTGACCTCATGGTATACAAAAACAACAACAACAATAACTTTTATTCAGCGTTAAGCAATAATAATACATGCTTTTAGCCTACAATTATATATGCAAAATGTAAACACATGTAGTGAGTAAGACATGAGAATCTATGAAAGACATGAGAATTTATGAAATAGATATTCTAATGAGAAGTTAAGACAAGAGAGATATAAAGTATGAGTTGACATAATATGTTTTTGTAATTCATTTTAAACATAATTTGTGATATAATCTTAATAAATCAAATAATTTGTGAATAACTGTAAAAGAAAAAGGAAAATAGGGTCATTTTGATGAGGGTTTCACAACATAATGCTTTTACATGTACTTCTTTAATGTAATTGTTCACTCTAATTCCTATATGAGTTGTAAATAAATTTCGCAAAGTTTGTTATGATTTTTTTGATTTTTTGACATCATAAGATTATCAAATTTATTTAAAGTTGGCCAAGTATAAAATTTTGAATTCATCATTTAATTTCGCACGCGTGTGTATAAGGGACAAATAAGCAAGAAATGGTATTCATTTTCAATCATTTTATATTTGTATAATTCATGGCAATATTTACAATATCTTTCGTTTATATGGATATTTCTATGTCTTCCTGTTTCTATTTCTAAATTATGGGATGAGAGACGGAATCTACTCAAAGCTATGTTAATTGTTTTATCAATTGTTGAATATTCGAGATATGATAATTGGGACAATGTTATACACTAGCATGAAAAACATAGATAGTCACGGCTTTGACACTTAAGAAGTAGGTTTTCTGATAAATATGTGCAAACTTCTTTTTGGCCTCCTTCATTTCAATAAAAGTCGATGGGCTCTCGGACTAATAGCATTTTTTTGCAGTTTATCGAGTGTAACCAATGTTTATTGAAGAGAGCATTGTTTAACAAATAAAACACGGCGTTGAGGGCAATACCGGGGTTTACGGACTGGACAGTCTGAGCTATGGTGTATGGCCTAAGCGAAGCTGAGGTTTATGATTGAACCAACTTATTTGCATACAACGAGCAAATTACTTCAACCAAATATTGGGAATGCATTTAAAATTTGACTTAAAATTAAAAAAAGGCATTATAAAACGTTCTTAGATATCCTCAATGATAGTTCAAAATACACAAATAGGTATAGTTTTGGTATTTTTGACTCACAACATGCCGTGTTAGCCGTACAATAAGAATTGCCGAATTGTTAAGGTTATTGAATCAAGTGAAAAGTGTTTGAAACTTATTAATAACTAGTTCAGAAATGTAATTACGTTTTTTTTTAAATTTAATATCCCTTGATATTGTGCAAATAACAATGCATTTTACAATCCTATCCAATCCTTATTTTTAGGCGATTTTTCCACATCCCTACCGGGCGCCTTCATGACATTTTGCACAAATATATTTCAACCATAATTTACGAATTCTATGTTTTACATATAGGCTAGGGTTATACTCGTATATATTTAATAATATGCAAATAAAACATATTTTTCCCATTCAGATATGTACAATAATGCATCGTTTGATTCTTTATACTTTCTGGGAAGACTGTAAAACAACGGACTTCACTTCAGCAATAACTTACGCACATTACCACACGTATGCATGTTAACAAGCTTAAGTTTTGTCTAGGAATCGGGGCCTAATTGTGTATCCATGTCTTGGACGCACTACACAAAAACAATGTGCAAGAAATGCATGCATGAAGTGTATATTCCTTAAAATCATGTTGATAGTAGAATAGTATCGCCAGTGCTTGGAGAAAATTATTTGTCCCTTTAACATTTCAGTATAGTTATGCGATAGATGACGACTATGGATGAGATGGTCCGGACACTGTTTTGTGTGTGTGCCATTGTCTTCATGATAAAAGGTATGTCAAGGGTTCAGTGCCAAATTATTATTGCTGCTTGTATACAATAATGCTGTTAACATATTTCTGTACGGAGCCCTCAATTTTTTATGCATACTAGTGCAATCCGACAAACTCCCTAATATCCCCTCATATTTCCGCAGCATGTGTGATTGTCCTGATGTAAATGTTGACGTCACTTATTGCGAACGATGTGAAGCTCGCGCCGTCGAGCATTTTGGATAATACTTAATCACCGACCAGTGACATGACGCTTAGTTAGCCAAACATTTGATAATTGCTTACGAAAAGTATGATCAAAAATACTTTCAGGTTTTGGAAAAGGGTTCGTGCCAAATCTGAAAGTGGTGCTATTATTTGTATTTAAGTTATATATATTGGATTATCCATACAATAAGGATTTAATTCACATTTTAAAACAGTTATATACTTAATTTATGTAATACCCAACAACAAATTATACGGTGTTAAATTAGTGTTCGAACATTAAGGCTAATTGATGTTTATGCTTACACAACAACAGTTAATATTAATTTCGCGGCGGCATGATCAGTGAAACAAATGATATCACCCAGCTTTTAGTTTATACTCGGTTCATAGGCCCAAATGTAAAACAGAACACATTTTGTGGAATTAGTCGAATATTAAAAACGTTTTAATATTCAAGAACCCGTACAAAATGTTTGTCTTGAAGAATATGTTAGGCCAGTACACTGGTAAATGTTACTTTGTTGCTGTTCAAACGTTATTGTATATCACTCGTATGTATTTCAAATAATATACATGTCCTCTTTTTATAGACAATGAAGCATGTACGGGAACCACGCTCGTACCGAATTCCTCATCTACAATAGAAAACGGAACGTATACCATGAAATGTTTTACAATGTTGATCGAGACACTTTCCATTTGGATAAGGAATTCTGACGACTCGGACACAGCTGCAATTATTTTAGAAGTCGATGGTTCATGTACATCTACGAAATTCTTTAAAGACAAACCACGCTTGTTTGATTACTCTTGTAACCACAATGAAACGTGTAATATATTCAGTTTAACGTTGAAGAACGTCAGTAGATATCAGAATGGTGAGAAATGGCGATGTAGGGATATCAGCTACCGTTACAGTGATGAAATAGCGGTACAAGTGTTAGGTAAATACAGTGTTTCTTCTGTTGTATAACATACATGGTATCATCGATCATAGTAAATACTTACGTATACTACAAACGTACTTACTCTAGTACACATGCATCTAAATATAATATTATATTTATAAACATACAATTCCAAAGGTCGAATACAAATCATACACGCCGTTGTATGGACAACCTATGCTATGTAAATATTTGAAAATTCTAAATTTGATTTTGAGTTCCGTTTGTTCGTGTTATCTTGATTGCAAACGGTATATACAGATCATGTTATCGGTACACTACATCGCACTGTCATTTTGACTGGAACTAATTGTCTCTTTTAGATGATCTATTATTTTATTTCATCACCGTTTGACCAGCAAATAGTTTTGGAAATTTGCCTATTCGGAAATACACACGGACGAACTGGTTTGCACTTAGATAGCAAATGGCTATTTAAGAGAGATTATTTATAATTTTCAAAATTTTATGAAGGGGTCCCACAACTCATAGTCTCAGAATTTCACTAAAATTGCACCCTTTTATTGTTATGACCATAGGAATAGATATTTGTAAAAAAATCTAGCATATCAACACCCGTTGCCATGGTAACCAAGAAATAGTGATTTTCCTTGAAAATTAAGATTTTTTGCTTTTTCGAGTTCCGAAAAATGCATATTTTCAAAGATTCATCATTTAATAAATACACTTGATTAAGCTGATATCTTTGATGTTTCAATATATGCCTACCTAACGTAACATTTCTGCATAGGCAAATCTATATTGCGTTTTTTCAATACTCCGTCAGTTTAAACCATCGGTACCCCTTTTTATCGAATTTTTCAGAAATGTGAAATTTGCAATAATATGGCAATTTAAAAAGACGTTTCTTTAAAAATGCATGCAGATCCACATTCGCCATATGGTGTTACAAGGACTATAGGTATTCAGGTTACACATACTGGAAGATTGAGTTATGGCAAATTGAATTGATCTTTTTCTATGGTCTTGAAAATTGCAAAAATGGCATTATGCCAATTTTTTATTTTCAAGGATCTGTGTCAATTTGTAATGGAATTGATGAAATATCAAACAAACACATAACTTATTGGTATCATGTAATATATACATATGTAGCATAAACAGAAAATCTCAATCCAACATCCAAAACAATAATTATTTTTATCAAGGGGTTAAATTCGTACCCCACCCACCTAAATTACTGTTTAAAATAATAAGTTAATGAGCAACAAGATGAATGAGAGTCAATATGTTTTAATATAACTTTGTAAATACATGGCTTATACAGTGTAGATAAAAAAACTACAATGGCAAATTATACAACAACAATGTCAAGGTCACACATAAAGGTCAAAGGTCACATTGATAACCCGGAAAATGGCTCAAAATTTGGAAAAATTCATAATAATTCACAAAATAGATAAAACAGTGTCAAACAAATGTTAAACAAGTGTTAAAAATGTTAACAGCATTTGTAGTGTGAATTTTCAAATTTATATTATTAAGGTCAAGGTCACACCAATGTCGGATAGGGGTCAAATTCTCCCATTATCCACACTAACACTCAATAATTTTGAATTTTTATCGGTAAAATGTATTAGCGAAAACCGATTCTTATCTTCAACAATCTTCTCCATAACCCATTTAACAAGTAAGTAATACTTATTGTTATATTCAAGGGATTTCTAAAAGATTACGGGTAAAATTTATTACCCCACCCACCTAAAATAGTGCTTAAAGTGACTTTTTTGCATGTTATTTCAAAAGTAATAAAAATGTGATGGAGAACAAGAAATATCACTGAATGTGACGAATACCCCCAGTTACTGCTAGCCATAGTAAATTGGCATCAGACATCTAATTTATGATGATTTGTACATATGCCTAGTGAAGCAACAATCATAAGTAAAGTTCAGACATAACCATAAGTGTATAAATGCAAAGGGCCTTAACTCCCATAAAATTAAGCCTATCTAGCATGTATCTATGTGTATAATAAATATGTTTTGAATATTTAATACACTTCAAATTGGAAAGCAGTAATATTTTTAAAACAACAATATCAAGGTCAAACCATAAGGTCAATGGTAATAAAAAATCAGCTTAAAAGTTTCTAAGGTTTGACTTAATGACCTTTTTTGCCTCAGTCGTTGAATGTCCCAATATTAAGCTAGACCTACAGTTTGTTGAGATAATCATTGTGACAAAGCTGCATAGGGATTAAGCCAACATTGATAGTTTTTTCTATGATATGGCCTACAGATCTACTTTCAACTACATATGACCAAATATCAACCTAGATTTTGTCAAATTGGTCATTTTGACCAAGTTGCATTATGCTTAGGCCAAAATTGTGAACTCTAGTGACAACACAATGCTTTGCAACGATTTAACCAAGTGACCTTGTGTTTTTTCCACAGTCAGATGACCTGATATATAGAACTTGACCTAGATATTGTTAAGATGCTGATTGTGACCAAGTTTCATAATGATTAGGCCTAAATTGTCTACCCAATCAAACTGTTGATGGACAAACAGACGACAGTGATCACAAAAGCACAAAGTAAGCTACAAAGGGGCATAACCTACCGGTAATCAAGTTGACTATTACTGTTTTATGACTGGCTTATGATATGGTTAACAAGGGTTGTCAGTTTCAATGCAATAGTATGGATATTTAAGTGTCCAATATAGTAGCATGCACGAAACCCTCAACAAAAAAGTCATCACTTCAAAAAAAGAGCATAACTCTGATTAATTATTGCACTTGACTAGTAGCATTGTTTTTTATTGTTAATAATTGTTGTCAGTTTCAATTTTATCATATGGATACTTTACAACATATGACCTAATATAGTAACCTGCACCAAAACAATAAATATAAAGGGGCACAACTCTGAATAAGAACAAAATTAGGTTGAAATATAAAGGGGCACAACCCTGAATAAGAACAAAATTAGCTTGACCAGTAGTGAAGGTTAATTGTTGTCAGTTTCAATTACATAGAATGAATACTTTGCAAGATATGGTTAAATATAGTAGCCTGTATAATACCTTAACAAAGAGAATAACTCTGCCAAATTGAGGAGGACAATAGCTCTCCATCTTTTTCAAAAAGTCTAGCTGAAAAAAAACAAGGATAAACAAGACTGCGTTCAATAAACGCTTACGCCACCGTGGAAGCCATTTCAATAAGTCTAAGACCAAAATCAGGTCAAAATGTAGTCAGGTGATACAGGCGAGTGGAGAGTGGTCATATACAACATCCATGCAAGTTTGAAAGCTTTGTAGCAAGCCATATTAATGCTAGCAGAAACGGTCAATTTGGGTTAACCAGGCTGGACGGACGAAAGGATGGACGGACAGGTGAATCACTATATGCCTCCCTATCTATCGATATGGGGGCATAAAAATCGGATTTAAGCCACAAACCACAGATGTACTGGCTTAAGTAACAGTCTTAGATACACCTAATTTTTTACCAAACATGACCCAGTTTAAACATTGGCATAAATATATCAGTGAGACTAACATTCTTACCAAGTTTCGTGAAAATTGGATCAAAACTGTGGTCACTACTAGAGTGAGCACATGCTTTATCTAAGATTTGACCTAATGACCAAGTTTTTGAAAAAAATTTTGATACATTACCCAGTTTCAAACTTAGCCTTGAAGTTTCACAGAGGCTAACATTCTGACCGAGTTTTGTGATTTTTTTTAAAAATCGGTACATTAAGAACAAACTGGCGTGCACAACAATTTAAATGTCAAAATATCATGTTTAAAGCTAATACTACAAAGTAAAAATGTTGATATATCGTCTGTAAAATATCGTTTAATATGGTATATTACTGATGTAACGGCGAATACCAATTTTGGCTGTTATAATTTGATACGTGTAACAAAGTTTCATATTCTGTGACGGTTGTATTAATGTAAGTATAGCTAGTTTGCGATAGAAAAAAATCGTGTTTTTCAAACATTTCTCTGTAATTACTGCACCTACAAGTATGAAATTTTGCACGAATAAATCAAATATATCTACCTAATACGCAATGGAATTTCAGCAACATCAGAAACGAATTAAAAAAGTTTTGTTCATAAGTTCTATGTAACATATTTGCAGTTCTGTATGAAAACTCAAGTTAGAAGACTTGGTACTTGCAACAGCCAATTGTACGATTATGTGATACGCCTAACGGTATATTTACGTATTTGCGACGTACTTCATATAACGCACGCGAGGCCCGTCTGTGAACACGACGAAGTACATGTTCTATTTGTACATTGTTTACAAGCAACACACCTAAATAAACCAAATAATATGGGCCTCCTAAGTCTTGTTTTTATGTCAATCCCGTCGATCACGGACTGTAACGGTTAAATAATTTTTATTATTAGCGTTAAACTGTCCATAAGCATGTAATTTCCATATATAATAAAGAATTAATGTCTTTTAATAGGTGTCTAAAAATTTTAAAACACGGAATGTGAGTAGGTAGGAAGTTATTGTAGTTCTGTGTAAATTTTTACCAAAATCCGACAACTAGATTTTCCGAAAGTTTACAAAAACACTATCGCAAACTAGCTATACAATTATTGCTACATTTTAAGGCAACACAATAATGAAGTATATGTAACCATATTCATAAGTGATTGACATATGCTTAAGTAATAAACTATAATAAAAACAGTAGTACTTGTATATTGGCTGATATACAATGGTATGGATTTCCTACGAGTAGGAATTAACAAGCGTCAGAACGGCAAACCATGATATGTCAGCCGATATACTATGTTTTTTTTCTATTCTAACATGATTTGAGAGCGCAAATGAATAAAAAGACAGTGTCAAATTGCGAGAGTATGTTGCTTAAGTTACTAGTCTACCTATGTAACGTCATAAAATGACGTGACGGCACTTCCATGGTATATCGACTCATATACACTTGTGCGATTCCTTCTTTGTCAATATAGGCAAACTCACCGGTTACGTTAGAATATTATATACGATACACGCGCTAGCTGTTATGGTTAAGCACATTTACGCATTATGTTCGTGTATGTGTAAGCTTCAGTAATACACGTTTATATGTTT